>QKWP01000136.1:51050-233608 GCA_003550325.1 Gigaspora rosea | reverse complement strand
TAGTGATATATAATATATAACAATAAATATTAAAGTACTCATTTTTATATTCTATTATTACAATTGTTACAGTTGATAAAATATGTATTGTATTCATTTTATATTACAGATATAAGTACATTTATATGTATACATCTACCAATTCCCAGTGAACTACAATAAACTATCTAATTCTTTTTAAATTACACAATTCTATAACTCATAAAGAACCTAAATACTTTAAAATAAATTAAAATAGATTTGTAAGTGAAATGGATATATAAAATAAAAAACACAAAATACTACATTAATATATCAATACCTAATAACCTTTTATAATCAGCACCAAAAATATTTAAAAAAAGATTCAAATATATTATATATATATTAATATTACGTCTTACAAAAGTCATTAATATTAGAGATCTTTAGAGATCTTTCACAGTTCAAATATAAAACAGTTAAAGAGCGAACTAACAAAGTTTTAAAAGCTAAAATACATTTATGTTGTTTTAAAGACAGAATTTGAAAGTTAATTTGCATTTACATTATTTTTCTAATTTTATATTAATAAAAACCCACGTCTAATAAAAGTTACTCAATTCTCAGATTACAGAGATTATTCTTCACAGTCTACTTGTGCGGCAACCAAATAATAATCAGGTGAAGTTTCACGAAAAGCAATAAATTTTTAATATACTTTTCATATATTCCCTATCGATCTATAATTAAAAATGCTTTAAGACATTCAGCCAATTCTTCAAAAAGTAATTCACAGGCAATAAGCATAAGATTAAAAATAAATAAATTATCAAGATTTTCTAAAGAAACTACTCCGCCATAGATATACCTTTAATTAAATTTATTATATTGATACTTTTAATAATTTAAAATATATTGCATATAACAATTAACTATAAATAACTTACTTGATAATGATTTCAAATTGTTGGGTAGAAACATATTTAAATTAACCGTTTTAACATTTTTTCATCACTATTAATATTTGCTAATTCATTGCGAAAATATAATGACCTATATTTCAAAACAATTGAATGTGCTCAGAATATTTTAGTATTTGGAGATTCACCGACATTAATTATTATATTGAAATCTTCTTCGTCATTAAGAAGTTCAAGATAACTGTTTGAAAGTTTTTCAAAAATTTTTAATACCATTTTAAATTATTAAAAAAACATTAAGCAAGGTAAGAAATGCAAATTTCTAACTTACTTGATAATGATTTCAAATTGTTGGGTAGAAACATGTTTTAAATTAACCGTTTTAACATTGTTTTCATCACTATTAATGTTTGCTAATTCATTGCGAAAATATAATGACCTATATTTCAAAACAATTGAATGTGCTCAGAATATTTTAGTATTTGGAGATTCACTGACATTAGTTATTATATTGAAATCTTCTTCGTCATTAAGAAGTTCAAGATAATTGTTTGAAAGTTTTTTAAAAATTTTTAATACCATTTTAAATTATTAAAAAAACATTAAGCAAGGTAAGAAATGCAAATTTCTAACGTACTTGATAATGATTTCAAATTGTTGGGTAGAAACATATTTTAAATTAACCATTTTAACATGGATTTCATCACTATTAATGTTTGCTAATTCATTGCGAAAATATAAATGACCTATATTTCAAAATGATTGAATGTGCTCAGAATATTTTAGTATTTGGAGATTCACCGACATCAATTATTATATTGAAATCTTCTTTGTCATTAAGTTCAAGATAACTGTTTGAAAGTTTTTCAAAAAATTTTAATACCATTTTAAATTATATTAAGCAAGGTAAGAAATGCAAATTTCTGAACTTAAAAAATATAGTACTCAATGAATGGTTACACCAGTAGCTTATGTATTAGTACCATAAAAAGAATTATACTTTATATAAATCCTTGTGTAATATTTATGCATAAGTCGAATTTCTGTCATGCTAAAAAATTCAGGACACGGAAATATTTCGAAATATTATATAAAATCAAAATTTTTGCTATAAAATTCGTATCATGTTATATAAAATGATTGGCTTATAATTTTCACTATTTTAATTTCAGCCAGAATTATCATTATTGTTTTCTTAATACTGGTCAAATCGAAATAAATCGAAATTTTTACAAAAGTCGACCAAAATTTTTGCTTTAAATTGAAATAATATTTTCGTGTCCCTGGTAGTGATCCACAAACTTGGGGCACTCGGGACATTCCTACCTTGAGTAAATAATGAAAATCTTACGTGTCATGTTTATTTCAGGTAAATTAAACATGACACGTAAGTTTTTGTTATTCAGACTGATCTGGAAGGGCATTTAAAATTATTTATACAGGGTAAACTAAACGTGATACAAGATTTTAAATATTATATCCACCTTATTAAATTTTTGAACTTATCTTTATCTATATACATGAATAGTATATAATCATATGTTTAGCTTATTGATCACTTTAAATTAACTGACTATTTATTAACCAGATATCTGGGTTAATCGAATATTTATTTATAATCATTTATTAACCAGATATCCACTTATTATATTAAAACTGGTATAACAAAACTATTATATGATTAATAATTTTTTTTAGTTCGGTAATAGATTATACAGAGTGATAGGTTGGAACCCTATTCATGTGATTGATATTCTGGATGAATTTTGCTCAAAAATCCCAGGAATGAAGATCATTGTAACACATCTTCCCCAGGAGCACCAACAAAATTTTTATGCTCACGTGATGACAACAAAATTTTTTTGTTAGGATAGGGTTAGGGTGAGTGTTCAGTTAAGGTTTGGGTTTAGAATGTTATGTAGTAAAATTGCTCAAGGAAAATGTTTTTTTAGTTAAAAAAAGTGGGTTCTTATGCAAACTTTTGAGAAATAAGCTTTTTTGACAAAAGTGACATTTTTGAGACGTTTGTTTTGAATTTTCCTTATCATGTTACATTACACCAAATTATGATCTTTTATTGGTCAATAATCACGTGAACGCAAAAATTTTGTTGGCGATACTGGGATAGTTTTGTAACACTAACTAATCCACTGATTTTTACAGGACCATCTCCAAATTTTCTGGTTGGATGTGTCAGATCTAGGTTAATGTTGTTAGTCGAAATACTTAATTTAGTCAACTATTTAGGCAATTAGTGTCTAAATATATTTCTCAAAAGTCTAAATTTGCCTAAATGTCTAAATAGTTGACTAAACAAATACCATATGGCTAAATGTCTAAATAGTTGACTAAATATAATGCTATATGACTAAATGTCTAAATTAAAATAAACAATAAAAATATTATATATGTATATATGTATGTAGCATTAGTATATAATCGTTTTATATTATCTATTTAGAAGTCTAAAATTTTAATAAATGTTCTATGCTTTTAAATATAGTGTTTATTATTAAATCACATTTTATTAAAAATATTAAGCCCATATTTTGTACTTAGCCATTTCTAATGGCTGTATTTGTTGTTAATGCGCATTATTTAATTTAAACTTTAAACTGATAGTTTATACTTACCGGTAGCCATTTTATAATGTCTATGTTTGTTATTAATAATACGTATTATTATTTATATAATTTGTTTTAAAGTTGTAAATATAAAGATTCTATTAATTATAGCATTTTGCAAAAAAGTGTGACCCTGTGATTTACACAGTAAAATTTTAATTCCCTATTGATCATCATTTTTATCAAAAACGTCTATGTTTTATCTGAAATCTTTAAAATTGAAAAATCGGCTGATTTCTCGTAATTTTAAATGACAACATGATCTGCAGAGGTCACACATTTTTGCAAAGCGCAATAAGCTCTGGTATAGCTTTAAAACAACCAGAAATCTTTGTACATTGCTTCATATTATTTGTAAAACCTAATAACTTATATTATTAAATAATAAAAATAGAATCTAATCAGGCCACTCAATACAAGAAATACTATAAAGATTTAGAATTCGATAATCAATTCTAAAACGATTTTTCATCGATTTTGATTTTTAGAATCGATTCGCATCCCTACTTCGTGATATTTACATACATTCTGCAGCTGCAATGGCAGTGCAGGGACCTGAAACAGATGATGCAGGATGACGCCCCGATTCTCTTTAGCTATATGGGCATATGTTAGACATCTTGCTTATGCTTGTGTTTTCATATAGTTTAGGACCTTGGGGTTTAGAAAATTTTAGAACTGAGAGGTCAGTAGTTTATGCATGAGTTGATTGGTATAGGGTCAAATAATTAGTCCTAGACTAGAGGTATTGATGTTAAAGTATGAACGCTAGAGCTTGTTTGGATAGCGAACCTATTACTATATGTTTTTTCATATATATTTCTTAATTTAGACATTTCGACATTATTTAGACATTTCGACATAATTTAGGATTTCGATAATATTTAGACATTTCGGCAGCCTAAATATCAAATGTCGAAATATTTCTACAAGCATAAAACAATTTCGGCTAACAACATTAATCTAGGTCAGTGTTTAGCACTAGTTGTTAGCAGGTTCTATAGCAAAATTACAGCTTGGCATTTTTTGCTTAGTGAATGGATATTATTTATTAGTAAAATTTTTATGATGGGGCAAAATTGATCAATTCCGATCCAGCCGATCATGGTTAAAGATGCCTGACGAATGACGAATCATTCGTCATTGACGAATGACGAAACCATTTCGTCAGGTGACTTCCAATGACGATTGACGAAACCCCTGACGATTGACGAAACCTATGACGAATTGACGAAACCTATGACGAATTGACGAAACCTATGACGAATTGACGAAACCTATGACGAAACCTGATGAGTTATATTCATACAAAATAGAGTTAATTACCGCGTTTATAAAAATTAAGAAGTGTTTTAATAACCCGCAAAAGGGTCATATACAAAAGAATATAACCTAATTAACCTTTTAGGCAATTCCATAGGAGAAGTCGCGGTCAATAACGATAAGAGCTAAAAATAACGTTGTTTTAACAGTACAGCGATAATGCATAATTAATAGCAGCGATAGACAATATAGGTTGGATAACAATATATATATATTAAGATATCCATTACATTCTCGTTATCCATCGTGATTTACTTATTTACGAATAACAAATCAAAAAAGGAAATTAAATTTGTAAATAAACAAAGCGCGTAAAGATAGAAGTTTAGGGTTAAGGTGGTGTTGTTTGAAGACTACAACGATAGATTGGTGCACATTTCGTTCCCATCATTTTTAATTAGTGCATCAAGGTCGATTTAAACATTGGTTTCAAGTATTTTCGCTTCTCTTCCCTCTTTCGCACGTGTTCGGAATCTATGTCGGGTTTATTCGGAATCAACGAAAACATACGCGTGCATATTACCGGATCAACCCGACAAAAATTTGAACACGTGACGTGCGAAAGAAGAAAAAGTTTAGTGTATCCAAGATCATTATGCTAAAGGGGTCCTGAATCGATTTATCAAGGTTTATCAATTGTTAAAGGTTTGTCAAGATTTCGTCAATTCGTCATATGTTTCGTTAATTCGTCATAGATTTCGTCAATTCGTCATAGATTTCGTCAATTCGTCATAGGTTTCGTCAATCGTCGTTGGTTTCGTCAATCGTCAAGGTTTCGTCATGACGAAACCATGACGAAACCATTTCGTCATCGCTAAAAACATTTCGTCAAGCATCTTAGATCATGGTTCCGATGCACTCCGACGTATCCCGACCCGGAATTTTGGTGACCCCCTTGTATGAGTTCTTATCCACCTGAAAGTCAAACTTGAACCTTGTTAATTGCACTTCCCTCGTGATGCTGGTCATTGTTGCATTGCCCGAAGATTTCTTTGATTGGCGGTGTTCAATCGGTATTCATCATTGGATGCATGTTCAAAAAGGCATTCGCGTTACTGCTTAGCCCAATTTTCGATCACAATTGAGAATACTCGTGTCAAAATTTATAGGGTTTTTTTTACTCATAACTAGTTATTAATAATCGGAAAATCATGCACGAATATAATCTGAATCACATCCAAAAATTAAAAATGTAATAAATTTATTATTGCTCAGATTTTGACCTTTTAACCGGTCAGTTGGAGCTTCTGACTGGTATCGGTTACGGTTATGACCAGTCATGACTGGTCATAACCTATACTACTTCTAAATATAATGCTCTTTTGTTTGTAATTTGCCTTTTTCGAATTAACTCAATTGCTACATATGATTACTGAGTTGTCGCATAATAACGCTCATGAGCATTATTTAAAATAGTCTTAATTAAGCTTAATTTATGCAAAATTGAAATTACACCCCTGTGCGTCATTTTACGAAAATATAGTAAAAGCTTTATAGTACAATAAAAGACATATGTTGTGCCTGAAGTTAACACTCTGAAATTAAAACTTCAGGTGCCTGAAATTGTACTTGACTGAAATTAGCCCCTGAAATTAAATCGTCTTGCATGCGTTAGCATGTAATTTTAGGCAAGTGTTCAAGTGCTTGAAATTCAAATGCTAATTTCAGGCACGACACAAAATCGTTATTCATGTTCCTGGTTTTAGCTCGACTGCGTCGCGCAGCTACCTTATAATCTATTGCAAATATTCATACCGCATACAATCGAATTGTTAAAAATCGATAAAAAAAAAACCCTGTGGGGTGACTCATTCAGGACCCTGCCGAGCACATGTATTATGAATTACTAACTATCAAGCACTTGAGTCCAGTGTGGAACAGCCCACGGCTTGTCAGGAGTTAACCTGGGCCACGCCCAAAAATGTCAGTCTCCTGATAAATTATCGTGTGGCTAACTCTTTGGAGAGGAGACCATGAATTGGACCCTGCCGAGTATATTGTCTTTATTTCTGTAACATCGAATCGAATAATCTACGTCGTGCTTGCATTTTCCAAACTCATCGAATCGAATAATCTACGTCGTGCTTGCATTTTCCAAACTCATCGAAACTGTTCTAAATTTATTTTTAACTAAAATTTAATTTTTGATCAAGCGAAAATCCTTAAAATTTCTAGTTCGGCCAATAAAATTGTAGGTTCTCGTATAACAAACCAGCGAAAACAGCAGAAAAGTAAAAAAAAAAAAAAAAAAAAAAAAAAAAAAAAAAAAAAAAAAAAAAAAATCTTTAAATAGAGCCAAATTTACATATATCCCTTATCTCTTAACATTGGGTATAGATAGAATACTTGAGATACTCCGACCTAAATATTTGGTTCGGCAAGGTCCGATTTTCGCTTGACATAAGATCGTTCGAAGTTAATTTTTCAGTTAACATCAACTCTCCACCTCAGCGTCCTCCCCCGAAAAATTAAAACCAAAACGCTGGATGACTCTCGTCAATCGCCTGATTTACGGCAACGAAATGAAATTAGCCTATCTTTGTTCATTTTTATATGCTCGTTTCATATGTTCGTTTCATTTTACACCCTCACTCCGAGAGTCATAGAAAGTGATAATAGCTTGAATTTCGAGTTGCACTGAAGATCGGGATTTTTTAGTATATTTAGACGCTATTATAGCGAATTTCACAAGTCACGAAGCCATATCCTTGCGAATCAATAAGGTGTCGAAGAAGAAAATATGTAATACAAGGTGATAAAGATCGATTCGAATATAATGAAAAAAGCATGAACAATAAAGAATTATCTTTATAAATATCAATGAAAAAAATCAATGCAAATACCAATGTGACTATTAAAACTATTATTATTGTCAATGATAAAATGCGCAATTTTTATTGTCATTATTAATAAATTATATAATACGTAATTATTATCAGTAGTTTATTACATTGCTGTGGTCTCATGTCCGCATCGCGAATTGACCTTTATCATTTCATCGAGAAATAATACGTGCCAATTCAAAATTCAAAATCGACATAAACTCAGAAATGACGCAGATCATCATATGATATTAAAAAGTAACACACGAATATCAAACCCGGTATGGTCATAACAGTATGTTACACTAGCACAGCCCATTAACATACACTCCGTCCCTAATAATTAGAATCCATCTAAACCCTACATCCTTTTGGAACCGTCCCGATTTACACTCCCAGCTTACTATTTAAGAAGCTCAAATTGGCGTTATTCTGGTGCTCTCCCATTTTGCTAGTAATACCGGAAAATGTGTTTCAGGTTGGGATTGGATGGTAGTCCGGATGATGTACCGGAAAATGTCTTCAAATTTTTGGATTATTTTTTATTTTATTTTATTTTATTTTTATTTTATATTTTATTTTATTTTATTTTATTTTTATTTTATATTTTATTTTATTTTATTTTATTTTTATTTTATATTATATTTTATTTTATTTTATTTTTATTTTATATTTTATTTTATTTTATTTTATTTTTATTTTATATTTTATTTTATTTTATTTTATTTTTTTCTTTAATATCAACTTTAAATAACAATAATATAAACGCAATTTACAATACGTATAAAACTAATATAATAAGCTTGAATTTCAAAATTCTAAAAAATATTACCATCTGATTTGTTTTCTGTCATAAATTATGTATATCTATAATAAACCGCCGTACTGGTCGTAAAAAAGTTCAAAATAAAAATTATTAATTTTCTTAAGGACTATATTTTTTTTATACTGAATAATATAAAATTCAAAATGATAAGTTCGTTATATTCAGAGTTCACTATCGAGGGCGTTATAAGAATTGATTGTGAGATTGGATCCTTTCTTATGCCCCTCATTTCGGTTAGATAAATAAAAATTTCTTTTCTCATGCAAGATTTCTTCTTTGAATTGATGCGTGCTGAATTCCAATTTTTGAGCCACCTCAAATATTCGTTAATTATGAAGAGGAATTTTGATGAAATAGCTGGAACACCAGCTTGCCTGGTGATAGGATTCAGATGTTTTCATAACTTTTTTTTGAAATGTTGAATGCCAGTAAAAAGTTGCTATTATTTTTAATGTAACCAATTATGTGTTAAAAAAAATTTTTTTTTAACGGATAATATATGCTAATTAGTTGCATCAAAGCATAAAAGAAATAGTTTGGCAAAACCTTTTACTTTAAGGAAATACGTAGTAAAAAATATATATATATATATATCATCACTAAGCAGTTTTGAATTTATCATTGATAAAAATTCAAATGTTATTGATGTAAGTGGGAAATTTTGTTTGAATCATTATTTACAAGGATTCAGATTTAATTGTATTTTATATTTCATATATCAATTATGTTTTAGTTGTGATATCGTAGTGATACAATATTTTCATTGCAAGAATTTTCAGTACACGATGTCTATACTATTTTACTATTTTTGGTAGAATATATTTTGTAAGTAATGATCAGAACATTTTAAAGTTCATGTTTAATAGTTTATTTATTTATTTATTTACTATTAGAAGTAGTTCATATTAGTATACGGGTGGTCGATATTTTTTGATAAGTTTTATAAGATTTTTGTCGTGTGACTGAATCTATGTACTAATATATGTTTAGCTGAAAACGTTAGTGCATGCTTAAATTATATAATAACGAATTTTAATTCCAATCGGTGTATAGCTATTTTATGAGTTAAAAAATCTAATGTTACACGTATTCTGATTTTTTTATTTATATCAAAACAAGTTACCAGTAGCGAAAGAGTTTGATTGAACGGATAGCAGACATTTCTGCTTATAAACGCTAATCTCAGAACACTAATATCAATATTCATAGATTTATCACCACTGAGACATTAGTTATATGTTTACAATTTTCCTATAAAGGAAAATGTCTATTGCACAAACCTCAACCGATTTCTAAACGCTAACTGATGATCATTACGCTCCGAAACTTGGCCAAATTATTATGTGATGATATCGAGTGTAACAAATCGTGATCATCGCTGAGTTCAATATACCCTCGTTTTGCGTTACATGAAATCTGAAATGTGAATCGAGGGTAACATTTCGTGATCATCGCTTAGTTCAATATACCCTCGTTTTGCGTTACATGAAATCTGAAATGTGAATCGATTGATCGGCCTTTTTTTTTTTATGTCGGTCCTATCGGATGATTTCGGAAATTAGGATTTCCATCGGGTGAAACTAGATAAAAATAGGAAAAAAACCAATGCAGGTAGCAAAACGAAAAATCAATTTTGAGTGGTCTAATTGGATGACTATTGGAATTATTAGAATTTTATTCATCACAACCTTGTGCTAATGTTGAAAGCACTCTATTTTTAGGGGTGGTAATAATTTTTGCTAGCAATTATTCTTTTTCATATCAAATTAAAGATAATTGGTGATAAAGGGATTTTAAAATACTGTACGTAACGTGAACTTTTAGTGTATAAAGAAACTTAAGCAATCCAAACTTTGATCGCTGATGTAATTTTTCATTTAAATTCATTTTTCATTAAATTCATTCACAGAATTTTATAGTTACTAATTCTGTATGCATCTCTTATTTGAGAAAGATCGGCGAAGCACGGTGTCACGGTTCCCTCGTGCCTGTACA
The DNA here is from genome assembly GCA_003550325.1 of Gigaspora rosea. Classification (NCBI taxonomy): domain Eukaryota; kingdom Fungi; phylum Glomeromycota; class Glomeromycetes; order Diversisporales; family Gigasporaceae; genus Gigaspora; species Gigaspora rosea. The sequence goes on along the minus strand of QKWP01000136.1, from coordinate 223,137 downwards.
TAATTAGTTTAATATTTTTATTTTATCGGTTAACACTAAAGAATAAATAGAAAAGGTCAGGATTAACCTGTATAAATGGTAAAACCATTTTAATATCTTTACTAATGATAGATTTGGTGTCATTTTATCGATCGATTAGATTTCATACAATATATATACATTTTTTTTTATTAACAGAAAATTCAAGAATATAGATAATCAATTCGGAAAAATGTATAAACGTTATATATATATATGCTGTATGTGGAAACGGAATTTAAGCGGATTCGGAATTTATATATAAAGCCCTCATTTTTAGGGTTGATTTTATCATATGTACACCCTAGCCCTAATTTAACTAGGAATTTCCAAATCCACTTAAATTTCATTCCCACCTACTATATATATATATATAGTCCTTATGTATCGAGTTTTTTTATTTTTAAAAGACTTTGAAAAGATTGCTAAATGTCTTTCGTTGGTAGTAAAAGTAGCAATGAAACATTTCTTTATATATTTGCATTTCCTGACAAAAATTATGGTTGCCCAATGTCAGACTATTCACAATATATAATCTACTCTCAGTTCATAGATCAAGCTGGTCATATTATTAGTTATGGAGGAACATTATTTACTGTCGCAGTATATGGCCTTCAATCTCAATTTGGATGGCGAAATACTTTTTTTCTTGATGATTTTTTTATTTTAACTTTTTCAATTTCTCCAATTATCCCATTTTACGTAATTGGCCAATATATATTAAGAATTAATCGAACGCTTTATAAAGATCATGCAATCTTAGCCCTTTTTATAATTTGGATGTTTATGGTTTGGGTAATCGCTGCTTTAGTTTTTAAATTTAATTACCAACGATCCTTTTTTAAAAATGTTACGGAAAAACATCTCCCCAAAATACGTGGTTTAATTTTATATATTCTTTTATTTTTTGCTCTTTCTATAACATCATATGATATTTTTGAGGCTAAAGATGGTTTTTCTCAAGCGACATGGGCTCAATTTCTTAATTTAGAATCATTAAATTTACTTCTTGATGCTGTTAATTTAGCTTTGGTAATTTATCTAATTTTTTATTATCATATACTTAAATCTGGTGGTATTCCACGTCGTATATTTTTTATTACCTTATTTGTATTACAAATTCAATTATTCTTTTCATATGCTTATCTTTGCACCCTTCCTATTGTTGATTCATTTTTTGATTTTATTCTTGGTATAATTTTATCAAGAACTATTGCATCTTTTTTTAGCAAAGATAATTTTGAAGATTTTTTGATGGAAGTTCAAGATAAAAATTCTAAAGTAATTGAATCATTTGAAAGTATTCGAATTCAACATGATGAAGATGATGTTGTGAAAGATTTTGAAACTGTTGCAATTAGCGAAAATGAAAAGGATGATGATGAAATTATACCTATACCAATTAAAGTTGGAATATTTAAAAAATTGATTTCATTTTTCTTTTTTCTAAATATTGAAAATGGAAATTTGGTATATAAAATTGACAATGTTAAATATTTGGGTGTACAACATTTGAATATAAAGGAAAGTATGGATATTTATGTTGAGCATGGTTTCTTAAAAATTGAAACTGGTCAAATAACATATGTTGGAAAAAATCATGTTAAAAGAAGCATTAATTTAACTGATCATTGGCCATTAAAGATTGAATATGATAAAGTGTATGTGGAATCTCCTACTGGACAATCTTTTATTGATTTAACTGGTCACAGATTTTTTGAAATTAATCGTGGTAAAATTATGCATATGGAAAATGATAGAATCAAAGAAGTTATAGATATAACTAATCATGGTTTATTAAAAATTGTAAAATTTGATACTGGTTTTAAAGTGATTTATATGAAAACTCCTATTGCTACAAGATTTATTGATTTAACTGAATATGGTTTATTAAACTATATAGTTTATGGCCATAGAAAACGAAATGATATTTTTGATTTCTAGTAATATTTATTTATATTTTAATTTAATTTATTTTTTTTTTTTATAATAAATAAATAATAATATGTATGATTAACTGGGGCTGAGTGAAAGCCTTTCAAGATGTACTATAATCAACTAATGTTCAATAACCAGATTTGACTAAAAAGGTTCAGCATTTTTAGTTACTGAAATTTGGTTTAAAGTATATTAGTTGACCTTTAAATAGAATATATTAATTTAATAAAAAGGGAATAATCTATATCAACATCATTATAAATATACCATCGCACTGTAAACAAATATATTTTTAATGTAAAAGCAAAAAAGAACTCACATATCCAAACAAATATTTATAAAAAATGAAGCTAGAAAAAAACGAAAACGCTTAATGACTGATGAACAGTAGTTATAATACCGAAAAATGAATAAGAAAGAAGCAAGCACGTCACAAATTTAAGTTAACAAATTTTAACAATGATGTTAAAGTGAAAGAGAACATAAATCAAGATAAACGGATGGAATTAGGATTTAAAATTAAAATTTTTAATTTAATAATGAAGTTTAACATGCAATGAATTATTTAGAAAACGAACTATCACTGCCTGTCAACTTATTGTAATCTTCTCAAAAAGTTCGAGGTGTTGGTGGTAGAAATACATCTGAAATCTTGGACCCATTTTATATGCTTGTATAATGGAGTGTATACCAGGAACGTAGTACGAAGTACGAAGTGTATGGTTAATAGGCAACTTTCTGTGTAACAAAATCTTGAATCTTATTGGATAGCGTATTCAAATTGATCATTTGATGCGCATTAACATCACGTGTATACTTGGTATAAAGTAGAAAGTGTAATTCATTTGATAAACTTGTGGCTGTGCGCATTTTCTAAATTCTGGCACGAGCGTCTATACCTGTTATGCCTTGTTGCTTATATGGATAGTTATACATACTGAGCAGATTTAATGTTAAATTAGATTAAAGAGCATATTAAAAATAAATCAATTTTTGTGGATTTCATTTTGATAAACTTGTGGCTGTGCATAGCTTTCAAATTCTGACATGATGAGTTAAGCTCGTGACGAAGTGGTCATTATTGCGAGATCAGCTGACTTTGTTGTAGATCACATTTGATTTTTGTCTTTTATGGCCAGTGCTTTGGTTGAGGCTTTTTATTGTTTTTTATTGGGATGACATATGATTTTAGCGAATTTAGGTTTCTATGAATATCGGTAAATAGGATGTATTGAAGTAGTGCTAGGGAGGCTAGTTTATAAGGGTTTTTTGTGCAGGTTATCTTTTGTTTCGCTATCGCACGCCTTGGTAAAAGACTAGCTCTATCTCCCTCCTCTCATTTTAAGTGGCCCTGCAAGTATTAGTAGCGTCAGTTTGGTTGGGCGATATATCGAATGGTTAAGGATCCACGGCTACAGTGGCAGTACAAAGATCTTTACAGTCTGTTTTTGGGCTCCGCGGCTATGTGTGCAGTGCAAGGACCATCAATAGCGGCTGTAGTGGCAGTACCAGGACCTTATTAGTGGATAGAGGCTCCGTGGTTGCAGTAGCAGTGTAAAGACCTGAATAGATCCTGAAGAATGACGTTCCGATTCTCTTTTTAACTATATGGATATGTTAGCTATCTTTCTGATGTTTGGGGGTTTCATTTAACAGGCGGGGTTTTTTAGGACCTTGGAGTTTAGGGAATTTGGGGACCAAGAGGTGGGTAGTAGAGGTCGGAACCGAATTTAAATATTCGAGTTTCGAGTTTTATCACATCAAAATTCGATTTCATCACACCAAAAATTCGAGCTTATCACATAAATTATTATTAATAATTTATGTGATAAATCGAATTTTTGGTGTGATAAATCGAATTTTGATGTGATAAACTTGAATATTTAAATTCGGTTCCAACATCTAGTTGGTAATTTATATGTTTTAGGCCCGTGGGTTGACCACTCGGGTGGGCCATAATCCGACCCGGATCACCCGCCCACCCGCAGGTGACCCGGGTGATACCTACCCGGGTCCTAACACTATACATATATATATTTTAAAAAAAAGTAGATATATAGCATAAGGAAAAAATGCAATTTTGTATTAATATTGTAAATTAATTTTGTAAATTAATTCTTTCTGCCTGTATTTTCAATCATAGTTTGTATATTATAGTTTTTTACAATATTCTAGTAAGCAAATTCTTTTTATTTTAGTAAATATTATCCCAATTTGTAATGTGCTTAATATAATAATAATATTTACAATTGATAATAAAATAATTTTATAAGTAATTGTTAGAAAATAAAAATAAAAAAATTAGAAAATTGAGACAAAAGAAATAGTTAAATAGCTTGTATTTTGTATATTTATATTGGATATATAATTATTAATTTATATTTGTTAATATATAGTAACAACAATACTTCTTATATAGGGGCTCATTGCAAAAAATTTAATGGGCTAAAAATTTTTTTTTTTGTAGTTTTTTAATATTGTATTCTAATTGATCTAATTTTTGCAAAAATTAAGTTTTTACAACAAAAAGTTTTTTGTCCCATCACCACCTTTGTTGTAGGGCCCCATATGCTAAAAATAAATTTGAATTTATATATATATATACAAGTAAGTAAATTATAATTGGCTTGAGATTTTGCTTAAGCTATATACAGGTTGAATCAATGAATAATAAGTACATACTAGCAGTGTTTAAAGTTCAAATTCAAAATTATGTTCTTAAATAAACTAAATTTAGAGTATTAATGTTCTCAAAAAATTTTTAATGTTCTCATTATATAGAATTTTTATTTTTTAAATATGCATATATTTTTTTGTATAAACCTATCTTGGACTTTTAAGTAAAGCTGTAGACAAAGGCTTTCTGATTTTAATAGTACTTAGACCATTTAAATTGGTTTAATTGATCATGTAATATGCTTATTTAACTTTTTGCAACTATAAATCATTTCTTCAAATATGTAAAAAAAAAAAAAAAACTAATACTAATAATATTTTGAGGACATTTATCAGTACAAAATGTTCTTAAATAAGAGAATATTATTTTAAATATTAATGTTCTTAAAAAATATTTAGTATTCTCATGAGAACATGAGAACATCAAATTTTAAACACTGCATACCAGTAAACAAGTTTTTTGGCATGTACCAGGACCCCAAACATCTCTTATATAGGTCATAACTAGATTTTGGCTAATTTTGATCTAATTTGCTAAAAATAACAAAACTATATTTACTTATATAACTTCAGATCCAGTGATCAGAATTGAATAAACTTTTTTGGTTAGATGCACCCTACTAAAAGCTTCATTTTTAAAAAAAGTTCATTCAAATTGGACCACTAATTACCAAGATAATTACCAAAAAACTATTTTTTACTTCTCAAATTTTGGGGTTTTTACTGAAATACATAATGCATGACCTCTGTACTAGATGTCTGGGGTCCTCATGTACCCATTATTTTTACTATAGATTTGCCAAATAACCAATATATATTAATAGCATATAGGTTCAGTGTTGGCATATAACAAGTTATAACAGATTATATTAAAGTTTAATTAGTAAGATTATATAACTATAGTTATAATTTCATTAATTAAACTTTGCAATATAAACTGTTACAATTTTGTTATATAATCTCAGTAATTGAACTTAGTAATATAACCTATTTTGACCTGTTATATGACTTTATTGTAATATGACCTGTTATGACCAGTTGTAACAGATCATATCACAATAAAGTTATATAACCAAGTTCAATTACAGTCAGACCTCTCTATAATCACAAGTTGGTCACACCCTATTTTGGTAATTATATAGAGTTGTGAGTTGTGACCAGTGTTCAAAATTTCGGACTTAAACACTGTTCTTATAAGAACAGCATAATAGCAATGAGTGTTCTCAACCTATTGTTTATGTTCTCATTTATGCTCACTAAAAAAAAAAAAAAAAAAAAAAAAAAAAAAAAAAAAAAAAAAAANAAAAAAAAAAAAAAAAAAAAAAAAAAAAAAAAAAAAAAACTAACCAATTTAAAAAAAAGTTTATGTAATTTAGCGCATATGCGTTGTAACACACCCATCTGATAAACCAATAATCAGATTGTAGGATCAGGTGTAATGTGAAATTGAGAAAAAATAGCAAATAGGATCTTTTAAAAAAATCGCTTGTGGCTCATAATTTTGCTTATGAAATCACTCTTTGTGCTCTAACAAAAAAAAATTCCTTGCAAAATTTTATTATATAAAACCCCTTTTCTCATCTACACACTATTCTAACTTCACACTAACCCTAACTAACAAAAAAACAGATTATTTTGGTTGTTTTGAATTATGTTACACCAAATCATATGAGGTGTGCTACAGCGCACATGTGCAAAAATATTAAATTCATAAAAATATATCATATTGTAAATATATTAAAATATATGTACCTTTTTATTTCCATATAATAATATTTAATACTCTAATATTACCTATAAAAACACAGATAAATATAAAAATTCTATTAACATGTCTATATATGAAAATATATTAGAGCATATCTTTTATTTATGCTAATTATATATAAGTTTAACTAAATAATTTTGATAAAATTATTATAACATTTGATATAACAATAGTTTGTAGTTACTAATTAATACTTATGAGAACACAATTTTTATTTTACTGTTCTCAAAAAATTTTAATAGTGAACAGTAAAAAATTTTTATTGTTCACAAATTTAAAACTGTGTTCTCATAAGAACTCAGAGAACACTAATTTTGAATACTGGTTGTGACTATAAATAAAATTCTTGTTATAGATAACCAAAGGCCAACAAGTAACATATTTGTGCATATTTGAAATACTATTAAAAATTTTAAAATGTTTAATAGTAAATAATTTTTGATCCAGTGGCCCAATTTGAATAAAATAACAGTAGAGTATTTGACTCAATAAGACAATTCTAAAGAGTCTAAAATCATCCAAAACTAGTTACAAAATGCTAAAATTATAATGGATCTTTTATTTAGAAGTTTAAATTTAACCAATTCTTAAACATGTGAAGTAATACAAATTCTTAATAATCACAAAATCTGTAATTGGATTTTAACAATCTATGCTTATTAGAATCGTCCTATCAAGTCAAATATTTGATAGTTGTTTCATCCAAATTGGACAGCTGCATCAAAAATTATTTGCTATCAAACCTTTAAGAATTTTTAATAAAAATTTTAAATAAAAAATATGAATATTGGCCAATTAGATAGTATATTTAGTCAAATTTTGTGATTATATCGAGAGTTTATTATTAATAAAAATGATAAAAATCAAAATTTTTTTGTGATAGTGATTATAAGTGATATGTAACTATCCCTTAAACTGTATAGCGTACATATTTATATACTAAAATTTTTAAAAACTTGTTGCATAAAATTTTATTAGGCTTTTACCCCTTCTTTCTAATCTTATATAAAAACATATCACATGTTAAATGCTATATAATTCCTATCTCATAAAATTTCTTTTATAATTTTTAAAAAATTAGTTGTCTAAAATGGATCATAATAGGATCGTAATAGGACTTTGATGTCTAAATTTAATGCTAAAAAAGGAACCTGCATTTGATACTTATCAAAATTTTTCTCAACCGTCATACACAGGTTTTTATGATATATCGTTAATGTTGATTATAAATACTTCATTACAACTTTATATAATTGGTTTTTGAGGCAATGCTATAGAGATATGGTGACCCAAAATTTGGTTCGCAAAGCATACTTCACGGGCATTAGCTAAAGTTTTACTTGATGTTTAGGCTATATGAAGTGATTCACACTGTGACTATGAAGTGTACTGTGTAACTTGAGTTTATGAAAGTCACTATAACCAATTAGAATAGAGGTTTTATTAAAAAAATTTTTTAGAGCTTAATTTTTTTTGAAAAATTTTAGTGTACAAATATGTACGCTAAAATATACAGTTTAAGAGATAATAAGGTTTTTTTTACTATATTTAAATCTGTTGCACAATATTGGGTGCTTATATAGAGGTGTGACTATATGGGTTGTAGCTATAGAGAGGTCAGACTGTACTAAGATCATATGACAAAGTTGTAACATATTATATTACCAAGTTTAATTAATGAAATAATTATATAACTAGAGTTATATAATCTTATTTATTAACCTTTGATATAAATCTGTTATAACCTGGTTATGTGCCAATACTGTATAATTGCAAAAAAAAACTCATCAACTCTTTCTAACAATCTCTTATACCAAAAATTCCAAGAAAAACTGACCTATGAAAAACTGCATAGTTAGTATATTTAAATATAACAAAACTTCACCAAGCTGCTATTGGGTACAAAATAGAAATGAAAAAGACTAACAGACTTTTTAAGCAGGGCACCTTGGCAGGCTAGTATTATTGAGCAAAGATGTAGTAGAGAAACTTTGGAGCTTTGATCATTTGTCCAGTTGAGCCAATTTACCAATTTGCCAATAATAGTATTATTTGACAATTTATTATTATAATTGATAGGAGTTGTCAATAAGTTTTAATTCAAGTACTGTATACAAAATTATTTTGCAACATATGAAAAAAATTACAGAAAGAAATACATTTATAATTATAAGAGTTTGTTGTATTAGTTAATAAAAAAGCATAAATTATCATATAAGAACTATACAATAAGTGTAATATACAAATAAAATAAAAACAAAAACTAATTTTTAAGGGGTAGTCCGCAGTTGGAGGGTATAAATTTCAATAAAAATCTGTGGAGATTTACTAATTGCCTTATATAGACATGGAATCCTATGTAATTAATCTATTTTTAAGAAAAACCCTATAGTAAAAAATCAAACAAACCTATATCTTATGATCTATTTAACTAATTTTAATAATTTTACTACCATTAGAATAGAAAATTAGTTTTATAACTTTATTAGAAACTAAAGAATCTTTTATATATAAGCAAGCTAGATTCTTTTACTATAAAAAAAACATATGAATTTCTATTTTTGTTTATTATTAGAGCTACAATATTTTTACTCCTTTAGAGGCAAACTACCCTTGATTAATATTAGAATTAGGATTAAGATCTGAAATAGAGTAAGAGCATAGTTTTATAACAAAATTTTACAATAAATTTTTTTTGTTAGAGTTTCAAAGATAATTTCAAAAATAAATTTTTGCAATAAGGTTATTTTTTAAAAAGGAAAAAACTTTTTGTACACTATGTGTATGTACACAGATACTAATTAATTAATTTGCAAATCTGTGTAAAATATAAATATAAATCAAAATTAAACCTAATTTAAGGTTAGAGTTAGCTTTGGGAGAGTCAGCTTTGGGATTTGAAGGGTTATAGTTTATATAAAATTTTGTAAGAAATGTTTTTTGTTAGAGCCCAAAAAGTGGTTTTATAAGCAAAATTTTAAGTTATTATATGTACCCATGTTAAGTTATCATATGTACTCATGTTTATACACTAGTGTACAATAGTAATTGCCTTTTAAAAAATAACCAAAAAATTTTATTATGTCAAATTTTATTATTAAACTATAACTTAATTATGGATAGCAATTATTTTTCCAAAAATCACTTCACCAACATAACATTTTACTAACAATCATTCACTGACAAGTTCATTTTTCCAACAGTTTATTTCACTGAAGCTCATTTTCTAATAAAGTAATTTTGGTTATTGTTGTTAGAATCAGAGTAGGGTTAGGCTAGAATTAGGGTTAAAGTTAGTGTGCTTTTTAAAACAAACTTGACAGTAAAATGAGCTTCAGTAAAACAGACTGTTAGTAAAATAAACTTGTTAAAAAATAATTGTCAATGAAATGTTATATCTGTGAAAAAACTGTTAGTGAAATAATACAACCCTTAATTATAGTAGTATTGAACACTAGAAGTATAATTTAATATTGTTAAAAAAATATAGTCAAACATCCATAAATACAACTTCCATAAATGCAATATCTTCCTTAATGCATGTTTTTGGTTTGTTTATAAAAAGTTATTATTTAAATATGATAATAAAAAGGAAATATAATAAAAGATAAATAGAATGCTAAAATTCTTTAAACTGTTTATTAAATATACCACTTTCTGTATATTTAAATAGGTTGTTTGCTAAAATTTAATAAATTATTACTACAATTTTAATCAAAGAATTAAAGCAATTGGCTAAATTAGCAAATAGATCTAAGCTGCTAACAAGTAATAAAAAAATTATTATTAATTAATAATTCAATATTAGAAATAATATTAAAATGTTCTATTAGAATATATTGAAATAAAAATAAATTATTAATATTAAACTTGTTAAAAGTTTAATTATAATTTTAAATAATTACTAATTAAAAACAGATAGTATATGCAATATTGAATTTGTAGTAAAAAATAAAGAAGCCCAACATGTTTTCACTACAAATAGTTTTTTTAAATAAATTTTCATATTACTTAACTCTTTTTGCAAGTAAAACTTTTCCTGGTATGAATTCTTAAAATATTTTATAATTTTATTATAGTTACTAATTATATTTTTAATATTATTGATTGCAATTAAATTAAATTAATTGCATAAGCTAAATACCAAATATTCTATATATGGGAATATAATTCTTTAATCTTATTTTGTGCATATTTGCAATTTGAAGCAGCATCTGTAACAATAGCTACAAGTTTTTCACTTCCAACTTTTTTTAACTAAATCAGGAATTTCTTTAGTTAAAAATTTACTCATATATGTTTTAGGTGAATAATTTTATATGCAATAAGATATTCTTTGTAATTGTTGTTGTTACAAATAGTTATAAAATGATTCTGTTTATAAAGATATCCAACTATCTAATACTTAAGAATTTAATAATTAATTGTATCTTAAATAATATTAGTATTAAAACTTGCTTAGAGTAAGATTATTAGAACTCTCAAGTTCATCATGAATTGCATTAGTTACTAATACAACTTCTGTATTTAGAAGATGTCCTAAATGTGTTATTCTTAAAGGTGGAGTATATTTAGGATTTAAATTTTTAATAAAATCTTATATAAAAGGATTATCAATAATATTTAATAAAGATAAATTAATATAATTATTTATTTTATAAGGCAAATTATTACTTTGCATTATTAAAGATTTGTAAATATTCAAAGCTAATTTATTAGAACTATAACAATATTTGTTAATATCTTCTGTCAGCTTTTTGCACTAGTAAGCATGAATATTTTTAGAACACAAATCACAATAATTAGCTAAATGAGCTTTTATATTTTGAGGGTTTCCATGCTTCTATCTGCTTTTACAGTAATAGCAAGTTGCTTTATAATGCTATTACTGCTTTTATTTCCTTTTAAATAATATAACCAAACTATATCAAAGTTTGAACCACTGGTTTTTGCTTTTTATTTTGATGTTTTAAAGCAGAACCAAAAATATCATCAGAAATTATTAAACTTTTACAACTCAAATTTGATATAATTAAAGGAGTATTAAAAGTAAAAATAATTGTAAAATTTCTAAATAATCAATTATAATCTATATTACAATACATAATATATTCTTTCTTAACACCAGTTGCTTATATGTGCTAGGTACTTTATTAAACTATACAATTATACAATTACAATATAAGCCTATTACTAAATATTACTTAACTAGCCCTATTTTAGACTACCCAAATATCTAGTGTGTACTAAGTATTTATTCTCTTAACAAGACTCCTCTGGTAATCCACCTATTAGATTCTGTTGGTTCAGATTGCACCTCAGAAGCATTTCTATTAGTTTATAAGTATCTTTTCAGGCTTTAGTCTCTTATTACATCTTGTGACTTCAGTTAGAGTTCTAATATATTTTATTTTATTGCTACAAATTTGATAATAGTAACTACCCAATTAAGTCTGTCTATAGATGTTCCAGGTTTGTGTTTTTATATACTCTAATCAGATGGTTTTTCCATTTTATTTTTAGAAGAATTTGAACTGGCAACCTTTTGATTTGCATCCTTAGTGCATAACTCTATACTATTGGCCTAAAAGTTAATTATAATGTATTATATTACTTACTGCTTATATTACTACTTATGTTAAAGGGTGTGGCGCCTTAGAGAAGTGGTCAAGGTGTCACCCCCAAGCGGCAGGTTGACAGCTCGAATCCCACTGTTGACGCTTTGAACAATAGGCCTGTGTTCAGTAACCATGTGGCTCAGATTGGTTGGGTTGCAAAACCTGTTACCTTGGTTCCACCATCTTGAATGGGAGCTACGGCGCAATGGTGTTATTGTTACACCGTAAAATCCAGGGAACCAGAGGAATGGAAACCCATTTGGCAAGTCCCGAATTAGGAGGTAATAGTAAAGATCTACAATGACACTACCAAAAGAAGGTGGGTGGTCGGGATCAGAATGAACCTAATAAGGGCATGCTGCTTTGTCGCTAAATCCGTATCCTAAGTGGAATTGGACACAGAAGACAATGGTAGGCAATTGGTGTGAGGGTAAAGTAGCCCTTAGGCTGATTAATTATCAAAAAGAGTTGGGGCCCCTTAATATCTGCGTTTGTGCAGTGCAATGGGTAGTAATAGGAAGAGCGTGAACCAGAGGGTTTAAATAGGCAATTCCGTAGTTGGGTTGTAGGTATAGCAGCTAGTGTAGAACCTTTGGGCGGACTACTTAAATTAGGCACCAAAAGTGCATGTGTGGCTAGTTGTATCCTCATTCATGTAATAAATATTACATCCTAATAACTCATAATAAAATCCCGGCCATAGTACCTGGCCTTCAAAGTTTAAAAAAAAGTTTAAAAAAAAATTACTACTTATGTTAATACAATAAAAGTTGCAACTTTGGTAGTAAAAGTTGCAACTCTATTATTTCAATATGTCTGCTCCTTTAATTATAACTTTAATATCTACTACTTCTATTACATATTACAACATATTATAATACTCACTACTTATATTACAACTTATATTAATACTACAAAAATTGCAACTTTAGTAGTGAAAGTTGTAGCTCCATTACTACAAAATGTTTGCATCTTTAATATAATGCTAACTAGAGATGGGCACCATGCGCATGACTGCATGCATGCAATTATTCTGGCCATTAAGAAATTAAATCATAACTTTGGTTAAAACATACATGCATATATGCAAAAAATGGAAAATTTTGTATTTTTGCCAATTTCTAGTGCAAACTATAGTTTCTTTGGCACATGTTCTAGTACAGCTTTAATTTTAATAGGCATTTTATTTTTTTAAAACTTTGAATAAAGCGATTTTAGCAATTATTTGATTTAATTCAATGAAAATTTTATTTAGATTATATAGATTCACAGAATTCAATAAAAAAATTTTTACAAAATTTTGCCAAAAAGATATTAAGATATTTTAGCTCAAAGTTTAAGACAAACTTGGTACAATTTCTTTTTTGATATAAATTTTGATTTTTTTTAAAAACTTTTGCAAAGCTATCTCAATAACTACCTGGCTAAATTTAATAAAAATTTTTGGTTTAATTTTATGGATTCATAGATATTTTATTTAAAGTTAAGAAAAACTATAAGAATAAATTTGACTCCAATCACAAAAAATGTAGTTATTGCAAAATTAATATTGATTGGTTAATTTTTATTAAATATAAAGTAAATATAGATTACATAATAAAAACTTGTACTATTTTTATTTTTTTTAAATATACTATAGTCTGCAATTTTATATTTACACTTAACAAGACCTGAATTTCAAATCCAATAATGATTTTCAAGTTATAAAAATAGGCAATTTCTACTAGTAACAACACTAAAGGGTGACAAAGTTTATTAACAAAATACAAGAATAGTTTTATCATATTTATTCGAAATAATGCACATGGGCATTATTTCAAAAATTGCATTTTCTTAAAATAGCATATTGGTTTCGAAATAATTCCCATATATGTCCCAATATAACACACACTCCAAATACCAAATTAATAATCTGCTGAAATAACGAATTCAAATAACAAGCAGAAATAAGAATTTTTTTAGTCAAAAAATCTGACCTAGATCAGAAAGACTATATATAAAATTAAGAAATACTAGTTTTTTATGCATCACACATATATAATTACACAATTTTTTTTAGAAATTAGACTTTTACCCCGAAATAATGCCCATGTGCATACTCGAAATAATTTGCATCCCCTCAAAATAATGTGCAGATGTGCATTATTTCAAGTAAATACGGTACTACTATTTTAGTATTTATGTCCAACAAGACTTAAGTTTAAATAATTTTTCTGTATTTGATTTTAAAAATAGATTTAACTTCTACTAGTAACTTATATTCAGATATCTATTTAATAAGTTTGCTTGAATCAATTATCCAAATAACTTATTAAGATTTAATATTTTACTACTAAAAATATAAAATTGTTTATCTTTTACTTTGTAATAGCAAATTTCAAAATTAAAGTTCTGTATTAGTCTATTTGGTATTGTTAAAATTAGCCAATAAAAAGATGCTAAATAATTTGGGTAAGTTTTGATCTTTGAAAACTTTATTATACTATAATGTTGTTTGATTAATTCTTTTAATTAACACTATTTCTTGTTTATTAATTGATAATCTGCCTGTTAACTGGAGAATGAGCAAACAGTGGCATGCTCCATCTTGAATTTTTTTCTTACTAAGTTAATGATATATGCCCACTAATTGAAAGTTGTAGAGCCCATTGAGACACATCTAATAGTGGTTAGATCATCCAAATTGGCCCAGTTGATGGCGAGTTATCATCAAAAATGTTTGGCTGACTATATAAAAATCCATAACAGAAATTATATATGAAAATTACTATATGCGAAATGTGGAGTGCTTCCATCTAAAACTTTTTTATTACTAAGTTAACGATACATGCCCACTAATTGAAAGTTGTAGAGCTCGTTGAGACGCATCTAACAGTGGTTAGATCATCCAAATCGGCCTAGTGGATAGCGAGATATCATCAAAATAATTGGCCGACTACATAAAATCTCTATGAGATTTTATATAGCCAGCCAATCGTTTTTAATGATATCTCGCCATCCACTAGGCCGATTTGGATAATCTAACCACTGTTAGATGCGTCTCAACGAGCTCTACAACTTTCAATTAGTGGGCATGTATTGTTAACTTAGTAAGAAAAAATGGTTTAGATGGAAGCACGCCACATTTTACCTATAGTGATTTTCATATATGGGCAATGGACTAGGAAAACTCATCTCTGACATTTTTTTATCAATTTTGAGATTTTTGATTCAAATTAAAGTTCTGGTTTATATCTATATGTGTTTCACTTTTTATTCTACGTTAATATAATAATTTATTATCAACACTTTCTAACGATCCCTCGTACCAACTTTTTCACAACTACTGACCTATGACAACTATACAATTATTATACTTATACACAACAAAACTTTACCCTGGAGCAACTGGGAACTAGAGTTCCAGATCGAATATTGAGATAATTGAAATAGAGCTGAAAAAGAGTTCTCTTTTTGGGTTTGACTCCCTAGTAGAAGACTCTGGTACTATAGAAGACGTAGTAGAGCTGAAAACTCTAAAGTTTTTGTCAAAAGGAGTAGAAACATTAGTAGAAGCATACTTTTGGTTGAATATAATATTTTGTATAGCATATGGGCCCTCAAAAGTAGAAACCAAAGAATTTGGCTGATCATGGTTTTTGAGAAAATCAGCAAAAACTATTTTGTTACACAAAATCAAAACAATCTAAAATTAGATTATTCATGATTAACAAACCTGTTTAAACAGGATTATTAGATCTGTAGATCCGTATTACTATCAGTAAATCTCAGTAAATCTATTTTTAGATTATAGCGTCAAAAGCTTTTAACCGTTGTATCACAAAAATTTATTAAGTGATCAGACTTTCATTATTAAGTAAAAAAGATTGGGCCTAAAATTTTACACCTGATCAATCAAACAGGTCAATTTTCAAAAAATAGTCAAATTCCTTGGTTTCTACTTTTGAGGGCCCATATATTCTTTCAGTCTTCTACAAGTTGGTACTTTCGGTATTCTCCTTTGGTTTTTTCAAAATTTTGCCAAAAAGTAGGAAATCTAGCTTACCCCTCCAGAAGATCAGCAGTGTTTACTCCTTTCAAATTGGGATTGCACCTACCTAATTGGAGTCGACGTCACGAGTGCTCATTTTGCTACAATATAAACAGTGAATGACATGTCAGAGATTGTTCTGGAATATTCGTAGAAATTTCTTTTCTTTTTAAAATTACACATAGTTTGTTAGTGTATATTTCTCTGCTATATAGTTTAAATATAATACTTTGGTAGAGTTTCTATACAGTATTATATAATTTTTACATTCACACATTTCTTTTATGTGTTTGTTATAGATTAGTTTTTTTTTTGTTTTTCTTATCTTTCTTCCTTTCTTTTTGTTGTATTTGGTATTTCGCTTAGGTTTTGTAGTTTCCCCCTTTTTTTCTCTTTCCTTTTAAATTTCTTGCTTGTACCTTTTTTCTGTTTTTTTTTTTTGGATTGAAATCACTCTACCATTGAAGCTAAGTGAGAAGGATTTAAAGAAATCGGCAATCTTGACAAGGCTAACAGCAGCCAATCAGTAATTACGGTAAAGCACGTGTAGAGAGTTGCATGCCCCTGTAGGAGAAAATTGTTGTTGCGGCAGATCGTACTTAGCAGATATTATGTAGTACAAGTAAGTTTTTATTAGAGAAAGGAGGGATTTCGGTAGTAGCTATAAACTAAAATTTTGTGTACAAAGATACGCAGTCTTCCTAGTTAATAAAAGCAGGATTGTCAAAGTTAAAAAAAAATATAATAATTTATCAGATATTTTAACTTGAATGTATCCCAAAATTTTAACTATCATGTTCTAAAAATAGATTTATAACAAAAGATTAACAGCTCAATTAAAATTAGATTGGTCAATCAGTTGTTCATAATTACATGATATTGTTTATTCAGTAAATGATATCTAAAAATAAACAAAAAATTCAGGAGTAAAATTTAGATTTCACAAACAATTAATCGCTATTTTCTCAAAATGGAAATCCCCTTTAGAGATAGGTTTTCCTAGTCCATTACCCATGTAATCTTAGGGATACATCAGTCCTAAAAAAGACTAGTTCAGAACTGGTCCCGAACTGGGACCAATAAGACTGTGGGACTATCCTTTAATTTGTTATGCAAGCATATTTGTTTGCGAAAATTTTAAAATTTTAAATTTTTCAAATAAAACCTTAAATATTAATTTAGCTATATACTTTCTAAGTAAAAAATATAATATTAGTTCTGTTTTATCAACTTTATTATAAAATTTTTTTAAAATTATTAAAAAACTTTAGTGTAATAAAAGTTTTAAGTTTTTGTTTTGGAACTTTTACTATAGAAATTTTTCTTTAGGTTTTCTTAAATTTTATATGTTCCTGTCTATAAAAAAAATTTTCTCTTCTAATACAAGTCTTAATTTTTACAAGTAAATCATATAAAGTCAAATAATGAAAGTTGTCATCTTTTATATAAACTACAATATTGTATTAGAAACTATATTTTTAAACCCAATATTTAAAGAATTTGCCAAGATATTGTAAATATTTTTTTGATTAAAAAATTTCTTTAAAATTTAATATTTTCAGCTTATAAGCAACATAAACTTTTTGTTTTATAATATAAATTTAAATAATTCAAAAATATACTCCTTGTTATTAAATATTATAATACCAAATTTTATTTAAATATTTTAATGATTAAAAAAATAGATCAGAGGTATATTTATAGTAATTATACAGACAAATTTGCCTGCAAAGTAGTACAAACTAAGGGATTAAAGGACTAGTCCTGGAACCAGTCCTTGTAAACATAACTGTGATATTTGTATCACCCAATCAAATTTCTTGATCAGGTGTAATGTAGATCATATGATGTTTGTTTATATTTGACAGTAAATAATTACGTCATTTTTGGCCAATAAAATCTTATGCATTAAGACTGATGTATCATTAAAGGACTGTTATGGGACCAAAGGACTAAACCAGACTGGGACCATAAACACTATGATAACGGTCCTCCTAGAGAATGGACTGGACCAGACCGGACTGATGCAACCCTATATAATCTTCATCACAGATTTTTATATAGTTAGCCAATTGTTTTTTAATGATAACTTGCTATCCACTGGGCCGATTTGGATGATCTAACCGCCATTAGGTGCGTCTCAATGAGCTCTACAAATTTTAATTAGTGGACATATATCATTAACTTAGTAAGAAAAATATTTTTGATGGAGCACGCCACATTTTACCTATTCTCTAGTTGACAGACAGATTATCAATTAATTAATTTTATAGAAGTTAAGGTAAATGAAGTAAGTGTAAATATGAATTAGATCAAAAAATATAGTGAAATATGTTTCTAATAGAAATTGTAAAAATTGGAAGTAGATAGAAATTACATTTAATGACCAGTAATAATAAAAAATACTGCTTACGAATAATAAATAATTTGACAGTAATTTGTTTGGCAATAATCATTTATTCAAATCTTGGAATTTTTATTAATTTAACTAGTTAGTGATAATCTTTTGATCAATATATCAAATCAAATATCATATTAATTAATTTGATTAGTTGATGATCATGTTTTAATCATTATATATAATACAATTAAATTGTAACAATTACGAATGGAGTTAAATCCACCTACATTTTTAGTATAAGGCCATACAAAATAAATTTCGTGGTTTATATAACCAGGACCCCAAAATATACATAGATAGGTCAGGCATGAGTTTGCTTAATTTTGAATTTTTTTGCAGATCTTTTCTATTTATAGAGGTCGTTTAAAGCATTGTGCAATCACATGATATAAAGCCAATCAAATTGTTTGTTTTGATCGACACGGATCAGGCCGACGAAGAAAAAAAGAAGAAAAAAAACGAGAAAACAAAGAATACAAGAAAACTAATGCCTAAACCTATATTGATGCACTAATAAAAAATGTCAGGAAGGTGATTTTACTTATAAAACATGCTCTAACTCTAACCCCGAACTAACCCTTACCCTAACTTTAACTAACTAAATAGTCAAAAACATATGATGCACAACGCTTTAAGCGTTCACCATTTATAGTAATTTTTTTGCTTATTTTTAAAGTTTTTTCTGCAAATCTTTTCTTTTTTAGTAACTCTATAATTAACCTGACCTATTTATGTATATTTCGGGGTCCATATAACCCGGCCAGGTCCAAAAATTGAAAACTATAAATTTTTTTTTAATTAGACAATAGAAATGAGGTCAACAGGTCTAGACCCCTGGTGGAGTTGTACAATGATAGTACCAAATCAATATTAACCAAATACAGTATTGTATATTGAGTTGCATATGATAAATTTGGAAGAATCTGGTTTAATGTGTTAGAGATTTTCTTTGTTTTTATTCATTTCTGGGGTGGTACCGGGTCGCAAATAAAATGTTTATGTAACAATTCCATTAGGCATAGAATATGCAACAATTTATTAATTGGATATATAAAAAAATTTTTTTTTAAAAAAAAAAATCTGGGTGGCTGGGTCAAAAATTTTATTTTATGTTATGTAAACCAAGAAATTTATTTTGTATGGTCTAACTTCTAGTATAATAGATAGTTTTATTATTTTTTAAAACTTTTAGCAAAGCTCTCTCAATAACAACTTGGCCAAATTTGTTGGATTTTTATTTGAATTCTATGACTCAATAGAATTAAATAAAAAAAAATTCATTGAATTTTGTCAAGTAGTTGTCAAGATAGCTTTGTTCAAAGTTCTAAAAAATAATTAAACTGCCTATTAGAATAGAAGTTATGCCAAACTTTGAGTAAAGATATCTTAGCAATCACCTGCCCAAATTAGATAATTTTTTTATTTAAATTCTATGAATCCATAGAATTCAAATAAAAAAATTTTTATCAGATTTAGCCATGTGGCTATTGAAATAACTTTGCTCAAAGGTTTAAAAAAAAACCAAAATACTAATCAAAATAGAAGTTATGCCAAGTTTATCTTAAACTTAAGCTAAGATATCCCAATAACTACTTGGTCAAAGTATTTTATTTGAATTCAGTGAATCTATATAATTTAAATGAAAATTTTCAATGAATTTATCAGATGATTGTTGGGTTAGCTCCACTCAAAGTTTTTTAAAAAAAATCAAAATGCCCATCAAAATAAAAGCCATGCCAAAGTTCTTCTTAAACTTTGAACAAAGATATCTCAACAACCACTAGTAAAATTTATTTATTTGGGTTCTATAAATTCATGAATTCAAATAAAAAATGTTTAATTGAATTTAGCAGATAGATATTAAGATATTATACTTAAAATTTTGAAAAATTTTATTTTTGCTTGTTATGAGTGATCGTCATAATGTGGTCATAAACTGAGTACCGATTTTAAATTTGCTTAAGGAATCCCAAAAGCAGAAGGCATTTTAAAACTAACGCTAAAAAAAAACAATCTATAAAAATAAATTTTTATAAATAAATTAAAGTTTATTACATCTTTATAAAGCCTTACATAATATCAAAGTCAAATCTGAAGATTAAAAAAATATATAAAAAAATCAGAAATCAATTGGCAATCAGAAATCGAAAATCAAGATTATTTTTTTTGATGTTCTGCAAAATTATGCAAATCTCGATAATGCCAGCTGGGAGCACATGATTACAGATAACTCAAAGCTAATTCTGGCCAACATCGAAATAAATCGAAATTTTTGCAAAATTAATCGAAATTTTTGCTTAGAATCGAAATAAAATCATGTAATTTTCTGTGATTTTCACTATTAAATTTGCCTTTCCAGAGTTTGGCGTTGCCCTAAGGATAAATCAATTTCGTATTTCCATTATACACCTAACAAACGTAGTAGGCGCGATAAATAAGAGTATAACGGTAATTGAAACATTAAAATTGGCCCAATGGATCGTAAAATATTGGTGTATTCGACCTTAAGACTATAAACAAAGAGTAAACAAATTGTCATAAAGACAAAAATGCCTACATCTCACGATCCGCTTGGTAGATTTTAATGTTTCAACTACCATGAGGCTCGTAATATTCTCCTCTACAACGCTTTTTATTCGCACAAGAGAGGTTTACTTAGTGCAAAATCGATTTATCCTTAGGAAAACGCCAGATTCCAAAAAAAGGCAAAAAACATATCTCCGCGGTTACTATGTTTTTCACTGGTTCTCAGATCATGAATTAATAACAAACAACACTTTTTTTATATCTTTTTAATCAATTTACTGCGCCATATATTATTAAATAGTTTTAACTCGAGTTAAATGTTAATAATTATTAATAATTATTAATAATTCAAGAGGTCCCATCACTAGGCGGAACATGTGATACTACTAGTTATAAAATAAAAATCAACATAGACTATACATTAACTTTCATTATTTAAAAAATTAGCGGCCTCACTCCATAATATGGAAGGATCCCTGGCACTTTCATCATCGTAATAAAGCCTATATGTAGCATGTCTAGATGAATAATCTAAAACTTCATCTGTGAGTACACTATAAGTCTCGATTATATTAAATGTCAGTTCAGCTAATACTGGAAAATTAGGGATACCATTGATATTATTATTACATGAACTACAGTAAGAAAAACTTTCACCACCGGGAGAAGTCGAAAATGATAAAGAAGTATTATAGAAACCACCAACAGATACAGTTGGATATTGGCCTATTTCAGCTAAATATAATGAAAAAATTGCACAGGCGCCCCCACAATATCCATTAGTTAAAATTATAGTATTGTTTTTTGTCCATGGATATTCCTTAGTATCATTAATTATATTTAATGCATCACTATTAATTTTAAAATTAAATTTGCTAGAATATCTTGATGTTGTGCCACCTCGTTGAATAGAATTATTGCCTATAAAATCTTCTGTACTAGAAAAATTTTCTTTCGAAGGAAATGAGAGAAGCCCGTTTGGATCAAAGAATTTACCAGGACCTATCATTTGTTCAGTGATGTTTGTAATTTTCTGATCATTTGGAAAAAAACTACTAGTATTTGACGGAAGTAGGAGAGCACTTATGATTGGGGGTGCAGTAGCATAACCACCTTGATTATTCGATAAATCTAGGACAAGCTGTTAAAAAAAATTTAAATGAATTTATTATATGAAAATTATATAACAAATGATTTATTAAATTTTATACCTTTTTAGCATTTTTTTCGTGTAATAATTGAAAACCATTCTGTATTTCACGCAGTAGATTGTTATCAAAATAAAGGCTCGTAAATTGTGCAACACCGATATCACCGACCAAGTAAAAATAAGCATCTCCTGCACTTAATACTAACTCAACTTGAGAAACTTTAATCTGATTAAAAGTTGGTTTTGAAATTAGTCTCTTATTTTTCTTAAACTTAGATGATTTAGACTGAGGTAGACAATTTTGGTCAAAGTAGCTTTTAGTATCGTTAAAATCTTTGCTCCTGCCAACAAAGTTTATTTTCCATTCTCTAACGAAATTAAGTATATCAGGACAAGATACTGTATAATTAATATTAGAGGATTCAGGCAAATCCCATCTATGTGCAAATAAGTTAGAACCTCCAGCATCAACAAAAGTATTATTGACTGGAATAATAGAGACTAATGCTCGATTAAACCGGACACCTAGATCCCTAAAATTTATGATACTCCCATTAGCAAATTCCTTGATTACTTCTAGTGCATTCTGACCATTTATTTCTGTCACTTCGCAATTGTTATTTGATGGATCTAAAAAGTCTTGCATGATCTAAATAATGTAAGAAAATTTAAAACCATGTTTATGTATGCTAATTATTTTATAATATAAAAGAATATACCTTAATTTTCTATTATTGCGTCAAATAAATTATAAATTAATTTTTACAAATAATTAATCTCACTTATATAAGCAATAGTTATACACTGTATAAGGTTATATTTACCTGCTGTTTATCAGGTGTGACCACTGAATATAGAAATAATGATTGAGAAAATTCAAAGGCGTTATAACAGCCAGTTCCCAACATCGTTGAACCGTCTCTTAATTGAAAAATTAAGCCTCTTATTGCCATCTAATTATTTAGGACTACATATTAGTATTTTGTTATTGTCCAAAGTGAAATTAAAGTCATTTTGTTTTCGAGCACTTATATACATACCATAAATTCAAAATCAGAATTAAAACTTTTGTTACGTAATAAGTTCAATTCTTTTCCCAAGTCTATAGGTTCAAAACTAAAACCAGCTTGGGGTTCTTCTTTGGCTTGGTCTAAAAGAGGATAGAAATTTAACAAAACCTCTTCAACAACTTCGATTATCTTTTATAAAAATAATTTTATTAACATATACGATATGTATTTATATATTAAATTAACTTAATACTTCACAATTGAGAATTTTATCAATAATATTTACTTGATTTGCTCGTTCAGCATCATACATGATTCCTTCATAACAAGCTTTAACATCATCATAACTAGGTGAAGAAATAGTTTGGGCTAATCTTGTGCATCCATCTTCTACTTCACTTTTTACTTCCGATCGTGGAACAAAATACGGTTCTGAAAGCAATGAAGGCAATGAATAAAGAACTATTAATGCAATAAGAAGACCAATTTTATTAAATGTTTGAAAACTTGATGTTATCATGATTGTTAGTTTTTTTTAAAAAATTATTTAATTCATGTTTATAAATTTTCTATCATTTCTTTTATTATTTTATACGAAATTACAAATGCATAGAATATCTTAAAAAAAAAACGTTAAATTTTAATTAAAATTTGCCTTTTTATCCAGTTGATAAAATAACAGTCCGAATGAAGAAACTTTCAAATTGAAATATTAATACACAATAGACAATCCAAAATTTTAATATTTTAATTTAACTATCTCGCTTTTCAAATTAGTATTACCCTATGATCATTCGTCATTCTGAAAATCTGCAAAACTTCTCAATTTTAGCATTTTTTTTACAAATAAATCTAATTATCCGACAAGTCTAATGTGAATACCGACCGATTTTTGTGTAAGTTATTCGGCCACCTCTTAATACAGACACAAATTTTCATCGCCTTTTAAGAGGTGAATGAAAGAAAATTTGTGTATTTGTATTAGTGGGAGGGCCGAATAACTTACACAAAGGTCGTCGGTGTTACGCCAGTAATTTCGGATAAGCGTATTATTGGTCAAATTGTGCTGATAATTGCAGATTTTTTCATAGCAGATACCGTGACCCTCGGTCACGTCATAAAAACAGTATCCTAACGAATGATCAGTAATCATACAATGACAAGTACTTATTTTGCTTACAAATAAAACTTTCCAAAATACCTCTTTGGCTTTCACTTTTTTAATGCACAAGAATTAGCTGTAAATTTGATAAATAATATTGAATTCTTTTTACTACTTATGATAAAGAAGTATCGCTATCATGTTGCCTGCATTAATTGCGAGTTAAAAATTTTACTTGAGAGTTTCGTAAATAACCAAAAAAAAATCGAAAATGATCATGTTGATATTGGGTTATCTTCGTTAAACATTCGAAAAAAAAAATTACTTACAATTAGAAATTTGATAATCATGGATATAAAATTACATTATGTCAGTTTTACATTCACTGGCTTGTATTTTAACATTCTACTCGTATTTTTCCTTTTTTGTTCGTGCGTAGAAGTGCTACAAGCTTTTATAAATGGTAAATTTTGAGTTTTTTTTAAATGGTTCAGATTAGTGATCGTCAAAACATTTGCCTAGAATACTCTTTTTTTAGAAAATCTACCATTACGAATTAGGAAAAAAGTTTCTGGTGTTTTTACTCTATACTAGTAATCGATACTAGGTTCTATTTAATGTAATTTTTATCGAATTCCTTTATCTGATCCATATACTAGTAGAGTAACACCTTACCCACCCACCTTACGGTCATGCAACTTATATATACTTCACAAGATGTCTTTGTGAAACTTTTGTATTTAGCATAGATAGACCCGTTCTAAACCTTATTAATTTTTTATTTTATCTATCTGCTAATATAGAATAGATTGTAACATAATGAACAACCTTATTTACATGTGACTTTGTTACAGGAACTATTTTATGAGCCAAATATTCTACGTATAATATCAAAATCAACATGACAAGACATTGTCTAGGGTTATGGCACAATTCACTGAAATTTAATTACCAACTCATTTTTCCGACATCGTAATGCCAACATGCTATTACATCCACAACATTCTTTTGATAAGAAGTATTTCCGACGTAACATGTCCTTTTCCTAGACAAGACATTTCCCTAACAATTATTTCCTGACATTAATTTTAACCAACGCTAACTCTAAATTGGCCAACCCTAATACTGAATCGGGCCAATTTTACGTCAAGGAAACGATCGTTGGAAAAATGTCTTCTCTAAGAATGGATTGTCGAATTTCAGTGAATCGAACGACAACGTTGTCTAGCAATTTCAATACTCATTTTGAAAAAATAAACTGTTGTTATGAAAATAAAAAAATGGGGAGGACGCAGATTGACCAAATTTTTATGGCAATTTGATACTAAACTTATTTTGAAGAAATTCCCGATCTTAATATAAATAGACTTAGGTCGAATTTCATTTATGAATTTTGATTGGTAGACTTTGATTGTCTCATATTTGTTAAGTGTGAAAGCTTTTAGTTACTCACATGTTAAATACATTTGAATATGGTTGCCCACGTGTTAAATACATCGACTTGATAATATTCACATGTTAAATATATTCACTTGAGATATAATAATCATGCTTACATGTCAGATACATTCGAGATGGTCATTTAAATATGAACTCAGGTAACATTAAAGGGCTTAGTATATACCGTTGACTCCGTGCAAACGTGATAGAGAAAGTTGTGACACCAATAATGATAAATCAGGAGGCGGAGCAAATATTTATAAGAGCGAAAGAATAATATAGATGTTCTGCGTTATTTTGCAATTTAGATTGATTTTAAATTGATTACGTCATTCTTAATTTTTCACCGATTTAGGAATAACTTAGGTCAATTCTTAATTTAAATAGACTATTTAATGATGCCTTACGAATGCGAAATAGTTTCGTCTAGACGAATGACGAAACCGTTTTGTCAGTCAGCTTCGATTAAATGAAAACGAATGACGAAACTCGTGAAGAATTATGAAACTCGTGACGAAACATGACGAAACTCATGACGAATCGAATGACGAAACTCGGACGAATGACGAAACTCGTGATGAATGATGAAATTCATGAAGAAACTCAGTATATATTTATGAGAAAAAAATAATAAAAATTAAAGTGCATTTTTTGGTTTAGGAATCATTGAAAACTGATTAGTGCATAAACACCTTCTGGCATCATGAGGTTTCTGTTGCCAGGAAAACCACTGAAACTATAGTTGTTAGACAAAATCTTTTTGCTAAATGATGAAGACAATACCTCTAACAAAAGATGAAACCTCAAATCCCTCTGACAAAAGATGAAACTCCCTAGTTCTCTCACTAACAAAAAAAAAGAAATCTATGTTTATAATGAAACCATAATGTATGTTTTCATTAAATAAAAAATAAAATTAATCCATAAATAATCCTAGAAATTTATACATTTATCATAAAAATAATAAATTATTATCAAGGCTCTTTTTTATATTTAATGCTAGAGATGTTTACTTGCTTGTATATTTAGTTTTAAAAGCCAACTAAAAAAATTATAAATATGTAAATACATATGCCATTAGCATCTCAAATCTTTAAATATTTAAATAAATAAAGATAAAGAATAAAATATATACATACTAGCAATTTGTACAATAGTAAACCAAATTGCAAAAACAGACTTATTATATGTATCTACCCATTTCTAGCTATTTTTCTTTATTATGAAACATATTTAATATTATTCAATAAAGATGTTGATCAACCAATAGTTTTTATAAAAAAACAACTGATGCAAAAAAAAAATATTAGCTTTAATATATAAGTGCAAAATAATGCACAGTGGTGTAATTTTGAATTTTGGTCTAAATTAAGCTTAATTCAGGCCAAAATTTGAATTAACATCCCTGTGTGTTAAACCCCTAGCATTATTATCTCAGATAAAATTTCTACAAAATATTGCTTACCCTATGTAATTTTGACCAATCAAAATTTAGAATCAAGTATAACATGATATTCAAAACAAATATGCCTCTAAATAAAAAAATTGCATGTAAAATTAAAGCTACAGTACAAAACTGCATTATAATTAGAGTTAGAAAAAAAAATATAGTAGCTATCTGCTATAGTGTAGCTATTAGTAAAATTTTATGAGAAATATTTTTAATTAAGATACAGTAAATGGTTTTCTAATAAAAATTTAAGGGTAGATTGTATGTTGATCATTTTCAATAATAGTAAAATTGCCATATTATGTAGCACAGCATAAAAAACTTACTACTATAGTTAAATAAAATGCATTTTTGTTTATATCAAAAAAAAATATATTTACAGTATTTTCAATGTCAGAACTTTCATTTAAACCAAAGAATTTAATATTTTATATTTAATTTTTTAAAAAAACATATCAAGAGTTAGTAATAGTTACAGGTATTAGACTTTTTGCAGGTGCTAAAAACAAGTTAAAACCAGTTTTAAAGTAAATAAAAATCTAGAATATTCGATACATATTAGTATAATAGAAAAAAAAATAAAAAAATCATCCAACTTGATTAGAATGATGTCAAGATATCTATAATCAAATATTTGTAAAATTCTAAAACATCTATCAAATATAAGCTGTAGCAAAAATTGGTGTCAACTTTAATCAAAAATATCTCATCACCCACCTGACCAAATTTGATTAACTTTTTTTGTTTTAATTGTAAAAAGCAGTAATTTGAATAAAATTTGATTGAATTTGGTCAGGTAAGTATCAAAATAACTTCAATCAAAGTTCAAAAAATTATAAAAAACCAAATGATTTATATGGACATAGTATTATCAAAAAAGAGTATGAAATATCAATTTTTTATTTTCAATATAGAATTAAACTAATTTCTATATTAAAATAAAAAATATAGTTGTACAACCAAATTTTTAATATATACTCTAAAACAACTTTAAAAATTAACTTTTTAACAACTATCTCTCAAATTAAGCAATTCTTTTTAATTAAATTCAATTAGTTTGATTAAATATGGACCAAAACTTTAGTTCTTATCTAATTTTTGTTGTAGTAATTAAAAAATTATAAGAAAAATTTACTAATTAGCATTTATTAATTATTATTTATTATAAAAGTTCAAAATGTAGCTTTTTAATCTAAATAGTTACAGAAGGTGATACTTTTGACTTTGACTACAATGCAAGATATTATTTATTATGTTCAATTTTTAAAATTTTAAGAAACAGAATTTTTTGATAATTTTATTAATAAAATTATACAAAATAATGCAATCTCTAAATTTTATTAATTGATTTTAACTTCATATTTTAGATAAATATACTTAGTACTAAAATAATATATATATAATACAGTAATATATGTTTTGGCTATTTAAAGCATTTTTTGGTCTTGTTTATATTTAAAATACTTAAATGTCAAGATTGTTTAAAACTTGTCAACTTTAGCATTTAAAAAATATATAATTATATATTTTTAAAATAAACTTATGATTATTAAAAATATTCTAGTAATAGGGTTTTTTTAAAATTTTTTTGGATATATATTTTGTAGATATTAGTAACTAAAATATAGGTATTCTTAATATAGTTATTCTCCTTTATAATTACCTTTTATATAATTACAACTCTTGTGCAATTATATTAAATTTTAAACCATTTTATTAATAAAATTATAAAAAAAATTTTTATATAATTATAATTACAGTTTTTTTTTATATAAACCAATTATAGAAAAGGATGACCATAATATATTAGTAAATTATATACTATATATTGCTAAAATAGTAAAACTTGTAACTAAAATTTTTATAGTATCTTATAGTAGTAACAGTACTCTAAAC
Source organism: Gigaspora rosea (assembly GCA_003550325.1). NCBI lineage: Eukaryota > Fungi > Glomeromycota > Glomeromycetes > Diversisporales > Gigasporaceae > Gigaspora > Gigaspora rosea. The sequence goes on along the minus strand of QKWP01000136.1, from coordinate 194,114 downwards.
AATCTATATGATATCATATTTCTTTTTTAAAAAGTTTATAGTTGAAAGTAGGTAGGTATTGGATAAAAAGGTTATATTTAAAAACAAATAATTACTAAATAGAGTATATTTAAAATACACACATGAATTCTGTATTAGATTTTGTTGATCATTTTGTCTTGTGATATCATTCAGATACACAAAATCCATTTGTGCATATTTGTGTAACAGTTCTATGCATATCATATAACCTATAGGTTTAGTAATTACTACTCAAATTCATAGATAAAATTAGCAAAAATTTTTTTAAACAAAAAACATTAGCACGCACGTTTGCTAGAAGCCAGCTGTTTTAAGCAGCTGGTGATAATTTTTTATTAAGTATAGTACGTTATGATTAAGCAGTACAAGAGTATGAAAGTGATGCTATATATACATTTATAGGTACTAAAATGGTGAGCTTCCTGAAAAATTTAGCAATGGTTATTGTGCTGAGAGTCACCGTAATAGACCTGGTGGAAATAATAAAGCTGAGTTTATTATAATTGTCAGCTGGTGGTTTCCCGCCTGCCAAAGCAAGCTGGCTGTGGAGATGTCAAAATCACGTGTGTGTTATATCGGGGTCCCGTTCCTCCCCTCTTTTTTTTTTTTTTTTGAGGTGGAATGGGTGGGACAAAATTTAGATTTTGAAACTTGTCTGGGAGAGAGTTGGTATCTGCCCGACCTTTGTATTTATGTACTGAATGATAGCTGGTTACACATCAGGATCAGCCACGGCTATTGGTTCGTGTTACCTGTGTGATCTGCACGTGATTGGTCTAGTGTATCACGTGCACTTGTGGTTGGCCATTGTGCAACTCTTTTGTGTAACTGTGCCTTGCTATTTACTGGGATTGGATTGGGACCATCTTGACATGTGTTTGCAATTTTGTGGGTGCTCCCGTGCTTAGCCCCATTTTTCGAACAGTTGACTTCATTAGTCAACTAGCACGAAAAACATTAGCACGCACGTTTGCTAGAAGCCAGCTGTTTTAAGCAGCTGAAGATAATTTTTATTAAGTATAGTATGTTATAATTAAGCAGTACAAGAGTATGAAAGTGATGCTGTATATACATTTATAGGTACTAAACGGTGAGCTTCCCGAAAAATTTAGCAATGGTTATTGCGCTGAGAGTCACCATAATAGACCTGGTGGAAATAATAAAGCAGAGTTTATTATAATTGTCAGCCGGTGGTTTCCCGCCTGCCAAAGCAAGCCAGCTGTGGAGATGTCAAAATCACGTGTGTGTCCAAAGATGATGTTATGATTTTGACTTTTGTAGGCTTGTATACTTTTTTTTTTTTTTTTATTATTATTTTTGCTGTTTGTTGTACAAGTGTCTCGAGTGCTTGTACTCCTTTAGGTGACAGTAATCAAAATAGAACCAGAGTACTAATGATTAATGCAAGTGTGTTTTTGATTTCTTTCTCGCTTCACTTTGTAGATTTTTTTTTTTTTTTTTTTTTGGGCTGTGTGTTGATTTTACTGTACTGATGTTTACCTTAATTAACTATGTTTTCCCTCTTTTTATTTATTTATTTATTATTATTATTATTATTTTTTGACTTTAAATAGTGCTGATTGAACTGATTTTTGCTCCAAGTAGTGTTCCTATGAACCTGAACTGAACTTAGGTCAAGTTCAGGTTCAGGTTCAGGCTCAGTATTGAACCTGAACCTGAACATTTTTTAAAACATGTTCAGGTTCAGGTTCAGTATTGTACTTTTAGAGCTGGTTCAGGTTCAGTTCAGGTTTAGTTCATAAGTTCATGAACATGTTCAGGTTCAGTCAGGTGTTCATATGAACTAGTAATTCTAGGTTTGGGTCCGGGTTTGGTCTGGTCCTGACCAGACTCAAATTCTAAATTTTATTATTAAAACTTTACACTAAACTCAAACTCAATCATAAGTTTGGTCGGGCTAGTCCAAATTTTGCAAACTAGTTTGAATCTGAATAAAAATATATGTATTTTTTGATACTGAACAAGTTTACTTAGAGTGAGAAGTATAAATCAGTTAGTAAAATTTAGAGAATCATAGATATTTGTATAATTTTATTAATAAAATTATACAAATTTCTAAGATTCTCTAAATTTTACTAATTGATCATAACTTCTTGATATAAGTAAACTTGTTTAGCACCAAAAAATACATCATATCGGTTATATTTTATTTTATTTTCCTTAAAATTTGCGTCAAAGATGCTTAATTTTGAATTTTTGATGAAAATTTCCAAAATTAAGCATCTTTTCTTCAAATTTTAAGAAAAGTAAAATAAAATATACCGATTTGATGTATTTTTTGGTGCTTAACAAGTTTACTTAGTGCAAGAAGTTATGATCAATTAGTAAAATTTAGAGAATCATAGAAATTTGTATAATTTTATTAATAAAATTATACAAATTTCTATGATTCTCTAAATTTTACTAATTGATCATAACTTCTTGATCTAAGTAAACTTGTTTAGCACCAAAAAATACATCATATCGGTATATTTTATTTTATTTTCCTTAAAATTTGCATCAAAGATGCTTAATTTTGAATTTTTGATGAAATTTTCCAAAATTAAGCATCTTTTCTTCAAATTTTAAGAAAAGTAAAATAAAATATGCCGATTTGATGTATTTTTTGGTGCTTAACAAGTTTACTTAGTGCAAGAAGTTATGATCAATTAGTAAAATTTAGAGAATCATAGAAATTTGTATAATTTTATTAATAAAATTATACAAATTTCTATGATTCTCTAAATTTTACTAATTGATCATAACTTCTTGATCTAAGTAAACTTGTTTAGCACCAAAAAATACATCATATCGGTATATTTTATTTTATTTTCCTTAAAATTTGCGTCAAAGATGCTTAATTTTGAATTTTTGATGAAAATTTCCAAAATTAAGCATCTTTTCTTCAAATTTTAAGAAAAGTAAAATAAAATATGCCGATTTGATGTATTTTTTGGTGCTTAACAAGTTTACTTAGTGCAAGAAGTTATGATCAATTAGTAAAATTTAGAGAATCATAGAAATTTGTATAATTTTATTAATAAAATCATACAAATTTCTATGATTTTCTAAATTTTACTAATTGATCCTAACTTTGTGATTTAGGCAAACATGTGCATATATTATGAACCTGAACATGTTCATGAACTTTGAACTGAACCTGAACTGAACTTTTTTTAAGTTCAGGTTCAGGTTCATGTTCAATAATTTTAAGTTTAGGTTCAGTTCAGTATTGAACTTTTAGAGCAGGTTCAGGTTCAGGTTCAGGTTCATTGAACCTGAACCTGAACCTCTATTGAACTGAACTGAACTTCAGAATCCTAGCTCCAAGTGTGTAATGCAGATTAATCAGTATATGCTTTTGTAAGGATGGAGGCGATGGTTGCTGGATGGCTGCGAATGTAACGGTAAAAGGAGTCAGAATCCCATCTGCCAATTTTTTGAATCAGTACTAGTTGTACGCCACGCATCACTAGTTCAGTAGTGCCTCCTGCGCGAAAGCTGTAACCAACGACATTTTCATCTGGAAGCAGTTGTTTTAATTTGGTTATGAACCATCATTTGGTTGCCCATTAGTTGTCCTCTTTTATGAAAAGCATGTTACTATTGTTTGCATATGCAGGTTGGGTGCGAATATGGGCGTATGATTTTAGGGCACAAACAGGGCATAATGTGTCATTGGTTGGGTGGATAATCAGTGAAGATCGGATGGCAGATTTGTGAGTTTTGGTCCTGGATAGTTGGATGGTTGCAAAGGTATTGTTGTTGGCTTTTTTGAAAGTTAACACTAGAATTGTAGGTACTTTGTTGGAGTCAGATTGGTTGTAAGGTAGTAGTTCTCCTAGACGAGTGAGGCCATAAAACGCTGTCATGGCTACTGTCCAAAATAACAGATCAGTTTTATTGTTCATATCGAGTTGTTGTTTGATTCATGCAAGGTGTTGTCGGGTAATATGGGTTTTTTGTTTCACAGGTTTGTGAAAATGAGTACTTTCAATAGTTTTTAGTAGCTGAATTACCAAGGGGTCGTAATGAACTTGTGACCAGTCATGATGGTTTCATGTATGGTGATATTTTAGTGCTTAAAGATATGTGGCGATAGTTGGAGGGGTGACCGTTTTGTGCAAAAAGGAAATATATTTTATTAAAGATTGAATAGATATAGGCCATGCAGAACCGTCGTTGTTGGTCCATTGGTTAGTAATGGCAAGAGTTTCATATCGTTTGATTATTGCTTCATATGCCTTTTTGATAGGGTTTTGTATGTTGAGGATTTGCGCTGCTTGCTCATCAAGAGTGGGTGTAGTTTGAAAAGATGTTATATTTTTATTGTTTGCTGGATATGGTATAGTGAAGACCGTGTGGCTATTTCCTATTGTTTTAGTGATGGAATGAACAAATAAATTTAGCATATTTTCCGGGATATTTGGGTGGAGGTAGCGTGCTCATGGATTGCTCTTTATGAACTCTTGGTGTCCATTTCTAGATAGTAAATCGGCATCATGATTGTGCACTCCTGGTATGTGCTCGAGTTTTAGGCTGAAATTACCCGAACTTGAATGTCATAAATGAGTGAAATTAGATCGTTGATGACAGCATTTTTCAATATCCAGTATAGTAGGCGTCAGCGTTTGGGAGGTTGTCAGTCTATATAATTAGTTTTCGTCTTTCCCACATGGGAGAGAAGATTTGTATGGCAACGAGTGTGGTTAGCAATTCTCTTATTTGAATGTTATTTGTGTTTGAATTGATTTCCTTTGACTATGAGAACGCGGTAAAGTAGTTTTGATAGACTGCACCACCACCTATATTGGATGCATCTGTAAATAGATTGAAGATGCTTGGCTGACTGTGCTATCTTTGTTGAAAAGCAGCGTCATTCTGGTGGCCTAATTTTCTACACATAAGACAGGCATGGATTCGTTTGCAATTGCTATCATCTGGGCAACCTTTTTGGTTCCAGTTGATGCAAATTTGCCTTCCGTTATGCCAAGTGATGTCTGATTTGGAGCTACGGGGCATGGCAATACTTCGTTGTTTTTTGGCAGTTGTTGCGTCAAAGTTTTTGCCTTCAGCTTCTATGTTGCACTCGAACAAGGTTGAGTCTCGGTGTGTTGTTAAGGTAAACGTCAATCTTCATCATAGGCAGCGACAGCTGAAAATTCGTGCTTTACACAAAGTGTATTTATTTATATGGTCCCTGTATGCATTAAGCTCTTGTTCCCTGAGGTCATAGATTATTAGAACTGCCTTCATGTAAACTCAAAATGCAAGAAGCCATTCAGCGATGTCGCTAAATTTTTGAGGGCGGCTTCATTTTCTGATAGCAATGATTCCTCCTTCAGAGGTTTGTAAGGATTGCTTTTTGTCATTGTACTTCATGTTTGCTTTTAGATTTTTGTAACCAAACTCGACGAGATCGATGTAGCTTCCAATTGCAATTGCTTTCCAAAGACGTGGGGTAGGTTTGGTTTGGTTAGTAACATTTCCAATGCCTTTTGTCCTTCAGACCAATTGAGAATCCACCATAACCTGATGCTTTCAACATTTGTAGCGTAGTAGTTGCTAAAACCAGTAACCAGAGGAAGATCGTTTCCATTGTACTCAAATAACGGGTACTTTTAGGTAGTTATTTTTGTGTGCAGCAATTCAAATGCCCGGGAGGGGTTGTTGAGTCTTGGTGCCTCAGTAACTCTCTGTGTAGTAGCTGTGTTGATAATAAGATTGTTAAGCAGTAGTGTTAGTGGGCAATTACCTTGTTGGGATATACTGCCGTGATCAACATATTTCTTTTTTGCGGATGTGGTTGCTTGAAAAGAGTGGCTGTGAATTGCTTCTTGTTGCTGATAAATGCCCTGTTGTTGTTGAGGTTTGCTTTCAAGTCGTGATTGTGCTGCTCTTGTTGGGTTGTGTTTTGCAAGTTAGAGGGTCGTTGCTGAGGATTTTGCAGCTGGAGTTGTTCGAAGCGTTGATCAATGCTTTTGTTAAGCTTGTCAATCGTTGCTGATTGAGTCGCAGCATGCTGATCAATATATGCTTTGATAGAATTAATAATCATGTTTGCAGAGTTTTGACAAGCTGCGTCGATATACGGCTTGGTATTACTGTCAATTTTCAAAATATCAATTGTTGTTGCAGCACAATTAGTTGGCTCGTCCAAGATTTCAGGGATGTTAATGAATTCCATGCTTGATTAGTTGAAGAATCTGTTTTGTTTATTTTTGGTTTTTTTTTTTTTTTTAGAACTATACAAAAATTAGATTTTGAAACTTGTCTTGGAGAGAGTTGGTGTCTGCCCAACTTTTGTATTTATTTGCCGGATGATAGCTGGCTACACATCAGGATCGGCTACGGCTATTGGTTCGTGTTACCTGTATGATCTGTACGTGATTGGTCTAGTGTATCACATGCACTTGTGTTTGGCCATTGTGCAACTCTTTTGTGTAACTGTGCCTTGCTATTTACTGGGATTGGACCATCTTGACATGTGTCTGCGATTTTGTGGGTGCTTCCGTGCTTAGCCCCATTTTTCAAACAGTTGACTTCATTAGTCAACTAGCAAGAAAAAACTTAACTAATATTGTTTTATACTTAACATGTCTAAAATTTTACATTGATAGTAATAAAGAATTTGATAAACTATTGAATTAATACAAGCCATAGAACTGGATTAATATCTTATTATATATGAAAGAACAATTAAATCTAGTGATTTTTTTCAAGTTCTTTTGCTTAATTATACTTTGCTTGAAAGTTTTTTTTGGAAGCATATTAATATATAATTTAAGTAATATTTATTAAGCTATACAAAATAAAAATCTAAGTGAAAGTTTAATAAGTCATTTGAGTGAAGGTTCAGTAAGTACATGTAATTTGAGTGAAGGTTCAGTAAGTTATCTGAGTGAAGATTCAGTAAGTAATTTGGGCAAAGGTTCAGTAAATAATTTAAGCGAAGGCTCAGTAAGTAATTTAAGCAAAGGTTCAGTAAGTTATATAAAAAAATAATTTGAGCAAAGGGTTAATAAGTAATTTGAGCAAGGGGTTAATCAGTAATTTGAGCAAAGGTTTAGTAAGTAATTTTTAAGTGAAGGTCAGTAAATGATTTGAGAGAAAGTTTATTATTTATATTGTTATTAAATAGTTGTTAATTTGTATAATAAAAAATTATTACAAATGGGAGTCTCTAAATATTCCAAAATTTTGATACACAAATATGATTTTTAAACTCTTATTTATTTCAAAGGGTACATTTATTTATCGTCCCTGCGATGCGTCACCCTCACATAATCGACCAATAAATATTCAAGATCAGGTATAACATAGCACAAGAAGAAAGTTCAAAACAAACGTTTGTTTTGATAAAAATCGCCTATAACCCAAAATTTCACATATGAAACCACTTTTTGTGCTCTAACAAAAAAAATTTCTCGCAAAATTTTACTATATACCACTCTAGTGAATAAAATTCATGTGCACAATGTGCACATGTGCACAATTTTTTTGTGTGCACAATTTTTTAAATTGGTGCACAAAGATTTTTCTTAATTATTGTCGGGGATGATGCTGAAATCAGATGATGCTGAAATTTGGGGTCTCGATTTGAAACTATAAGCCCTGCTAAAATCCACATATACTTTTTAAATATCAAATCTACACCCAAACCTTACCCTAACCTTATAAGACAAAGATGAAAAAACATCTCAAAAAAATCTTAAAATTTCAATCAAAATAAATCGAAATTTCAGGATCATCTGATTTCAGCATCATCCCCGACAATTAACATATAGGTTGTGTACAATTTTTATACAATGTTTATAAAATGTGCTCAAAAAATTTTTTCAATGTGCACATATGCACAAAAATGGTTTTCCAGATTTTATGCGTACCACCCTCTTCGCCCATACTCTAACCCTACTTAACCCTTACCCTAACTATACGAAATCATTCAGTTTATTTTAGTTGTTTTGATTAACATTACAAGATGTATAAATTATCTCTATTTCAAAATATGCTATTTTTTTAATTCTGAAATCCCTTTTCAGGTGAAATTTTTAATAAATCAGTCCAATTTATAACCCACAAATTCAAGATTACTTAATAATTTAAATTCAAAAATTAATGATCTAAAGATAAATAAGGGGAATAAGGAATTGATCAAAATATTGTAGGGGGTTTCAGAATTAATGATTTGATATCCAATTTCAAATAAAATAAGTAATACATTTATTTCAAAGAATTGACATACAGTTCTATTTTTTAAAGTATAAATTTATTTACATAATCGCTTATCAGTAAATATTTAAAATATCTAATTATAAGGTAGATATGCCTAATTCAGCGCATCTAAGTTCTATGATGAATACCATGTGATATATCGATCAGAATCAGATATTTGGTACCATTCAATTCATCTCATCGAGATGAATCGAATGACACCAAAATTACCTGAATCTGATTACTCAATCATAATATATCACATTTTAACGATTATCTTAAAAACAGTCCAATTTTGATGTGTCTAATTTAGTGCATTAAAGATCACTAATAATATCTTGTGAACCATTGATCCAAATTATATGATTTTGGTACTATCCAATTCATCGCAATGAGATGAGTCAGATGGTACTAAAATTATGCAATTATGATCGATAGTTCACAAGATATCATCATTTAATCAAAATAACCTGTGTAAAGCAAAATTTGAAATTAACTAAAATCGTCGATAACTTTTGACAGACTGGTCTGTTTTTTATGTTTTACCACCAAATTAACCACCTTGAGGAGATGATTCCAACGAGCCCAAAATCGTTAAAATCCAATCACGGAATCACAAGATCATTAAAGATTTTCTTATTATTTTGATGAAAATTAGCTTAGTTAAACTAATTAATTTTTATTCAAAGTACAGTCGTCCCTCTCTATAATCACCAAGTCCATCGCACCCTATTTTGATGATTGTAAAGAGGTGTGACTTAAATAAAATACTCATTATGGTCATCTATAGGCGAAATGTGGCATGCTTCCATCTAAACCAATTTTTCTTACTAAGTTAATGATACATGCCCACTAATTGAAAGTTGTAGAGCTCGTTGAAACGCACCTAATAATGGTTAGATCATTTAAACCGGCCTAGTGGATGGTGAGATATCGTCAAAAAACGATTGTCCGACTATATAAAATCTCTATGTAAACAATATTTGTTTACATAAGAGATTTTATATAGTCGGCCAATCGTTTTTCGATGATATCTCACCATCCACTAGATCAATTTGGATAATCTAACCACCATTAGATGCATCTCAACGAGCTATACAACTTTCAATTAGTGGACATGTATCATTAACTTAGTAAGAAAAAAATTTTTAGATGGAAGCACTCCACATTTCGCCTAAGTGATTTTCATATGTAATCTCTATCACAGATTTTTATATAGTCGGGCAATCATTTTTTGATGATAACTCGCCATCAACTGGGCCGATTTGGATGATTGAACTGCTGTTAGATGCATCTCGATGAGCTCTACAACTTTCATGTATTGTTAACTTAGTAAGGAAAAAATTTTAGATAGAAGCACTCCACATTTCGCCTATAGGATCACTCTTCAGTTGACAGGCGGATTATCAATTAATAGATAATTTTAAATATATGAATATGAAAATTGGCCAATCAGATTATATAATCCATATTTAGTCAAAAATTGGTGACTATGATGAGGGTTTTTTATTAAAGAAATTGTTAAAAAATCAAATTTTCATGGTGATGGTGATTATAAGCGATTTGTGATTATAAAGAGGTTTTTTACTATGTTTGGGTCCGTCGCACAAAATTGGGTGCTTAAATAGAGGTGTGACTATATGGGGTGTGATTATAGGGAGATCTGACTATAATACGAAATTCTTAACGATCTTGTGATCCCGTGATTGGATTTTAACGATTTTGAGCTTGTTGGAATCGTCTCTTCAAGGCAGTCATTTTGGTGGTAAAATCATCAAAAACTGACTAGTCTATCAAAATTATCAACTATTTATACTAATTTTCAAGAATTATATTTAAATAGGTTATTTAGGTTAAATGATAATATCTTGTTTGTTCGTTTAACTCAAAAAGAATTCAAACCTATTGTACTATTGACATTTCTGCAACTTTACCTACTAAATTTTTGGGTAAAAAAGTTTACAAACAAATATCAAACAAACTCAAGTTCAATGCCAACTATCTTGATCTACTTTTCTCTATAGTATCTCGCCATCCGCTTTCAATACCAACTTTACCTATCCAATTCACCCTACGGCAATAAATAAGATTTTTTCTCCTAATACTTCAACTAATACATTGCAACAAATAGCACAAGCAAATACTATTCTTTTAGAATTTACCTTTTATACTGATAGATCTGTTACCAATCTTGGTAATTCAAGATGCTCAATAGGCATTGCCTGGATTCAGATTTATAGCAACTCAATTATCCACCAGTTCTCTGCACAAATCCAAAACTGGCCATCATCATACAAAGCAGAACTAACTGCAATACTATCAGCTATTTGTATATGTCCTCGAAATAGTACTATTCACATATATACTGACTCACAATCTATTATTTCAAAATACAAGGCCCTTCTAAACACTAAATACAATACTAGCAAAATATACTCATATAATTATTGGCCTATTTGGCATACCCCTTTATACCTTATCCAATCATATTCATATACTATTACTTTATATAAGGTTCCAGCACATAGCGATAATAAATTTAACAATTTTGCTAATCAACTAGCAAAAAACTATACAAGTTTTTCTATTTTACAATTTCTCCCTAACAACATCTACAACCCTTCATTTTATCTACAATATAAACAATTTAATGTAGAACAACCTACACGTCGCTGTATTAAAAATATTTGCAATGCACATATTAGTGCAATGTGGTCATCACAAAATTGAATCCAGCATATTATTCCTATTGCAACCCAAATCGATTGGAATGCTACATGGCTTTTCTTTAACAATAACCACAAACACTCATACAATTATACTAACTTTCAACTTTGCCAATCCAAATTATTTTGAATTAAAAACTTACTTCATATATTCCCTACACTACCTTATCTTAACTCCTTAAATTCTACAAATTCTAAACACACAAAATGTATTTCCTGCAACCAACCTAAAAGCCAATTTCATTGGCTACTTTGTACTAGATATAATAATATATCCCAAATCATCCATAATACCATTACACAATTCTCATTCTCAGATCTCTCAGACATAGCAGAAATTCAGATTCAACAACTTCGTACAAATCTTATTAATCATCAATGCTTAAATCCTAATTACAATCCCCTTCAATACCCCCTTATTTATAACTACCATTCAAGGCTTTATTCCACTCCCATTAATTAATACAATATCCTAATATTCTTCTTACAAAATAGCTTCCAATATTGCTATTAAAATTCTCCTAAATATCTCTTATAATACTTATAAACAACTTTGGAAACCTTACTATGTAAACTTGCACAATGGAAAACCTCTCAAAACTTTAGCTCAACATCTACTATTCTTCCAAATCCACATACTTCTGTATATAAACATACTAGAATTCACTATACCTATAGTTGCATCTGTGGTCTTCCTGACTAGCTACATGATGAAGATACAAATACATGTCCATCTACTGGTCATGCACTTCGAAAAATTGATACTTGGTTCTACCAATGGATCAAAATATAGCTCAAATACTAATTCTATACTCTATATCCAAATCTAGGTGAGTTTTAACTACTCTAGTAGGTTTAGGTTGCAGATAAATTAGATAATATTAATTTTGTCTATAGTCTGAGTCTCAACTCTTGTAATATAAACTGTATTAAAAATATTCTTGTAATATTGAGAAACCCCAAGAGGAATCTCTCACAGTTTATCAATAAAGATAGAGGCAAAACCTCACCTTAACAACAAAAAAAAAAAGATAATACCTTGTGAACTATCAGTCAGAATCATGTGATTTTGGTACCATTTGATTCGTCTCGATGAGACGAATCGAATGGTACCAAAATCACATGATTCTGATCAACAGTTCATAAGATATCGTTAGTGTGCCAAATTAGGCACTATGCCAAATTAGGTATATCTACCTTACCTATTAAATTTCTAATTCGAATTTTAAATATAAAATATGATTTTTTAATTCCAACTTATTTCGAAATAAGTTAATTCTGAAACTTCTAGTAGATTAATTCAAATTCGAACAAGAAATAAATAATTATAGTAATACTTCTATACAATGAATTCTGTGCTATTTAAATAATATTGTAACCACTCAATTATTATTTAAATTTAAATGAAAAATTTAATCATATTAGCAATATTTCAAGTACTTCAAGTTTACATCATTCATCGTTATATATTAGATGCTACTACCAACATATTCATTTATGGGTTTGAAAATTCCACGCACCTGCGCGGTCGTGCACCCCCAAGATCGACCAATCAAAACTGATCACGTGAACACGTGATTAATCGCTCATAACTGGCCAATCAACAGCAATTGCAAATTTTATAAAAAAATTTTAAGAATTAAAGATTTTTTATTAAAAAAAAAAAACAAGAATACAATAATAAATCATACTACGACAAAAAAAAAAAAAAAAAGTGCCCGAACCCTAATCCTAACCCGAACCCGAACCCTAACTCTACTCTAATCTTACTACAATGCAACAACCACAGCAAAACCACAAGCACCAACGACTTAAAGCAAGACAAAACCACCGAAAAACATGCAAGACATCACTGAAGAAACGTGCAAGACAACCAAAACGTGCAAGATCACTACAGAAGAAACGTACAAGATAACTGAATAAACGTACAAGATCACCGCCGAAGAAACGTGCAAGAACACTACCAAAGAAACGTACAAGACTACTGCTGAAGAAACGTACAAGACCACCATCAAAGAAACGTGAAGACTACTAAAACCGAAGAAACGTGAAAGACCACTATCAAAGAAATGTGAAAGAAGACCATTGAAGAAACATTCAAGAAGACCACCACCAAAGAAACGTGCAAGACCACTACTGAAAAAACGCGCAAGATCTTTAGAAGAAGGAAAAAAACAAAAAAAAACAAAAACAAAAATGAAGAAACCCACCATATCCAATGTGACCGAAGAAAGACCACTACCGAAGAAACATACAAGACCAACCACCAAAGAAACGTACAAGACCACTGAAGAAATGTACAAGACCACCACCGAAAAACGTGCAAGACCACTGAGCAAACGTGCAAGACAAGAGAAGAAGAAAAAATGAGAGAGAAAAAAAATTAAAATAAACAAACAAAAATGAAAGAAACCCACCATATCCAGTGCAAGACCACCACCGAAGAAACATGCAAGACCAACACCGAAGAAATGTGCAAGACCAACACCAAAGAAAGTACAAGACCAGCACCGAAAAAACATGCAAGACAAAAGAAGAAAGAAGAAAAAATGAGAAAAAAAACCCAAACAAACAAAAACGAAAAAAACCCACCCAAAAAAGCGTGCAAGACCACCCACCAAGAAGAAAATCTAACAAAATGACATCTGCGACAATATTTGAAGCAACACTTGCGATGATACCAATGACGACACCAACGATTATACCAATGGTGATACCAACAATGATACCAGCTAAAAAAGAAAATAAGAAAAAAAATTAGTAAACGAAAACGTAAAAATATCAAAAAAAAATAAATAAATAATTATCTATTATAGATGATCTTATATTTATATACCGGTATAGGGGTGCATGATCATGCGGGTGCGTGAAAAAAGTTTTTCCTTCATTTATTTATATTTATATGAATTTGATCCTCAAGCACCTTTGAAATCATCAGTCCTTTAAGTTTTTTATGTAATAATACTTTTTTACTTACATAATACAAATCATTAAAATACTTATTATGATATTAAATGTAAATAAGTTGTATAAATTTAAGTTGTATAGATATGATTAATAAATAGCTTACTCTTGAAAATACTATGAACCAGGAAAACTCTATAAGTTTAAACAAATATATATGTTGATATGCGCGACTTATATATTCTTTTTATTAATAAAAATTAATTCTTCAAAATATTTTAACAAATTGTTTCTATTTAATTTTGCTAATTAAAGAAACTATACATTTTATAGACATTTTTCAAATATATATTAAGAAGCATGCTACAAGAACTACAAATATCAATTGTTCTTGTTAATATTCTGACTCAAACTGTGCTTCTTTTTATTAACTGCCCGAACTTTATATGCTGGGATAATATGGGGATCATGATTTTCTTTATTACCAGATGTTTTCACACCCACATCTGTTTTTCTGCGCTTCACAAATTTGACTTGTATATGAATTTTGGCGACACTCTTTACACTGTACAAGTGGATCAGTACCACGATTCATATTATAAAGAAAAGATATCAATACTGGGATAGATTTAGCTTTTGCAGCATTATATCTTTTATAGGGTTCCTCAAATTCAAATCAAATCAAATATTGGATCAATTTGAATTTGATCAAATCAAATTGACCCTGATTTGAATTTGATTTGATTCAAATATTTGAATTTGAATTTGATTTGAATTTGAATTTTTAATAGTAATTTTCAAATCAAATCAAATATTTGTCAAATCAAATCAAATTTGGCCATATTTGAATTTGATCAAATCAAATATAGTCAAATTTGAATTTGAATTTGAGTAAATATTTGATTCAAATATTTAAAGATCAATCAAATTGCGGAACCCTAATCTTTTAGCAAGCTTTTAATGGCAGCTTGAAGTTGTGGACCGTGCTTTTTATAGACTTCCTTGATTGTTATAAGAAATGTTTCGAAGAATTCTAGAACATTCCTTTATCAACTACAAAAAAGAGCTCCCTTAGCTTAATATATTAATAATAATATAGAATACGAAAAAATATAAATATTTACATGTCTGTTGCAATTTGGTTCATGCTTACACTAGTTGTAACTTGTCCATATTCATGTTAGTTGTAACTTGATCAATATTCATAGTGGTTATAATTTGATCTTTTTGGTATCTGCTTGAATCATATTTGTACTAATTTTAGTAGTTGCTTGATTCGTATTTGATTGATTATTATTCATGTAGGTATGTAATAATGCATAGAATAAATGATTTGGCATAATTCCTTAATTGCAATTATTTAAATATAAAGTTAGAAAATTTTGAAAGAATTCACAGATCAAATAAAGACATATCGGGAACTGTATAATTAAACAAAAACTGGAGACATATCGGGTTTTGATATGTCTCCAGTTTTTATTTGTAAAATCATCGCCATATCGGGTACCTGATAGGACTATGATTATAGTTTGAATATAATATGATAAACAAAAATTATATTAGAATACAATTAGTAATAAATCAAATAAATCTATAGAGCTAACGAAAATTTTATATGGATATGATATTTAACTTAAAACATAAGATATAAAAAAAATAACCAGTATATTTCAGAAATAAATCAAACAAATCTATAGAGCTATCAGATATTTTATATGTTTATGATATTTATCTTGTATAAATCTGGTAAAATATCATAAAGCTATATTGGGTAGCATATTTTTGAATAAAAAACAGATATTGTTATCCTATATCTACTTCTTCAAAGATATTAGGTAACTAGAGCGATCTTAGACAGTGAACACTTTGTGTAACCTCACTTTGTTACTGTGATATATCTAAGTCAGAAGGCGTTTTTTAATAAAACTTAACAAAGAAGATTTAAGGCAATTTGCAATTACGAAAGAGGCTACAATTAGAAGTATATGAGGATACTAATAATTGTTTAATTTGTGTAGTTAATAGTTGTTTTTATTAGTGAAAGAGTATGAAGACTCGATGTTGAACTTGGGGTCCACATCGGCCGCTTTTATACATTTTTGTTTTTCACAAATGTAACGGACTATATCTATTACATGTGCAATAAATGCTATATCTACTACTAATAAAATATATAGTATAAATGATATAAATGTAATATATGAAATAAATGATACATGTGTTATAAATAAAATATAGAGTATATATGCTATAAATATGACATGTTTTATAAATGCCATATATGCGTTTTGGCGCGCGTAGGTCGCCTAGCCAATCAAATTGTAGATCTGATACTTGATCACCTATTGGTTCCGATCTTGGCAACCAATGGTCGTACAGGGATGATCTATAGCTCATTCGAACCGTCTCATTGAGCTGAGTCGAATGGTGGTTGTTTCATCGAATTCTAATCACTGGATCGAGAGTTATGCCCGTTTTTGTGTAATTTTTATAGGTCAACAACATGATATGTATCTGGTTTAACAAATGACATATCAGGCACTCGATATACCTTTAGAATATCATAAAAAAGTAAACTGATAATGATTAATTAAATAAACTTCTATAAATACTGGTTATTCTATATATCTGTTAAATAAATCTATATAAACACCAGTATTTATAAGTCATATTAGGATTAAAAAATGCAGCTAAAATCTTAAACTTTCAATTTTATAATACTATCGGGATAATATCAGATAAAAAAATTATTTGAGCAAAGGTTTAATAAGTAATGCTTAATGTAATTTGAGCAAAGGTTTAATAAGTAATTTGAGTAAAGGTTTATTAAGTTATATAAAAAAATTTTTTTAAAGTTTAATAAATAATTCCCTGTTGCACTGTGACTCATTATTATTTTTTATATGTGATTAACCTTAATTTTATTTGAATCATTTTCTTTTTTGTATATTTCACATTTTATATAAAGAACTTTAGAAGTAAAGTAAATAAGCTCAGTAAAATGAAATTAAAAAAAGATACAATAAGAGCAAAGCGAAAATAAGAGCTTAAAAACAGTTAAATGTAGTTAAGGTTTCGCCTAACAACAAATAGATTTTTTTTAATTTATTTCGCATTTTAACATAATACTGTACTAAAAAAATACTTATCTGATCTAATTACCAGTTACACAAGATCAGTATAAATACTTACTTTTTTTTTGCTTTTAAATACTAACTTTACTTTATTATTCGAGGGATCTCATTATTGGAGTCATTCATTTCTATGCTTTCATCATTGGAGTTGTCTGTTATAATGCATTTCTTTGTCGTTGGAGTCATCGTTAGAGTCGGACAGTTCAGTGCTTTATTGCTATCACATAGTTTTTTGGTTCTATATGTTTTCAAACGAATTCGATTCAGGGAAGTATAAGTTTTTTTTCTCTTGTCTGTTTTTTCTTTATGGTTCTCATTGTTGAAATCATCTGTTATGGTGCATTTCTTCATCGTTGGTTGTCTATTTCGGTACTTTATTGCCATCACATAGTTTTTTGGTTTGGTTTGTTTTTGAATTTCGAATCAGGAAAATATAATTTTTTTTTGAACTTTTTCTTTTGTATACTTTGAATACTAACTTCTTGTCATTTGAGTTGTCCATTATGGTGCATTTCTTTGTCTTTGGAGTCATTCAGCTCGGTGCTTTATTGCTGTCACATAGTTTTTCAGTTTGATTTGTCTTTGAATTTCGAATTAGGAAAATATAAGATTTTTTTTGAACTTTTTCTTTTGTATACTTTGAATTCTAACCTCTTGTCATTTGAGTTATCCATTATGGTACATTTTTTTATCACTGGAGTTGTCATTAGAATTGTTCAGTTTGGTGCTTTATTGCTATCATATAATTTTTCGGTTCTGTATATCTTTAAACGAATTCGATTCAGGAAAGTATTTTTCCTTTATCTATGTTGAGTACTAATGTTTTCTGTTTTCTTTATTGGTTCTCATCATTAAAGTCGTCTGTTATGGTGCATTTCTTCATCGTTGGAGTCATTGTTAGTTGTCAATTTCAGTACTTTATTGCCGTCACATAGTTTATAGGTTTGGTTTGTCTTTGAATTTCAAATTAGAAAATATAATTTTTTTTGAGCTTTTTCTTTTGTATACTTTGAATACAAACTTCTTTCATTTGAGTCATCCATTATGGCACATTTCTTCATTATAGAGTCATTGTTGGAGTTGTTCAGTTTGGTACTTTATTGTAAACGAATTCGATTCAGATAAGTATAGATTTTTTCTTTTATTTACGTTTAGTACTAATCTTTTTTGCTTTTCTTTATGGGTTCTCATTGTTAAAGTCGTCCGTTATAGTGCCTTTGTCATTGGAGTCATCGTTTAGTTTGGTGCTTTATTACCATCATGTAGTTTTTCAGTTCTGTACATCTTCAAATGAATTCGATTCAGGGAATATATAGTTGTTTTTTGTAGTATAGGGTTAATTGCTAAGTGTTTGTTGATTGCGAAACATTCACTATGACAAAATATAATGCTACATTATTCTTTTATAAATAATAATAATAAAAGTATTAGTGATTATCTCATTAATCAATCGATCAAATTAAGGGAAAAATAAGGTGCATATTGAGTGTAAAAATAGATATACTAGAAAATCGATTCTGATCTGATTAGTCTCTAATTTTAAACCGATATTTGGCGAAAATATGAGACTTTTTAGAAATAATTAGGATTAAAATCGATCTACTGATAGGCCTTTTAGAAATCGATAGGTATTTTAAATACACCTGAAGTGTATCCGATTTACTTGCAATTTCGTGCAAAATAAGATACCAGTCGGAAATAACAAAAGGCCTACCAAAAAATCAATAATATACTTGTTTTGTCTTTAAATGTTTCCAAAAGGTCTATGATTTCAAACAGATATTTGGCGGAAATAGATACTAATCAGAAAAATTTAGAATTAAATTAAGTTTAGTATCGAAAAACTGATAGGCCTATGAAATTATTCGATACTTATCTTAATTTATCCTGATGAATATTCAGTTTTCAGCAATTTTGAGTAAAATAAGATACCTATCGTGTTAATCAATTGGCCTACCAGGTGTTTGATTTAGATCCTAAATTTTTCTGATTGGTATCTTATTTCTGCCAAATATCTGTTTGAAATCATAGTCCATTCGGAAACATTTAGAATTTACTTGTCAGTAAACTTCTATACTGTATGCATATCGTATTAATATAGGAGACCTATTAGGTACCTGATTTTTTTCGGTATAGTTTCGTTCAACCTGTAATTAGATTCAAAAATTAAACTACCAACTGCTTACCACATGCGATATATGCAAATAAAGCATGATTATTAGATATTAAAGATAGGAAAAAATTTAGAGATCCAATTTGCTATTTTGTAGCAACCTCATTTTGATATTTACATAGTGCTCTTGACAACCAATGAAGCATGTACAGGTTCAGAGTTCTATATTAACAGTATAAAATAAGGCAGTGGCTTTTTTTGATTTGGAACCAAAATTCCATACTTATTTTACTTTGTTGAATGTTTTCAGCATCAATTGCCTCCCAATCAGGGCACAAAAATCTTTTAGTAATTCAAATATTGCCAGGATGAGGGTGTGCTATTCCAAGCAATCGATGCTTATAGTAATGTTCCATACTTGTAATAACAAACTGAATTATCTGAACACAGTTATATGCCTGGGTACAGATAAATATAATGTCTTTTAATAGCCCAAAACTACGTTCTACATAGTTATTAGTATTATTGCCCCATATAGAAAGTTCTAAATGAAACAATACTAGCCAAAAATGCTATCAGCTCCAGAGTAACTCAAAGTGTCTTTGTAATTTTGGATATTAATGATAATATTTGACTTTTAATTTATTATAAATATCCATTATTTCAATTTCCGTTAGGACATACAATATATTTTTCATAAGGTCATTATAGGTATTTTGTAGATTTTATTTATATTATACTTTGTATCATGCAACTAGCGCCAGAATGCCTGAAGAACATGGAATGTGCATAATAGTTTTTTTGATTGTGGCCAGCAACACCCTAATGCATTGCATTCATACTTTGAATTATCAGTAAGAAAGCTATTGGACCACTACTGTGCCTATGTCCAAATAATGCATATTGAGGAAGTAATCTTAATATATTCATTTCATTTTCAAAAGTTGTTTCCAACTTATTTGATGTCACAATAAGACCAGGACCCTAAAGAACTTTGATACAATTCAGATGATTCTAAAAAAGGAAATTTTGTATAGAAATTTATCAAACTTTGCATTTTATATAGTAAATTTTCAAATTTTGCTCTATTTTATATATCTATTTGGCTAAAATACTG
Organism: Gigaspora rosea; assembly: GCA_003550325.1. Classification (NCBI taxonomy): domain Eukaryota; kingdom Fungi; phylum Glomeromycota; class Glomeromycetes; order Diversisporales; family Gigasporaceae; genus Gigaspora; species Gigaspora rosea. The sequence continues at coordinate 173,885 of QKWP01000136.1, read as the reverse complement.
CTAAAATTATACAAACTCGGATCTAAGTTGTAACAGAGTTCTTCAGGGTTTTATAAAACCTAGGGGCAATGCTTCTGCAATACCACTAGTATAAAACAAAGTGATCAATATGTTCAATAGTTTAAATAATTGCGAAACATCTACTTAACAAATTTTACCAGATTGGGTAATTTTTTCATGAACTTGAATCATTAAGTTTGTAATCACGCAAAGATTAAAGGCCCTTTTTAAATGTAAATTATATTCTTGAAAAAGAGCGTGACCTTTTTCAGAATTATTATAAGAGCTGACCTCATCTTTAAGTAGTTGAAACATAGATGTACCATTTTTTCCTTATAGATAATTATAATGAAATTGCTTAAACAAATTTGATACATAGCCATGTTCAGGATTTATTGTACGATCTGCATAAGTTCTTGTTCATTATTTGAAAGCAAATAAAAACTATCTTCATATTTGTATAGAGCAGAAGCTAGAAGTGACCATTCTCAAAAAGTTCAATATATTTATTACGGACTTCATTTTTTATATATCTAAAACTAAGAGCTTTTGCGGAATTGATAACATGTATAAATTTAATATTTATTTCAAGTGAATGATTAGCCTGAAGATGCCACTGCTTGAGTCAAAGATGAATATAGCATTACAGCTAGTATTTCTAATATGTAATGAATTGAAAATTTTTAGTAATGGATTTTTTTGCTTTTGCCTTACAATATTACTATGAATACAATGGCATAATTGCCTAAAGATAACTTTCTTTTCTTGAATTTGATAACATCTAGTTTTAGGTATCATTGTTTTTGAACCTCCTCAAAATCTACTAGCTATTTTTGTGTATCCTAGTGATGCCACCGAAATTGATTTTTGAAAAAAGACCTATTTCGTCTTCATTAGAGAAAATTAAAATTTTTTATAAGAAAGATCAAATAAAATTTATATAGATATGTTCCTTTAATTTCGTCTATTCAAAAAAAGTATCATATAATTTCGTCTTTCAAGTAAAATAGGTCAAAAACAATTTCGTCTTCAAATTTTAATTTCGGGTTTTAGAACCTGAAATGCTTTCGTCCTCATGTATAGTACATCCTCAATACTGTCAATGTTTACAAAAAAGTCTGCTTCAAATTGATTAACCAAAAACCCTTTGGCTGTAATATAGTCAGGAAGTTAATGAATTTCATTGATACAATAGTCATAATTTGGTAGAAAAATAGCCGCAATATATTCAGATAACCTGATACTTGACTTATTTGATATATTTGTATTAAGGGTAGAGGGTACGTAAATCATTTTTATATAGTTTTTATATAGTATTTTGAAATTTTTATATAAAATTGACATATGCTACTAATAAAACTTTTTTAAATTACAACTAATTTTTATTAAAATTTTACAAAATATAAATAAAACAATTTATCTATTATGGTAAAATTTTGAACTATTATTATATTTTAAAAAAATATACTTGCATATACATAAAGTTTTTTTGGGTTGGCCAAAAATNACAATTTATCTATTATGGTAAAATTTTGAACTATTATTATATTTTAAAAAAATATACTTGCATATATCATAAAGTTTTTCTGGGTTGGCCAAAAATTTTCTGGGTTGCACAAAATTGTTAATGCTGATTGGTCAATTTACGTAAATTTATAAGTTAGTTTTATTACTAAATTTTAATATCCAATCTTTAAAATTTTATATCTTACTAAGTTTTTAACCAATTTTAATGATTTTACTATCATTAGAATCAGAAAAACCTGCTCTGCAAACTTGGCTTAAAATATAATTAGTTTACTTATTATAATTTTTCATAAAATTAAATATAAAAAAATTTACCATTAAAATAGTACCCTCTACCCTTAAATAGTAAATATTTTCTGTATTCATACTTATAACAAAATATAAAATTAATTGACTATTTAAAAAAATAGATCAAATATTAAAGAGAAATAAGTTGTTTCAAAAAAATATATGTGAAAAAAGTAAAAGGTAAGTTGCTCTGATTTACTTTGAAAAGAAAGTGAAAAAAAGTAAAAGGTAAGTTGTTCTGTTTACTTCTGAGTTTAAAAATTGTTATACTTAAACTTTTAAAGTAATAAAATATATTGTTTCAGTTTATAATTTCAATTTTGCATATTGTTTTTAACATGATGATTAAAAGAGTTCAAAAAAAGCATATCAATTTCAAAGAAAGTAAAAAAATTTTCAATTTCAAAAAAAAACATTATTTCTAGGAGTTTCAAAATTAACTTAATTTAAAATAAGTTGGAATTAAAAAAGGGAATTGCTATTCGCACCATGGATTTTTGCTATTCGCACCATGGGTACACAAGAATTTCTATTTTTAGAATTCAAAATAATATATGCACTTATATTACACAAAGGCTCAGTGCATTGTTTTTGCAAAAATAATTTTTGTTTACACGCTAATAATGTTGTGTAACATCATACAAGTCTAATTTTGGTAACCTACCCCTGGGTCGGCCAGCATTAAGCTTAATGCTAGTGGGCACTATCATGATAATGCCCCCAGCAGGGTTAGACATAATTCCAGCCACCCTAACCCTAAATCTAACCCTAAATGGCTAGATTTAGAGTTAGAGTGGGCCGGAATTATGTCTAATTCCACCGGGGGCATTATCATAATAGTGCCCACTAGCATTAAGCTTAATGCTGGCCGACCAGGTTAAGTTACCAAAATTAGACTTGTGTATCATTACACAACTTTAGAGATGTGTAATCAAAAATTATTTTTGCAAAAACAATGCACTGGGCCTTTGTGTAACACAAGTGCATAAATTCTAAAAATAGAAATTCTTGTGTAACCATGGTGTGAATAGCAAAAATCCTGAAAATTATTACGTGGTTAATTTTAATTATAATAATAATGGGAATTTATAATTTATTGCACGGTGCAATATATTGCACCCTATTATAACAATATGGATCATTGATTTTGTGTAACAAACAATTAAAGAAATTTTTATCAAAGCAAAAAATAAAATTTAATTAATATTAGAGTTAGGGTTAAGGCCTAGGATTAGAGGTTGAAATCGGTCAAATTTTTGTGATCGGTCATTGATCGAACATGCGCAAGATAAATCGATCAATGATCGATTATGTGCTTTGATCGATCAAAATCATTTGATCGGTCAAAATCGTTTGTTCAGTCAAAATCGTTTGATCAGTCAAAATCGTTTAATCAGTCAAAATCGTTTAATCGGTTAAAATACATGATCGATCATATCGAAAATGTATTTTGATTGGTCAATATGCTTAATCGGTCAAATCGTTAGATCAATCATAATTTATGACCGATTATATCATCTAATTTATCACATCGCTATAAGTTATTACATAATTATAATAATATTTGCCTAATCCCTTTTACATTTCGCTTGTCGAAGTTATAAGTAACTAACAATCATGTTGACAAAATCGATAAAAACGTAAAAAAATAATTAATGATATAGCACAGAAGGAAGTACACATAACTCTGGTTATACCAACAGCTGGTTTAACTGACAATTGGCTATATTGACACTTTTTTTTAAAAAAAACTACTATTTTAAAATTTTGCTGGTTATACCGGCAACAATAAGAAACATTAACTATACCAACATACCAACAATTTTAGTATTAAAATTATTTTACTTAATTATTTTTGCTATTTATAGTGACAATCTTGTTACTATACCAGTAATAAAATCAGCCAAAAACTTGAAAATTTACAATATCTTTATTTGTATACAACTATGCAATATACACCTTTAGCACTTAAATAAAACTATAAAAATGCGCGGGTTACAAGACAATCCTGAAAATGCCCGTTAAAACAGAGAAGGATAAATTTACGATCACACTGACCAACCAAATACAAAAGATCGCAGACACACATTATCGAAAATAGCTGTAAACCATGAACATTATTTCATTGCTATGAAAATCTGTTCCTGGTATATGCATTTGTATTTTCACTATATTTGTTATATAATTAAATGCAAGCTAGCATAGGGTAGGAGAGTTTAGATACAACTTTCTGCTCATGCAACATTAATTGAATACCCAATTTGGTTTTCAACTAGAAACTTGGACTGCAAATAAGTTATACTTCAAAAAGCACTACACGTTTAGCTAACAATGCTAAATTTAAACTTTATTGCATGACTTTAGAAAATAGAATTGTACCGTCATCAGCTAAATTTGCAAAATGTAGCATCAGCTGATGGTCTCCCCATACTGCGCAAGCTGGCCTTGAATTAAAGTTTCAAGTTGCCGCAAAATAGCAGGATTTTATATGGAGTTAGGAAAGTCGGGTGCAAAAACTTGGTTCTTGTAGATGATATAATACGTCTGTGCCTTGCCTCTTCTTATGACAATGGACAATTGTTAGTTATTGGATATTAGCCTGAATAGGTAATTAATTAAATTCATTAACAATTTATACTTATCTGGCTTCATTAATTCATACAGGATCTGCTTAACTGCTCACCCGATTAAGTCCAGTGGCTGTGTTTCTGGATTTTACTGAATTGCTTCCGGCTTGACTCTTGCTTAGCTATATTTACATTTCTTGTTTATCTTTTAATCAGGTTTATTAAATATGTATAGTATATCTGTTTTTTGAATTTTTGACCAAATTGGTTAGTAGCAAAATTAGCCGTAAGTTGTTATGATTGCTGCAAAGAGAAACTTATTTGTAAAGTTTTTCTTTACAGCATTCATACGTTACAAATACAGTTGCCTCTCTCTTATCCGAACAGGCCGTCCCAAGAGATTTTGTTCGGTATAGAGAAAGTTCGTAATATAAAATTTCTCTTTCTAAACCGAACTCTAATAAAAATTCGGTATATAAAAAGTACTAATAAATTTTTTTTCTTACTAAGTTAATGATACATGTCCACTAATTGAAAGTTGCAGAGCTCGTCGAGATGCTTCTAACAGTGGTTAGATCATCCAAATCAACCCAGTGAATGGTGAGATATCGTCGAAAAACGATTGGCCGACTATATAAAAATCTGTGCCGGAAATTTCATATGAAAATCACTATAGGCGAAATGTGCGTGCTCCATCTAAAGCTTTTTTTCTTACTAAGTTAAAGATATATGTCCACTAATTAAAAGTTGTAGAGCTCGTCGAGACGCATCTAATGGTGGTTAGATAATCCAAATCGGCCCAGTAGATGGAAAGATATCGTCAAAAAACTATTGGCTGACTATATAAAATCTCTATGTAAACAAAGGGTTTTTCTAAATATCTCTGGCCAGAGATATATAACTTATATATCTCTGGCCTATTGAGCAATCAAAATAAGCGAAGGTCATGTGACCCACTTTTCCGACCCATCAGGTGATCGGAAGAGACTGTGTAACCCGACATCTGACCACACTTTACTAACTTGGTTGTGCATTAATGATCGAACCGATTAAAAACTTTAAAATTAAAAAATTACTAATACACAAACTAAGCGATTTTATATATTTATTTCTTATATCTATATATATTTTCATATTTATTTATGATAACTTACAACAAAATAAATCCACACTTACATAATCACGTGCTACTATTGTACTATCTAACTTACCACTAAACCCGGATAATTACTATCTCTACACTACCTTTGCGCTACTACCTAACCCTAACCCTAACCCTAACTCTAACCCTAGGCCCATTCTATCTTCTACTAACCCTAACCCTAAACACGATATAAACGACCTTTGGCGAAATACGGCATGATACAGCACACGGCATGCGTTACAAATACGGCGATACAGCGATACGGCGATACAAACAATACTAGCAAAATACAGCATAACGCGGCATTGGTACAACACGGTACCACTGAAATCAACTCGTTACGATATCAGTAGCAACGAAGTGGAAAGTTCCTAAACAAGTCAAAGAAGAGAAGAAGAATATAAGACCACCCTCCACAAAAATATCGACGAAAAGTGGCATCAACAAACAATATTAGCGGTGAAAGGAGGCACCAACAACGATGACACCAATGACGAACGGCGATGATTTTATTCTGGCAAACCTAAAAAAACAGCCTAAACAGGTTAAAGAAAATAAGAGAAAAAAAAAAAAAGAACCTTTACCGGATCCACTACACTGACCGATTCCATGTTTCTAAACAAGCCAAAGAAGAGAAGAAGAATATAAGACCACCTTCCATAAAATATCGACGAAAAGAGGCACCAACAAACAATATTAGTGGCAAAAGGAGGCACCAACAATGACGACATCAACGACGAACAGCGATAATTTTATTCTGGCAAACCTAAAAAAAAAACCTAACAGGTTAAAGAAAATAAGAAAAAAAAAAGAAAAAGAAAAAGAAAAAGACGAACCTTTACCGGAGCCACTACACTGACCGATTCCACGTTTCTAAACAAGCCAAAGAAGAGAAGAAGAATATAAGATCACCCTCCACAAAAATATCAGACACCAACAAACGACATTAGTAGCGAAAGGAGGTACCAACAACAATGACACCAATGACGAACAGCGATGATTTTATTCTGGCAAACCTAACAAAAACAGCCTAAACAGGTTAAAGAAAATAAGAAAAAAAAAAGAAAAAAAGAAAAAAGACAAACCTTTACCGGAGCCACTACACTAACCGATTCCACGTTCCTAAGCAAGCCAAAGAAGAGAAGAAGAATATAAGACCACCCTCCACAAAAACATCGACGAAATGAGAGACAACCCGCAAGATTGTCAAAGAAATATGAAAGACCACCCATGAGACCACCTACACAATCACCTGTAAGATGCCGAACCCAGAGAAAACCTAACGACGACACCAACGACGACACCAACTGCAACGACAGTGACAGCACAATGAAAGATAACAATAAGCTAAATAAATGGATAAAAAAATAAAAAATTAGTTAGCAAGAAGGGAAAGCGAAGAAAGCGAAGGTAAGTAAAAAAAAACAAATAACAAAAAAAAAACAGATCAAAAGATGATCTATACTTATTTATCCGGATCTGGCGATGCGCGTCCGATTTTGCATCGGCAATTGGATCAAACACATGAACTTGAATCATGTGATTTCACGTTCTTTGATTGGCCAAAAAGGCCAGAGACATATAAGCTATATATCTCTGGCCAGAGATATTTAGAAAAATCCTGTAAACAAATATTGTTTACATAGAGATTTTATATAGTCAGCCAATCGTTTTTTGACAATATCTCACCATCTACTGAGTCGATTTGGATAATCTAACCACCGTTAGATGCGCCTCGACAAGCTCTACAACTTTCAATTAGTGGGAATGTATCATTAACTTAGTAAGAAAAAAAGTTTTAGATGACGCACGCGCACATTTCGCCTATAGTGATTTTCATATGAGATTTTTATATAGTTGGCCAATCATTTTTCGATGATATCTCGCCATCCACTGGGCCAATTTGGATGATCTAAACACCGTTAGAAGCGTCTCGACGAGCTCTACAACTTTCAATTAGTGGACATGTATTGTTAACTTAGTAAGAAAAAATATTTTAGATGGAAGACGCCTCATTTCGTCTATTCTCCAGTGAATATCAATTAATTATATAAAATAAATTTTATTCGTAATATAAAATAAATTTAATTAAATAAAAGATTAAACGTACTGATTAACTTGAGTTCAGATCCGGAATAGAAAATTTACTATGCTAATTCGGTATATCCAGAGGAAATATATATAAAAATATTTGTTCTGAAAGTTTTAGTTCGAATTATCAAGAGTCCGGTATATAGAGGGCCGGATTAGAGAGAGGCAACTGTACATCATCACTAATAAAAAACTAAGGTTCTTGCTAAACTGACATATTTATATTTATCAATATGATGTCAGTATAAAGAGAGCCACTTGATAATCCGACATCTGGATATATCGACAATTTTTTTATTGCTAATAAGTGTCGGTATAACCAGAGTTACGTGTAATTTGTATATTTTTTTTATTATATGTGTTGCCTTTAAATAATTAAAAATATATGAAGGATAATAACTAACTATACAATTTATCAATTTATTTATATTATTATTTGTGTCATAGGCAAAAGACAGATATATTCAACATTGGGATTCTCAGAATTCTAAATAGGAGAGATCCACAAATAAGTGTTTGCTTAAAAAAAAAAAAAGTCTAAATGATTCTAAAGAAGATATAAAAAGTGAATTTTAAATAAGGTCAAAAATCAACATAATTATGGTGTAGTTCAGTAGTGCTCGTACCTGGATAACTTTTTATCCGAAAGGTTGTAACCTTTAACAAAATTTAATAACTGGTTTTATATCCTATTCAAATAAAAGGATAATGGTTATATCCGGATAAGATATTTATATGATTGTTGATTTATATATACAGTATTAATGCATAAATCAAATAAAGTCTATAATAATAAAGTAAAAAAAATTAGAAAAATAAATAAATAAATAAATCAAATGAATAAAAATGAATCACTATATGCTCGTCTAAATATTAAATGCTAACTTTTCATACATTAAAAGAATAGTTCTAATATTCATATATATTTAACAATGTAATTAATAATTTTTATATTCCCTGCATAGAACACATCCACATTTGTTTTTCGGCAATGGCAGGAATCTGGTCGGGTGTCATGTCTAGAAGATAATACTAATTTTTTTTAAACAAACATAAATTTATCTTTTTTGACATAAAAAACTTGCATCCCCAAGTTATTCCTATTTTGTTTAGGCATGAGAAGTTCTTCTGTTATGCCAATACAAAAAAATAATGACAAAACAATAAAAGAATAATCTTTATATATATTAATGAAAAAAATCAATGTAATTATTAACTGTTAATAAGTAATTATTATCTGTAATTAATTACATTGCTGTGCATTTCACAATCGATGAAAATCGAGAAAGAACGCATGTTCATTCAGAATTAAATTCAGTTCTTTAAACGTAAATTCAGAAATTTTATTTAATTCTTGAATACAAATTCTATGGGACCCATTGAAAATCAGAAAGAACACATGTCAATTCAGAATTTACGTAAATTCAGAAATGATGTGGAACAATAATAGTATTCTGTACTGTGTAAAGTATATAATAAAAAACATAAAGTAAGTCTTACTGTATTCATATATATAATATAATAATCATTATTATACTTACAAAAACTGAAAGCCAGTATAAGTTTAAAGTTAATTGATTTATATTATCTATTAAATAAATATAATAAACAAACGAAATATTAAAATCATGTTCTTATTTAAAATACATTAAATTTATGATGTAGACAAGTTTTACACCGAGTGTTGCTAGTATTTAAATAATACGCAAATTAAAATTTTTATTATAATTGTATTTTACCCTATATTATCCTATATTATATCTTAAGTTAACTGGATACCTCAATAATTTATCTGTTTATCAGTTTTATAATTCGGGTATCTGGATAGCCTAATAGTTAACCGGTTATTGTACCCTAGGGTACGACCACTAATTCGAATAAGTTATACTTATTCGAATAAGTTACACTTATTCGAATAAGTTACACTTATTCGAATAAATATAACTTATTCGAATAAAGTTTATTTATTTATATTATTTGCCGAATAGTTATTCGAAACATTTTAAACTGTTATTCGAATATTTGCTGAATACGACTATTATTCAACTATAATTGGTTATGCATCATGATCAATTAAAGGTTATGATCATTAATCGATCAAAAAATTATAATCGATTGAACTAACGATCATATCAAGTTCGAATCTCTAATTGTATTCAAACTTTATGATTGATCATGGCTTTTGTTCAATTATGATCGATCAAAGGCTATGATCAATCATTAAGTTTCATTGATCATGATCGAACAAAAAATTTCATGATCGATCATGATCGATTTGACCAAGCAATAGATCATATCATGTTCGAATTCAATCTCTACCTAGGATAAAGCAGGAGTATAGTTTATGCCAAAATTTCATGAGGAGCATTTCAAAATTTTTAATTAATAGAAGGGGTACAATGTATTGCAGGTGCAATAAATTATAAAACCCATAATAATGAACCAAATTCTAAATTTATACACATTTTATTAATATATTTTACAAATTAATAACATTTTTAGAAAGATACAATATATAAACAGATTATTATTATAAAATCTCAAAATCTGATTGNTTTATTAATATATTTTACAAATTAATAACATTTTTAGAAAGATACAATATATAAACAGATTATTATTATAAAATCTCAAAATCTGATTGGTTGGCCCAATGCACTATTTTGCTATGCGGGGTTCTATATATAAATTTATCTTTAAAAAATAGAACTATACGTAAATCTTTGAAATAAATATGTTATTTATTTTATTTGAAATTGGATATCAAATCATTAATTCTGAAACCCTCTACAATATTTGATCAATTCTTTGTTCCCCTTATTTATCTTTAGATTATTAACTTTTGAATTTAAATTATTAAATAATATTGAATTTGTGAGTTATAAATTGGTCTGATTTATTAAAAATTTCCTCTGGAAAGGGGTTTCAGAATTAAAAAAAATAGCATATTTCGAAATAAACAAGAGTTTAAAAATAGCAAAACAAAGTGTCCAATTAATTTCAAATGTGTTTTTAAATATTTTAAGAGTAGTCCAGGAGTATAGCTCTTGTATAGTATATATTTTTTAATAAAAGTATGTATTTTGAAAGGAATAAAATGATTGTTCCACATAAAATGGATTGGTAAATTTAGAAAATTATGGGTAATTTTGAGTATTGGTTTGTTAGTTCCACGTTTTGCAAGTAGTTCTGCTTGATTATGAAAAGAATTAAGGTGTGATTTAACTTTGTGTATGGTAAATTAGATGTTTTTGATATATTTAATTTGATTAATAATAGATATGATATCCCAATTTTTGTTTTGTATAGTTTTAAAAGAGTGTATTTGTTTTAGATTTTTGATTGCAGTATTGTTATCTAAATGAATATTTATATGAGTATTATTAGGAATTGTAAAGAGAAGGGAAATAATTGCTTCAAGTTCAGTTCGTGTTAAATCTGGATATGGAGTAGTAGCTGCATTGAATTTAATAGAGGTATTGTTTTCACAAATCCAGCCAATACCAGATTTGATATTTAAAAATTGTAGATTTTGGATTGAAGCAACTGTATAGAAGTAAAGATCTTGTAAAGTTAAATTTTGAATGAGTGTCAAAAGACTAGTAAGTTGATGTTGGTAGATAGTATGATTGGTTAGATGGTGTATGAGCTGTATCTCTTGTGTAGGAATATGAATTTGTGGTATAGATTGAGAAGGAGTTGTGGCAGTAGTGAGATTGAATATATGGATTAGAGCAAGAATTTCTTTGTAATCTATTTGAATATATGTTGGATTTTTGAGTTTGCTAATTTGGTTGTAGGAAAGATTAAATGAAGAAAGGGTATTTAAAGATGGAAGAGTATGGGGTAGTAGTTGTATAAAACCTAAATCTAAGGAGTTTATACTGTATGTTGTAGTTTTTGATAAAGAAGTTTGATGTGATAAAAAGAGATTATTGTTAGAGTTATAGTGTATTTGTATAAGTGAAAAAGAATTGGAAGTTAATAAAGGAAAAAGAAGATATGTTGTATTAATAAAGAAGTTAATTGTGGGTAAGTTAAGATGAGGCCATGTAGTTGTAATTGTGTTATCTTGTATAGACTGGAGGATATTGGAAAACCATAAAGGTTGATAGCCTTTAGTAGATTTGTTAGTACGTAAATAAATGTTATTCCATGGAAGGATATATTTATTGTTTGCAGTTGTAATTTGTTCAATAAATAGTAACCGGTTGTTTTTCAAACTATTAATTGTAGAAGTTTGTGGGTTTGGAGGAAGAATATCATAGATTAGATGTATATTAGAGAGAAAATCTGGGCAATAGGAATTAAGTGAGAGATTTGATAATATAATATTGTTTTTGGCTAATTGTGAAAGGTGAAAAATGAGTATAAAATTTTTTGTTTTATGAGTATGTAAAATAAGTAGATTTTGAGTAAGGTTGGGAGACCATATTTTAGTTAACCATGATTTAATATGGGTAAGACCTATATTTTTGAGAATTGGACTAGTATTAAATATACGTTCAATATTAGAAGCACTTGTTTTTTGAATCAAATTGTTGAGGGTAGGTAAATTAAATGTTATAGGATTGGTAAGAACTATATTGTTAGTATTTTTAGCAAGGGAGAGCATTTTTTTAGTTTGAATAGTAAAGAGTCTAGATAGTTTGGTTTGAAGATTTTTATGAATAATGCATATTTGTAGAAGATATTCAATAGAGGGTTGGAGTATAAGGTTGAAAAGTGATGAAATTTGTAAGGGTGTAAGTTTTTTGTATTTTATTTGACAAATAAAGTTTTCAATTTTGTTAATAATTGTATCAAATATTGGTTTAGTTGAACCATTTCCATCAAAATAGATACCTAAGTATCTAATGACATCATTGGAATTTCTGGGTAGAATAGGTTGGTTATTGAATAAAAGGGATATTGTTTGGGTTTAGATTGAATATGAAGTAAATCAGATTTTGTAGGGTTGACTTTTATATTATTAATTTTATAGAGTTCAGATGTATCATTGAGAATATTTGCATAGTTTCAGAGTTTTCACAGAGCCATGTTGTATCATCCATATAGGCTAAAGGTAGGATTGAAATATTAGTACTAGTAGTATTAGTAATTATGTCAAGAGGGGATTGTGAGGTAATTTTGAGTATTTGATTTTGGTATTTTTGGTGAATAAAGATAAGAATTGGATCATAGTAAATTTTTCAAAGTAGAGGAGAATAAGTCTCTCCTTGTTCTATTCCAGATTGAATGTTAATAGGTAAAGTAAGACCATGCGCAGTGATGACCCTTGCTTGTCTTAATGTGTGTAGTTCAGTGATTAGATTGATACCCAAACTAGGAATACCAATTCTTTTACAGTTATCTTGAAGACGTGAAATATTAATTTTGTCAAATGCTTTAGACATATCTTGAAAGAGAATCCAAGCTTCTTTGTTGTGTATTTTGTAGTGTTCGATAGTATTATGAAGGATTTGTATAGGGATATGGGTGGATGAGTTTTTAGAAGCAGCAAAATTTAGATCAGATAGAAGATGGTTATTAGAAATAACTTGGTCAAGTCGTTTAGTAAATATTTTAGTAAAGGTTTTTTTGAAGGGTTCTATAATAGAAATTGGATGGACTTGATTTAAGGTAAAATTCCAAATAGATTTTTTTGGAATAAGGATATATTCGAAGACTTCCAATCTGTAGGAACTTTTTGAAGTTGAAAGCATTTGTTGAAAAATTTTTTAAAGAGTGTTTGTGCTTTGTGACTAGCATGTTTAATGTGTTCATAGCAGATTTTAGAGGCACCTGCTGCCTTTTGGTTTAGAAGATCATTTAAGATTTCCTGCCATTCTTGATTTGTGATATTCTGGAATAAGTTATGATAGTATTCTTCAAATTCGGAATGTGGTTCATAGAGATGATAGAATTCAGAAGAAGATAGAATTGGTTGAAGTAGTTTTTCTTTAAAATATTCAAAAAAGTGATTATGGATTGCATTAAGAATTTCATTATATTCTGTAAGGAGTGAGTTTTCAATAGATAGTCTATCAATATGTATATTATTATATTTTTCAAGAATTTTTTTGTAGAAAAGTTTTGGGTTTCTAAAAAGGATTGGTTACAGTTTTCAATTTTTTGTTGAATTTCTTTATAGATAGTTTGTTGTTGTTGAATATTAAGAGCAATTTTGATTTGTTGAAATTCTTCTTTAATTTGTAATAGAGTAGGTGCTAGTAGTTGAAATGTACAATCAGGGTATTGTAGAATATATTTTTTACAAAGTGGAAGGAAGTTGGAGGAGGAGAAATGATTTTTGAGATATTGTATTTCTTTAAATCTGTAAAAGAGAGGAGTTTGTTTTGATGAAGAAGTTTCTTTAATTTCTTTAATAGTATTAATTTTGTGAAAAGAAATATGTTTGGTAGCAGCTTTAATGAGAGTTTTTTGAAGTTTATTCCAAAAATTGTTAAGCTGGTTTTGGTTGATAATTTGATCTATTTGTAATTATAGTTTTTGTAAGTTGAGTGTGGTTTGGTTTGCATAGTTTTTAAGATTTTCTTTGGTGCAGTTTTTCCAAAGAAATTTTTTTCTTTTATGTTGTTTACGTGCTTTTGGTTTGTTAATTATGACAGATAATTCTAGTGTGATAGTATTGTGATCTGATTCAAACAAACTGTTTGAGAGAATATCTGTATAATCTATATTCGTAATACTCAGATTGGTTCAGATTTGATCTATTCTACTCTGAATATTTGAGCGTTGAAAAAGTGAAATTTGAGGAGTTAGGGAAAAAGAAACGATAAATATCTTTGTATTGGTGACTAATAAAATATTTGATAAGTTGGGTTTCGGGAATTGATGTTTTTTTAAATGGAAGACAGTCAATTCGAGGGTTAGGAATACTATTAAAGTCTCCCATAATTATATATCGATATTTAGGATTTTGGCACAATGTAATAATTTGTTCTTGTATTTCTTTTCGAAGTTGTTTTTTTTAGTAGTAGGGATATAGATTTGAAGTAGCCTAATAGGAGTGTTTTTAAAATGATGATCAGACCTATTATATGGCCATTAAAATTGTGAGTGCATGCAACATATTTGGAGATTTTGTTGTGGATAAAAATTCCTACACCAGCTTGATGTGGATTGGAGAAAGAGCTCCAGAAACTAGTATAGTTTTTGATTTTGTTGTTTAGAAATTTGCTATCTTTTTGGGTTAAATGAGTTTCTGAAAGACCAAAGATATTATATAGATTTTGATTTAAGATTTCTTCAATAAGAAGTTTTTTTGTTGGTTGTAGAAGACCATTGGTATTAAGTGAGGCTATTTTTATAGAAATTGAAATATATTCAGGTTCAAGTGTTATAGTTTGATTTGGTATATGTGGAGATGTATTAAAATTGTTCACATTAGTTTGAATATTGGATATAGAGGTCATATTGGTATTAGAGTTTAATGTTGTATAGTGTTGTAAGTTGGGTGTTAGAAAAAAGAGATTATTAGAAAAGATTGGTATTTGAAAGCTATTATTGAATGATTTGAGCTCTATATTACAGAAGGCTGGTAGCTCTCCTAAAGGTGAAATTATAAAGTGACCTAGTAGTAAGTTTTTATATGGAAGGTAAATATGTGCTTCTGTGAAGAAATAATCAGTTTGAGGATGTGGTTTGACAGAGATTTTAATATATTGGTCTGAATAAAACATGGGTAATTTTCTAGTATGTATTGTAAGAAAGTGCTTACAGTTTGTGAAGAAGGTAGGGTTTGTAGTCTATGATAGTAAAGAAATTTATTGTAACATGTTGTTGGGTTATATATTTCAGAAGTGTTAAGGTCAAAATAATTATAGTTTCTGTTATTTAAGGAGTTTGTAGAAATTTCAATTTCTTCATCACTAAAATCTTTTATAAGTAGCGATTCAGCGTAAGTTTCTGATATTGGATAGTTGTTAGAGTTGGTATTAGTTGATGGCAAAGAGGTATTGAAGGAGTATTGTACTTCAGAATGAGATGAAGATATGATATCTGAAGTATTATAGTTGTCTTCTGTAGAAATGCTCACCGTTTTAAGCTCGGTTCTCACAGCTGTGCAGGGTACCATAGCCTGCCCTGTACATTGGGTCTGGCCGTCATAATCTTGGTCCTCCGTGTATTATTGCTTTTTTTAATTTAGTTTGATTTGACCACTATATGATATTGCAAGCATTATAAGTTTTACAATTACAATACAAGCAATTATCTAAATTCATTATATTTTTTCTGAACTTATTTTATTACTTATTGTATTTTAGTTATATTTTAGTAAATAGATTTCAAAACATGTAGCATTTAAATAATTATATATTACTTAAAGCTTAAAAAAATTAATTTAATAAAATTTTTGAAATATTAAAAATAGACCTGCGAGTTAATAGCATAAGTAGTTATGCTTCAAGGTCTTCAAATATTAGGTTGCTAGTTCAAGCTCTACTAGAGGACAAGAATAAACTATACAAGATCATAAAATAGATGAGCTAAACCAGGTTGCTAGAACTACAGTTAGAAAATATTAACTATAGATAGTGCGATCTATATAGTACTATGAAATTTCTCAGCTTGATTGAAGAAAAATTGAATATATCTGGTAAAAATCTAGTTGCAAAATTGATAACTCTGGTGGAATTCTAGTCGAACTCGAATACCTTTGGTGAAATTCTAGTCAAAACATTTGGACAGTTCTGGTTAGATCTCCTGATTGTAAATAGGATAGCCAGGGCCCCAAAGAACTCTAATACAACCCAGATGATTCTAAAAAAGAAAATTTTGTATAGAAATTTATCAAATGTTGCATTTCTATATAGTAAATTTTATAAATTTTGCTCTATTTTATATATCTTGTTGGCTAAAATACTACTAAAATCATACAAACTCAGATCTGAGTTGTATTAGAATTTTTCAGTCCTGGTTAGCAAGAGAAATCCAGTTGAATAGAATTGTTACTGTAATAGTAAAATGTACATAGCACATAAACATATAGGGAACCTTGCTAATTAGAAAGGCCCTGCTGATTAATATTGATCATAATAAAAAGAGCACCAACAGCACCTTTATCATTGAGACTAGGGCAATTAAAAAAATATATACAGTTAACTCTTTCTAATCTGAACTGCTGGGTCTGCTTTTTTTTACTATATAAAAATTTGGAAAAGTTCAGTTTTTAAAAAGTTATATATGGCTTATCTAAACTTAATAATAAAATTTACAAATATCTAGGAGATTTTGTTAGTTTAGAGATAGTTTAATAGTGTTCAGTTTAGAAAGGTTTGGATTAGGGAGAGGCATTGAGAAAGTTTTTATAGTGCAGATCTGTACAGATTTTTTAAAAAAAACAATTATTAAAAATTAATGCAGATCTGTGACCCTGCTAGCGATCGTTGAATAAATTTTTTTTATTTTCTGCTCAGATTCAATTTTCTGCACAGATCTTTAATAATTAACAATTCGATAATCTGCGCAGATTGTAAAAAATAAAAAAATAACAAAAAGTGAATAATAAATATTACTATAAACAAAAAGTGAATAATAAATATTGCTATATGCTAGCTAATTTTTTATATATTTAATAAATTCGATTTTTATTTATTTAACAATTTAATTTCTTACAAAAATTGTTGACAAAAAAAATTAAAAATAAATACAAAAAAAATTAAAAAAATACAAAAAATAAATACAAATTACAATATAAACCCGATTCTAACTATCATGCTATTTCCCAACTATCATGCTACATCCCAAAATCATGCTATATCACAATATCATAGTATGTCCCAACATCATGCTACTAACTATGATATCATGCTACATCCTACATTAACTATTTTGCTATGTCCTGAACTATTATGCTACATCTTTTGTGCTACATTCTACTATAATGCTATATTCATTCTACTATCATGTTATGTTTTATCATAACAATCATACTACGTTTATTCTAAAGAAAAAAATGAAATGTTAAAACTGTATATATAAAAAAAAACTATAGTAAACCAGATACTAACTATTGTGCTCTATTTATTTTATCTATCGTGCTCTGTCCATTCTATCTATTGTGCTGTGTTTTGTACTATGTTCATTTCATTTTGAAGAAAAAAAAGTTAGTACTGTAATAAAAAAAAATATAATTAAAAAAAAGAATACTAGCCTTATATTCATTCTTTTCAACTCCAATTCCATGATGATAACAATATCCAACATTACTTTTTCACTCATGTTTCCTATTTCTGCAGATTTTTGATATCTACTTTGTCGTTCTAACTATTGCGCTATGTTTTGTACTATATTCATTCTAAGAAAAAAGAAACGTTAGTACTGTAAATAAAAAAAAGAAAAGAAAAAAATATTCTAGCCTTATATTTATCCTTTTCAACTCCAATTTCATGACAATAACAATATCCAACACTATTTTTCCACTCACGTTTTCCATCTTAACAGATTTTTGATACCTACTTTATCTGTTCTAACCGTCATGCTAACAATCGTACTATGTTCTTTCTAAAGAAAAAGAAATGTTAGTATAAAAAAAAAGAAAAAAAGAATACTAATCACAACTGACAAAAACACATTGGAAAAATAAAATGACCAATACTTTTTATACCATAAGACACGAATGTACAACAACCGCAAGACTTTTTCTGGCTACCATTTTTTCTAAACAACAATCAGAGAAATGTGCAGTAATAGCTTCAGCAATAGCTTCAAAGATAGCTCCAGTAGGACCCGGACATCTCTGATATGTGTTATATTTTTTTTTTAGCAAATTGCAGAAAATTTGGTCTGAGGTCCAAATTTAAGTTTTAGCAAATTGAGTTTAATTTTAAAAAAGGTTATATAAAGCATTTTGGCAAATTACAGCAATTTTATGTATGTTATATTTTATTTTTAGCAAATTCCCTGCATTTTGCAAGAATTATACCCAAAAAATAAGCTATCTCATTTTTTGTACTACTATGCTTTTTAAAAATTTAAAAGAAGATGCTTAATTTTGAATTTTTTGATCAACAAATCCAAAATTAAGCATCTTCTCTTAAATTTTCAAAAAATATAGAAGTAAATATGCCGAAATAATGTATTTTTATGTGCTGAACAAGTTTTCTTATGGCACAATGTTAGAATCAATTAGTAAAATTTGGGGAATAATAGAATTGTTTAGTATTTTTATTAATAAAATCTTATACAATATTATAATTCTCCAAATTTTACTAATTGATTCTAATATTGTGGCATAAGAAAACTTGTTCAGCACATAAAAATACATTATTCTGGCATATTTAATTTTATATTTCTTGAAAATTTAAGAGAAGATACTTAATTTTGGATTTTTTGATCAAAAAATCCAAAATTAATCATCTTCTCTTAAATTTTCAAGAAATATAAAAGAAAATATGCCAGAATAATGTATTTTTATGTGCTGAACAAGTTTCTTATGGCATAATGTTAGAATCAATTAGTAAAATTTGGGAAATCATAGATTTTTTAGTATTTTTATTAATAAAATCATATAAAATATTATAATTCTTCACTAATTGATTCTAACATTGTGCTCTAAGAAAACTTGTTCAGCATATATACCAAAATAATGTATTTTTATGTGCTGAACAAGTTTTCTTATGGCATAATGTTAGAATCAATTAGTAAAATTTGGGGAATCATAGAATTTTTTAGTATTTTTATTAATAAAATCATATAAAATATTATAATTCTCCAAATTTTACTAATTGATTCTAACATTGTGCTATAAGAGAACTTGTTCAGCACATAAAAGTACATTATTACAGCATATTTAATTTTATATTTCTTGAAAATTTAAGAAAGATGATTAATTTTGGATTTTTTGATAAAAAAATCCAAAATTAAGCATCTTCTCTTAAATTTTCAAGAAATATAAAATTAAATATGCTGAATAATGTACATTTATGTGCTGAACAAGTTTTCTTATGGTACAATATTAGAATCAATTAGTAAAATTTGGAGAATTATAATATTTTATATAATTTTATTAATAAAAATACTAAAAAATTCTATGAATTCCAAATTTTACTAATTGATTCTAATATTATGCTATAAAAAACTTGTTCAGCACATAAAAATACATTATTTTGGCATATTTACTTCTATATTTCTTGAAAATTTAAGAGAAGATGCTTAATTTTGGATTTTTTGAATTTTTTGATCAAAAAATCCAAAATTAAGTATCTTCTCTTAAATTTTCAAGAAATATAAAATTAAATATGCCGAAATAATGTACTTTTATGTGCTGAACAAGTTTCTTATGGCACAATGTTAAAATTAATTAGTAAAATTTAGAGAATTATAATATTTTATATAATTTTATTAATAAAAATACTAAAAAATTCTCTGATTCTCCAAATTTTACTAATTGATTCTAATATTGTGCTCTAAAAAAATTTGTTTAGCACTCAAAAATATATATATTATTTAATCTATAAAAATAAATATGATAATTTAGGTTTTAGCAAATTACTAAAAATTTATATGTAATAAGTGAATTTTTAGCAAATTTACTTGATTTTAGGGATAGCAAAAACTTCCAAATTTATGCAGATCATTTATGACCTATATTAGAGATGTCCAGGGTCCTGCTCCAGTAATTGCTCCAAAGACTGCTTTAGTGATGGCTCTAATAAAAAAATTTAATATTGATTAATAAAAAAATTTAACATTTATTAAAAAAATTTAATATTTATTAATAAAAAGAATTAATAGACGATTCTCCAGTCAACTGGTTCAAAAATTTTTTTTTTATATATAAATTTTACTATAAGTGCGAATGCACAGCGTCTCTATCTTAAACTTTTTTTATACTAAGTTAATCACATTTCTGGCTTAAGAGACTTTTGTTAAGCTCATTAAAACATATCTAATGGTGGTTAGAGCATCAAAATAAGCTTGGTGAATACCAAGATATCTTTAAAAACCCTTTCTTTTACTATGTAAATTTCTTTGCAAACAATAGTATTGTTTATAAAGAAATTTATATAGTAAAAGAAAGGGTTTTTAAAGATATCTTGGTATTCACCAAGCCGATTTTGACACTCTAACTACTATTAGATGCGTTTTAATAAGCTTTACAAAAGTCTCTTAAGCCAGAAATGTGATTAACTTAGTATAAAAAAAAGTTTTAGATAGAGTCACTGTGCATTCGCATAAAAAAAATTTTTGAACCAGTTGACTGGAGAATCGTCTATTAATTGATTTGTAACCGTAGGTTACAAAATAAATTTTATAACCGTAAATACTAAGATCAGGTGTAACATGACTATCAACCAAATTTTCTATAAAAATAAAACCGTGCAATTAATGTTAGGCTTGGTGTAAGGTTTTTGGGTTAGAGAGGGCTTTAGTTACATTAAAATTTAGCAAGAGATTTTTTTTGTTAGAAACCGAAAGGTAGTTTCATATGTGAAATTTTGATTTAGAAGCAATTTTTGGCAAAATGAACATTTGTTTTGACTTGTTCAAATGTGTAATATTACACCTGATCTTAGAATTTGATTGACTTGTTGGGATTGGTTACAGTAACTATGGTTACAAATTAATTAATCCTAATAAAAAAATATACAGTATAAAAAATTTATTTATAACTTACAGTATAATCATTAATCTTTAATTTGATTGGCCGATCATATAAGAGTCAATAATTTAAAAAAATAATTAATTAAAAATAAAATAATAACTTAAATAAATAAATAAAAATTAAAAAAAAAGTTAAAAAAATTAAAAAAAATAAAAGAACCTTTAAAAAAAATTAAAATAAAAAAATAAAATAAAAAAATTGATAAAACCATATTAAAATAAATTTAAAAAACTATTAATAAAAGTTAAATAAAAAATAAATTAATAAAATTAAAAAAAAAAAGAAAAAACCAAATTTTATAAAAAATAAAGATCAAAATTAAAAAAAAAGAACTTTAAAATTTTAAAAAAAAATACTAATAAATAAAAAAAATAAAATAAAAATAAATAATAATAATAAAAATTTAAAAAAAAGAATAAAAAATAAATACAAAATAAATAAAACAAAAGGTCCATTTTAAAAAAAGAATAAAAAAATAAATAATAAAAAAAAATTTAAATAATAAAAAAAATTTAAATAATAAAAAAAATTTAAATAATAAAAAATAATTTAATAAAAAAATAAAAATTAAAATAAAAGTCAAAAAAATAAATTAAAAAAAATCGAAAAAAATAAAAAAAAATATAAAGTTTTAAATTAAAAAAAATTTAATTAAAAATAATAAGTAAAAAATAATAAAATTAAAAAAAATAGAAAAGATAAAAAAAAATAAAAAGATAATTAAAATAAAAAAACTGAAAAAAAAATTAAATTAAATTTAATAATTAATCAAAAAAAATAAATTAAATAAAAAAAAAGCATAAAAAAAAAAACTAAATTTAAAAATGATAAAATAATTTAAAAAAAAATAAAATAAAATATAAGCTTATAAATAAAAAAAAATAATAATAAATATATAAATAAAAAAAATAATAAAATAATAATAATAATAATAAGACAATTACTATTTGTACACTAGTATATAAATGCGAGTACATATGATAACTTAACACAGGTACACGTACATATAATAACTTAAAATTTTGCTTATGAAACCACTCTTCGGGCTCTAACAAAAAAAATTACTTGCAAAATTTTATATAAACTATAACCCCTTCCAATCCAAAAGCTAACCCTAACCCTAATCTTAAATTGGGTTTAATTTTGGTCTATAATTTATATTTTATGCAGATTTGCAAATCAATTAATTAGTACCTGTGTATATACATGTAGTGTACAAATAGTTTTTCCTAAATAAAAATAAAAAATAAAATATATATACTAGCAATAACAAACCAAATTGCAAAAAAAAGACTTATTATATGTATTTAATTAATTCTAGCTATTTTTTCTTTTTATAAAACACATTTAATATTACTTGATGAAGGTGTTGATCACCCAATAGGTATATAAACAAACTACTAATACAAAAAAAATACATTAGCTTTAACATATAAGTGCAAAATAATGCACAATAGTGTAATTTCTAATTTTGGTCTAAATTAAGCTTAATTCAGGCCAAAATTTGAATAAACATCCCTGTGTATTAAACTCCTAGCAACACTATCTTAGATAGGATTTCTACAAAAATTGTTCATCCTATGTAATTTGACCAATCAAAATTTAGAATCAAGTGTAATATGATAGTCAAAACAAATGTGTTTCTAAGTAAAAAATTGCATATAAAATTAAAGCTACATTATAATTAAAGTTAGAAAAAAAATAGTACCGTATGTTTCTGAAAATAAGCTACCTTTTTTGGCTAATTTTGAATAAAAAAATAGAGGTAGCTTATTTTCAGAATTAAAAATTTATAGGGATTTTAAATTTAACAAAGGGGGTAGCTTATTTTCGGATTTAAAATCTAAAAGATCCAAAAAGATAACGATAAGTGCGTGTTGTGCCCTGTAGCGCCCCAAATATTGGATATGCATATAAATAAGTATAGTATGTATTAATGTTCTGCAAAAGATCCGGGTCTCGTCCGGGTCCGGTCCGGTCTGTTGAACGGAACCCTTAATTTATCAGAATCGATACGGGTTCGGACCATACAAAGATCTGCTTGGGTAATACCCGGTCCAGTCTTATTAGAATAATACTGATTGCAAATTGGCTGATTTTCACTATTTTCACTTTAGGACAACCAACATGAGCGATATAAAATATGTCAACAAATTAATTATATAACCTAACCTTTTAATATNTTTTTTTTTAATTTTTTTTTTTTTTTTTTTTTTTTTTTTTTTTTTTTTTTTTAGCGAGGACATAGGGCTTAATCAACTATAGCATCCATAAATTTCACGGATCGGACCGGACTCGGATCTAAGTGATACGAGTTCGGACACTAACTTTAGATCTGAACCAATGTTCGGACTGGGTCCGGATCTTTAAAAATACCCGCCCAGTCCGAATCATGCGGAACACTAGTATGTATAGTAGAAATTAAGATGATATGTACTGGTATAGTTCATAAAAAAATTCTTTAAAAAATTTTACCATAACCTATACCAACTCTACACAATATTAGCGCTTACCCTAACCCTAACTATTAAAAGGGGATTACATAAATTTTATAAATATTGCTAACCATACACTATTTTTTGTTTTATCTATACGCACATTACTTAGATACAACACATATTTCTATAGTACCCCATATAAATACAGTATGTACGTACGTACATTATATACGATATAGTATCATTCCATGCTGCAATTTGTTATAGGGTATAATTGTCCGAAGCATAGCGAGGACTCAATGGTTCAACATTTTTTACAGAAGGATAATCAAATTTCCGGGGATAAGTTAGATTCTATAGCAAAATTATCAGCTGGGCATTTTTTACTTATTGAGCGGATGATTTAATCAATAAAATTTTTAATGTTCTTGGCAAAATTGATCAATTCCGATCCAGCAGACCATATTTCGACCCGGAATTTTGGTGACACCCTGTATGAGTTTAGTACAACAATGGATATGATTTTGTGTTGGATATCCAGTCACATGCACACATGTTAACCAATCAGCTATAGAGATCAACACGGATCGGCCCAACGTTTATTCTTGGCTTCGGACACAAACGGTATCTGTTGTTATGTTCAATTTTTATTTTTATTAGTATCATTATTTTGTCGTTATATTTCTTAATTTGGCATAGTTTGTGGCATAAGTCACAATTCGAAATTGTGACATTAGAAGATTCGAATTTTCCGATTAGCTTACCCCCCTCCATTTGTAAACAGATCTTCTCTTTAATATAGATAACTTTCATTTCCATTTTTTATCATTAAATGTAGTCAAAATCCGTGTAAACTTGATGATTGACATACAACCAGCCCTTTTTTGTAAAATCTTCATAACACGTTAACGTGTTAGCGTTAAGGGGTGCGGATTATAAACATTCTCAATAGCACGTCAACGTTCTAGGCTTATCACGTAGCGTGTTAAACAGCACGTTAACGTGCCAAAAAACACATTAATATGTTGTATATTGAATTCAAATGTATATAAACAAATGAATTTGACTTTAATAAAGATATCCAATACGATACAACACAATACAATAGAATACAAGTAGAGAAGTTTCCTTCGATTTTACTTAAAGAAAATAAATGAAGTAAGCTAGTGTAGTGCTGAAGAGACCTTTATTCGAGTAAATCAGAAACTTATCTCCTAGTAACTATTAGAGTTAAATTGGTGAAACGTATACGCTCTCCCACCTTAAGAGTTACAATAGCTGGGTGATTAGATCTCCAAACGGGTGATCGAGTCTCCAAACGGGTGATCAAGTCTCCAAACGGGTGATCAAGTCTCCAAACGGGTGATCAAGTCTCCAAACGGTTGATCAAGTCTCCAAACAAGTGATTGAAACTCCAATCGAGTGATTAAATCTCCCATACAAATTAAAAATATATAAGGGATTAGTTTCAGCTCATAAAGAAGAGGACAGCGAAAAAGTAGTTAACAATTGGAGATAGTATTTAGTATTATTATAATAATCCGATGTATTGATTTACTGTATATTAATAAAGAGAACCCTTACATCCGTAATTATGTGTGTTAGTTTATCATTTTAAACCGTTTAATCTTAATCACTATTTGTTCACGAACGAACTAAACCGGCCCAATTTCATCAAGCTCTCCCAACCGATCGTAACACCGTTTTCCTAGTTAATACTGTATTATTTACATAATTGAAATTACTTTATTAGTCACCGGAAAGAATTTGACGAATATTTCTTCTTTTCAATTAGTGATACAAATCGAAAGTTGAAAATCGATTAGTTGAACAAATTGACAACTAATCGATTCCATTTTTTACAACTTATTCTATTAATTGATTAGTTGACAAATCGATTAATCGAATAGTTGATTAATCGATTAGTTGACATCGATTAATCGATTAATTGACAAATCGATTAATTGATTAATTGACAAATCGATTAATCGATTAGTTAGCAAATCAATTAATCAATTAGTTAGCAATCGATTAAAGTTAGAAGACTTATTAGTTCAAATTTGCTAAATATCAGATATTGTAAATTCTTTTTAAATCAAGTTATCAATCACTTCCAAAAATATAATATATCAAAAACTTCTGTTACATCTAGGAAAACTAGATTGCTAAACATGAATAATATAAAATATATTTAACTTTTTATTATTATTATATTAGTACCTATTCATGTAAACTATATGTGAAATCAATGAAATTTTTTTGATCACGAAATCCAAAATTTTGAGTAATTGATTAATTGATTAGCCAACTAATCGATTAATCGATTGGTCAACTAACCGATTAATCGATTAATCGACTAATCGATTAATCGATTTATCGATTGGTCGACTAATCGATTAATCGATTAATCGACTAATAGATTAATAGATTAATCGATTGGTCAACTAATCGATTATTGAATAATCGATTGGCCAACTAATCGAATTGTCAATCAATCGATTATTTGAAGAAATCGAAAGTTGAAATAATTTATCAACTAATCGATAAGAAAAAAATTTTGACAATTTGTAACGCTATTTTCAAACTTTTAAATTAATTAATAATTCCTTTTGCTCTTTTTTAGTTTTTCTAATTGGGAAGGAGACAAGACTAAATCAATTTTCATTGGTTCTTGAAAAAAATATCTGCTTAAATCAACCTGTTGGAGTGAAATATAACTACCATATTCGCACTCCTGAAACAGATGGTGATGCCAATAAAAAAAAAACTAACCATATATTATTAGATTATCTGGATCATGGTCAAGCAACCTTTCAAATGACAGCCTCCCAATCTTTATTAGACTATCTGGACCATTCAGATAAATGGTCAGGTAACCGGTCAAATGACAGCCATCCAATCTCAAAAAATATCGTTCTCATTTTTTAAGTAGTAAATTATAAATCAAAATTCTCATGTATGCGCTGATATATATTGTTCTAATAATTACTCGTCACTTGAAATTTTCAAAAAATTATAACTATTAGAAATGCATCACATAATCATAGTGTTCTTTATTATTTTAATTATTTCTTACAATTATATATATACATTAACATGTCCACCTAGACCAAAAGTAATACCTCCTAGTCGCAACAATATGTCATTCGATAGTTTAAATGGATCCGTTACCCAGAACGAAATTAATTCATTCATTAGCTTTCTAGGACAACTTTCCAGAATACCAAAAACTGCGCTGAATAATAGTATAGCAGATAGGAGTGCTGGTCAAGACGTAGAAGCTTTAGGTTTAATGTATGAAGTTACCCAAAACCCTCAAATTCTTGATATAATGATAAATTATTCAGATACTTTTCTTTCACTTCGAAATAACCCTGAAAATGGAAGAATTGTATGGACAGGAAAAAGAGAGCTTGTCTGGTGCACAAAACCTGAAAATGGAAGCAGCGCTGGATATGCTGGCTCTGAAGGTCTTGATACAGTTGGACATATAGCATACACAGCTTACCATATCCTTAAATCACCTTGTCTCTGGTACGAAAATGTTACAGATAATGATCCTTATAAATATGGAGTAACATATTTGGATCGAGCATATAAATATATAACTGAAATGGATAAGACTATTGATACTTATTATTTAAAGTATTTCATTCGTGAAAATGATTCAAGAATTTATAATCCAAATTATACGACATGGAAAACTCTTAATGATGGCAAATGGATTTTTAAGAATGGCAGAATGTCATGAAATTATTGGTGATAATGAAACAAGAGTTGATAAATATTTTAATATAATTCAAGTTTCTATTAATTGGATGATCAGTGAATTTCGACCAGTTAAATCTAAGAATGGTAAAGATGCTTATTATTGGTCTTATTCTGAGAGTACTAAATCTCCAGAACATATTAATATTCACGCACTTTATGATATTTGGGGAATGTATCGAGCATGGCAGCGTAAGGACAAATTAAAAGTTAGCAGTGATGTTATGATTAAGCTTGCTAATACAATGATGTATACAATAAATATTGGTGATTATAAAATTTCAAAATACATAGATGGTACATCTCCTAATAATCATTATGGCGCAGGCACCTTATTTGGACCTTGGGCATTTTACGCTGAATTTATTCCTGACTGGTATGAATTTTTTGTTAATTTAAATATAAATAGAATAAAATCTGGTCCAGGGTATATGGGCGCATTGCTTTGGGTAAAAAATGCACGTGCATCTGGGACCTTCCCTAATAGGACTCAAAATGCATCTGGAACCACATCTACTAGCTCTCAGACCTGTACATTGCCCGGATATGAATTGTTGTCTTTAATATTAGTTTTTAATTTTGTTTTGTATGCTAGTCTTTAAAATTGTTTTTTTTTAAAGTATATATTTCATAGTTTTTAATTCATATTTTGCATATATTTATATATAAATTAATAAAATAACGAACAGAGCTTACTTTAAATTTTATATGAGTGTAGATAATGTAAAGAGATTTAGCAAATAATTAAAAAAGAACATTATTAAAAGCAAAGAAAATTATGAAATTCAGCAATTCGTCAAGTGAGATATATCAAATGAGTCCTTCTATCAAGTGAGTTATTTAGAATACAGTTTTTATTCTGCTTTTATATATTCGTTTTATTCTTCATAACTTTATATACTTCTATTTCATTTAGTACTTACTATATTTTTTATTCTTCATTCGATCTAACTAATACTTACATCGTACGGCACATTTGGCACATATCAATAACAGTGGAGTAAAATTATTGTGCGATGTGCGTAATATTATTGTTCACCGGATTTGAATTTATCTATGCATATACTAAGACTACAGTATTTATCTCCTAATTAGAAAGGAAAATATTTTTTTATCCTTATAAAAACTTTTTTACGGATAAATTCCGATTTATTCTAGATTGATTGACTATATTCATTAGCATATAACTTATATTCGCTCAATCTTTCACTGGTAAAAATAATATATATTTTTGGAAAAATATTTTAAAAATATATAATAAATATATTTAAATATTATTTATATTTTTACTATATATAACTAAGTAATAATTTTAAAATATTTATACTCATATAGTATTATATAGTTAATATTTAGTACAAATTATTACTTATTTCTATATATTTTCTATATATTATCTAATAAATTTACTATATATTTATTAGAACATATATAATTATATTACTATAAAAATATATAGCTAATATTTAGTATATTATTTAATTAGTTTACTATATATTTATTATATATTATCTAATAAATTTATAAATATTTGCTATATATTTATTAGAACATATATAAATATATTGCTATAAAATACATAGTTAATATTTGGTATATTGGTTAATTAATTTACTAATTATTTATTATATATTATCGAATAAATTACTATATATTTATTAGAATATATATAAATATATTACTATGAAATATGTAATTAATATTTGGTGTAAATAATTACTTATTTCTATATATTTTCTATATATTATCTAATAATTTACTATATATTTATGCTAATTGCTAAATAATACAAATTATATTCATTGATTTAATTATCTTTTTTTTTTAAGCAGGTTTCGTAACTTATTGGATTGTTTTCTATTAAAAAAATAAGATAAATATTAAATTATAATTTAAATTATTATAAAAATATTTTAAAATATTTACCTAAAAAACAATTTAATTATCAGATTCAAAGTCATGATCAGCATCGTCATGATTATCCGGTAAAGCCCAAGCTGGCCAAATACCATCATTAACATCATCTGAATTAGGAGCAACAGGTAAATGGTTCTTTAAATCATCAAATCGTTCATGATCCTGATTTACTTCAATACGTAATGTAGATGGACTACCTTTGTGTTTTTTTTGGCGCTTTGAAGATCTTTCTTTTTTTTCATTCTCTTGATCGAGTTTTTGAATTAGTTCGCAAAGCTAAATAAATATAAAATAAATAAGTTATATTATTAAACAAAATTTATATTTAAACTATAAACTTACACTTTGATTTCGCCATGGAATTTGAACAATATAGAATACATCTTCTTCATTTTCTTCGCCACTAATTTCTGGACTTGCATATTCAGGTTTTATTACCTTTTCAACATCAGATAAAGATTGACCTAATTCATCAAGATCCATAAGTTTTGTACAATCATGTCGTTTTTTTGCTTTCTAATATATATATATATTATATATTTACGTAATACTGATATACAAATTATATTGATTATTATAACATTGTACAAAGACTAAAAATATTACATAAGCTGCATATACCTGAATTTTTCGTGCTTTTCTTCTATTAAATACTTTATTACTTTTGATTTTCTCTTTTGAAGACATATATCGTTTATGAAGATATCCAACATATCCGGTAATTATATCCCTTATAACATCTTCACTCCACAACTCTCTTTGTCCTATTATTTATTTAAAAAAATATATTATTCAAATATTTATATATATATATAATGCTTATATATACTTACGTAAATCTTCACTTCTTTTAATATAATCTTCCAGATAAAATTTTATATAATTATTTAATCTTTTACGATTATAACGATCACTTGGTGGCTTTTCTAAATTAAACTTGAAGGAAGTTTCATCTATATTTTCAGAAGCTTGATGACTATTTATCTTGTGACAAATTGAATTCCATAAAGTAGTATGTGATGCAGAATATCGAGTTGAATTCTTAACAGATTTATTTTTGGGATTAATTATTTCAGAAAGTGGTTTGTGAGAGTTTTGAGTTCTAATATCTTCAAGGATATTTAATATATTTTTTTGATCATCAGTATATTCAATAACTTTATTTTGTATTTCTAAGATATTCATGTTTAAAGTAGAAAAAATATCTTGAAATGTTGTGTTTAAATTATTATACATGTCTTGAAACTTTGTAGCTTGAATAGAAACAGTTTCTTGGTGTTGCTCAAATGCTTCATTAATACGGTTTAGTTTGGAATTAGTTTCGTTTAAATTTTCGAATACAGTATCTAGTGCTTTAGCAATTCCTTTCGTAGTTGATGGTGTTGAAGTTTTCGAACTAGAAGTAGCTTGGTAAATATTATCCATCTGTAAAGTTATAAATGTATAAAAAAAAATGTGTATGAAAAGAAATATAGCAGATACGTAAAGAAAGAAAGAGTAAGAACATGAAAAAAAAGAAATTTATATTCAAATAATTTAAAGTATATATGTAATCAAAACAAAGAGCGGGCTTTTAATTTTTACTTTTCAGTGACTTATCAATTTTTTATGCAGTTGATACTATCTAATTGTAAATGCATAAAAATTTTTGACTTTTAATTATTAACGCAAAAATGGTTCTTATTACTTAAATGTATATATTGTCTATATATATAAAAAGTCTCTGACTACAACCTACTGCTGAATTGTCGCTAGAAATTCGAGAACGAACTCAAAACATTGTTCGTCATTCAGTAAAAAAGGTCCGATAATGTTTTCCCGATACTATAATATGCAATTAGACAGTATTGACTATGTTATACAATATTTAATTTTAATTCATCATATTTAATATTATTTCGTATCACTTAAAAGCAAAAACTATATAACAATTTATTAATTTTGTAAACTAATCTATTATGCAAATTTAAAACAAAATTGATCTATATATATTGAATTATACTAATGCTAATAGTTTATAAATTGAATGCAAATATAACAACCAAATTTATGAATTTGATGTAATTTGATGAATAAGTTCTATCCATTCATCTTTTTTAATATTTGCAAGCCAAGTTATAGTTGTATAATCAACCAAGTTAAGTATTACCCAATTGTCATTTAAGGCTTTAAGAAGTTCTACTAGTCATGGTCCAGCAGTAGTAAATGGTTTAAGTTTGCATGCTGAAACCTTACCAACAATTCCTGGAATATTGATCAAAATTTAGTCTAAAGTAACTAATTTTTTTTTCTTTTGCTTTATTGGTTGATGAACTAGAAAAGTTTCTGAAGTAGTATTTTCAATGTTCAACAATTGTTGTAGTGTTATTCTTCCAGTAAGAAGAGCATTAATTTGTGTAGTAGACTTCATTCCTTTTGAGCGACTTGTATATTTAATAACAAAATCTTTCATATAACAGTATGCCAATTCAAATTCATACAAAAATCTCAAGGACATTCTTCTATATAATTCTGAATTGTAAGAACTAATTTCAACTTTATGAAGTTATTTGTAGCACATACTCATAAGAGAAGAAAACATTAATATTTGTTGATTATTTGAGTTTGTTAATAAAGATGTATTCATTAAAATATTAGATGGTAATTCTGGAACTTTTCGCAGCAAATTAATTTGATCACGTAAGTTACTATTATCAAATTCTGATAGAATTGATATAGCAGGCTCTTGTTCTTCTTGATATAGATCCATACTAAGTGCTCCATTAATCAATGAAGAATCAAATTGTATAATCTTTGAAGTTGAACTCTGTTGCATTATGGTTTTTAAATGTTTCTTTATATTTCTATAATAGACTGATTTGTGAACTTGTGCATCGTCATCAAAAAAAGGGGCTACAACCGGTAGCCCTTTTTCTAATGATAAAAATTCTTTATATAATTTTTCAGCTTTTAGTTTGTTACTAGTTAAAGTAATATCTGATTTAAATCCTGCAAAATTAAAAATTATGATTAGTAAATATTCATTTTTATAAAAGAATTTATTTATTTATTTATACATACGTTTTTTACTTGTTTGTAATTCTTTAATTTTTCTTTTTTTATTTACTATTTCTTCTTTATCTTCATCGTTGTTATCTCCAAATTCATCGTTGTTATCTCCAAATTCGTTGTTGTTATCTCCAAATTCATCGTCGTTATCTCCAATTTCGTCATCATTATCTTCAATTTCGTCATCGTTATCTTCAATTTCTTCATCATCGTTATCTCCAAATTCTTCTTCGTCATCTTCTATTTCTTTTATCTCATTACTTCCTTCCACTTTGTTACTCTCTTCTTTTCCCTCTATTAATTTACCATTTTCAACGTTTTCTTCAGACTCATCCTCACTTCCTTCACCATACTTATTTTATTTTCTTTTGCTACACTCTTACCTATATTATTGCTTTTCCTTTGTCTTGGTTGCCTTTATTATATACTTTTTTCCTTCTTTCGGATCAAAATTTGCGTGGTTATCTTTATTATTTCCTTCTTTCGGATCAATATTTTCCTCAATATCTTTAAATTTTAATCAAAAGTATAAATTAAAATATATTAACAAAAGACAAGCTTATCTTTTGTTAAGTGCAATAAAACTAAAATCATATACCTAAATCGAATGAATAATATTTTACAATTGCATCTTCATTACCCTCAATGCTAGGGTCTTCGCTTACAATAAGCATTGTAATGAGATTATCAGTTATCTTATTCTCGAAGCCATCTTTATTATATGCCCTCACTGTTTCAAAATAAAATTGGGTTTGCTTATTGTTTGTATAAGTAATTGTTATTCCTTCATCAAGAAATTGAATTGTTTGGATATGTCCTGAATTGTATAGAGATATTAAATATAATAATCTTATAATCTCTTGTTCGCGTGCGTATCCTATAAAAATTTAGATATTAGCAAAAGGCAAATTTAGATTTTGCTCAATTTGATATATTAACTAAACGTACCCATTTTTAATAATGTTTTATGAAGAAAAATGTGAAATAAAAAAGAAAACAGGGCTGTATTTATATTAAAAAAAATACTAGTATATTATGAGAAAAAATAATATACGTAATATTGTCATTATATTAATTAAGCTCTTTCGATAGCTAATATAATGTTTAAGCTCAAAGCTTTTTTGATAGCTAATATGTAATATTTAAGCGCTAATACGTACAATGTCTAGTGACGATAAGTTAATTAGTTGTTATAACACTAAATATAACACAATTGTTAGTTAATATATATATAAATAAGGTAATTATATATATATATTTGCAAAAAATATACTAACTTTAAGTCATTATTGCTATTGACAAAATACTTAGTTAATTCATATCCAGATGATGATTGAACATTTAATTTGTTTGATTATGACAACATAACTAGTTATAGCCAATCTATAATATATTCAACAAAACTTAACCCAGCTTTATAGTTTTGTGACTCAAACGCTGCACCTTCAAGACTGGCCTATATATTGGTACTCGGTCTATGGACCAAGAAAAGAAGAACCCAATCTAGTAGATGGTATGGACTACTTATCAGAAGAATTGCGACTTCAATATTATATAATTATGGGAACTGTCAGAAATGATATACAATATATATATATTTTATAAATATTTTTTATACCAATTATCTCCCATTATATTTGCAAAACTGCGTCAATTAGTTCTTTGGAAACAAATAATGGAGTCAAGAGGATCACAATACCGCAGTACATAGATAATCTCAAAAAATATTTTTATACACCAAATAGCAAAATGGTATTAAGGATATGGAAAATTGTACATAAACGCAAATAGTTTCTTGTCTTAAAGACTTGTGTAATTCACTCAACAGATTTGAGTCACAAAAACAGCAAAAACAACAATCCTCATTTGAAATATTTGGTAGTAGTGGTGGTGCATTTGGACAACCGCAACCACAGAGATTCGGAACACCTCAAAACACATTTGAAGCTTCTAATACCAATCAACCATCCATGTTTGGAACACCTACTTTTGGACAAAATACAATAAGATTTCCAGAAACTCAAAAAGGGTTTGGGACATCTATAGGTGGGATCAGTTTCGATCAAAATGTAGCTAGTTTTGGTGTATCAACACAACAAACAATTGAAGGATTCAGACAAATCGCATAGCCAGATCCATTTTTACAACAACAATTCAAGTTCTAAGGTAATTCTATCTGGTCTTAGTCAAGTAAAGTCAAAGGTCTTGTAACTTTATGATGTCTTATATCTTTTTCTTTCCTTTTTAATTGAAGTCACTGGGTTTTTAATGAAGTATTGTTTTGATCTTGCTTTTCTTATATTATGTGCCCCTAACCCATGCATAATCGTTGTAACCATCCAATAATCTGTTACGTCCGGTAATACGATTTTTATTTCGATTCCAAAAAGACTACTTCAAAGTCAAATCCTTATTTTGCTTAGAGCACATGTAGGACTTCTTTTATTCTACCTCAGTGCTTAGTTAATATGTCTACTTTTATTCTACCTCTGTGCTTAGTTAATATGTCTATTATGGAACCTCAGGAGTTAACTTTTTTATCTTCATTATGCTTGCACGTAACTTATATGAAGTGATTAAGAATCCCTTTCTTTGCATCTTCTTTTACTAAGAATAAACACTTATGGTTCAACTCTAATAGATACCTTTTTATTTTTAAAAGAAGACAAGTTGATTAAAAAATTTTGTAATTCTATATGTCTATATAATTAAAATAAAAAAAAAATTCATCGATTTTGGGTAGGTGATTGTTGAGATATCTTCGCTCAAGGTTTGGAAAAAACTTTGCTGCAGCTTTTTTAATAGTTACTCAAGTTTTTTTAAAAACTTTAAATGAAAGATATCTTGACAACTACCTATTTAAAATCGATAAATTTTTTTATTCTGATTTTACAATTAAAATAAAATTTTTTTATCAATTTTAGATAGATAACTTCGCTCAAAAAACTTTGTTGCAGCTTTTGTTTTGTTATCCAAATTTTTTTCTAAACTTTGAGCGAAGATATCTTAATAGCCACTATCTAAAATTGATAATATATAGTTATTGGATTTGAAAGCAGCCAATAACAGAATTATTTGCAAA
This sequence comes from Gigaspora rosea, assembly GCA_003550325.1. Classification (NCBI taxonomy): domain Eukaryota; kingdom Fungi; phylum Glomeromycota; class Glomeromycetes; order Diversisporales; family Gigasporaceae; genus Gigaspora; species Gigaspora rosea. The sequence continues at coordinate 138,403 of QKWP01000136.1, read as the reverse complement.
ATGATTTATTTTATCTGGCTGCGTACATAGCATCCAATAACAGGTTTATCGGGTGGCTTATGATGACCGAACTACAGTAATAGAATAATTCAAGTTCTTTTGGTGATAATTGGATCAAGACATAAATGTTTAGAACCTGATTATTATATTTAATTAGCTATGAGATATATGAATAAAGATCATGATAATGATCTACTACAACTAAAATTATTGAAATAATTACTTATTGATTAAATAAAATAGGTCAAGAATATGATAATGAAGTCAAAAAAACAAATTTTATAAGCTAATAAAATTAAACTAGAATTAATTAAACAAATACATTCTCAAGACATATATACTAGCAAGTTGTACGATACTAAAGAATTTCAGATTATTTTAGTAAGATTGAATATCAAGCATATTTTTTAAATTAAATTATATAAAGTACCATTTTTCTGTTTTAATAACTTATTAAATATTCATATTGATATTCGAAATGCTAATTCATACAAATATTTTTTTAAATAATCATACAAGTTTGTGTGTATATAGAGATTATTTTATTTATTTGATCTCGCTGATTTATGTATTAATTTTTGATATATATAGCTAGATAAAAAGATTATGCACAAGTGATAATAAACTCTGCATGCATAATAATAAAGGTTTCTAATCTAACTGATATATCATATTTGCAAATAGTTCTAACCAATCATATGAAGTTATCTAACAATATTCCATTGTTAAAATTTTTTACAAACTTATACAAGGAGATCCTGGGTCAGAATACATTGGAACCCTGGTTAGATGGGCTGGAATTGATCGATTTTGCCAAAGATTACTAAGAATTTTATTAATAAAACAGTTATTCATCAAATAAAAATGTTTAACAGATAATTTTACTATAGCTCTATTAATGAGAATAGCTAACTCCAATCCTAACTATGTTGCGTTCCGGCTATTCTAACTATTTTGACTTAGAATTTTAGAGATTATTCTGTAAAAAATTTTTATACAGAAGAGTCTAGCTATACTGGTTGGCAAAAGCTATAGTAAAATTATCAGTTAGGCACTTTTTACTTAATAATAATCTTGGGCAAAATGATCAATTCTGACCCATCTGACCAAAGTTCCAACCTGGAATTTTGGGGTATGAGTTCATAGTTAAATATATAATAGATTAAGTTAATTTATCGATTCTGGCCCATCTGACCATAGTTCCAATCTGGAATTTTGGGGTATGAGTTCATAGTTAAATATAGAATAAATTAAGTTAATCTATACTTGTTTCAACAAGTTTTGTATTTTATTAAAAAAAAAAGCTTATTTATTTCATGTATAACGATAATAAAAATGATAAAATAACGAATTATTAATAATATGTACTCTATCAATTATAATCTAGATTAGTCTACTTACTATGGCATACAAATAAGCAAACTAATCAACAAATAAAAAACCAGATGTCTTATAAAAAGGTTGCGTTTGGAAAAATAGAATCCTACAATAATCTCAAACCTGTTATAACCTTTATTTAGCATGCTGATAGCCTGTAATGTTCTATTCTGTATCTAGAAATTCAACATTAATTTCAGATCTACTATATAGTCTAAGTCTTGGCTAGATCGACAATCATAAACATTTTGCATATATATACGTACGTATTTATTCACTTATAAATTATTATACGATCCATAAAACAACAATCTATAGAATAATGCTATCCAACTAATCTACCTTCTTTTATGACTTGAACTCAAGTTTACATTCATAACTCTAAGCTAAACTAATATTGCGAAATTGGAGACTTTTCTCAGTTGCAACAGTGTGTGAGTGGGAATACAATGATGCAATGATTGACCTGTTTATTACGCATGTACATATATACAAATATTATATATACGTATATACAAAGGTTATTATAGTTTAAATAAACTAACTACTATACGTAATATAGTAAACAGCTATATAAATAGAAGAGAAATAAATTAATATACGCTCTCTTTCTTAACATAAAAAAACGTACAAAAAAAATAGTAATGAAGAATACAAATCTAAATATTGAATATATAATTGTATGTAATAATTAATTTTTTTTTAAATAGCAAAAGCCAAACTTAACATTTGCTAAAACTCTATATAATATTAAAAATTTTCTATATATTTTTTTCAATATAGTGAAAATATATATTTGATTGTGGTTTAAATTTATCGTTAGGCAAAAAAAAAATACATCTTGGATATTAAAATGTAAATATATATTGTGAAAAATTTATTAAATGACAAGAGCCAAGTTTGAAAAACAATATAATATTAAAAACACATTTTTTACATTTTTTTCTTAGCAATAACATATAAAATTAGTTGTTTTTAAATCAAAAGAAAAAATATATTTCGATTTTTTTAATTACCATAAAGTTATAATTAATATTAAACAAATATGGTTTGGTGTTATTGCTCTATTTGTGGTGAAAGTGGAAAAGTTGTGAGTACTCAAACAGAAAGATTACATAGACAAGAAGAATTTGGAAGAATAGATCATTCTATTGATAATAGTCAGGAAGAAACTAGAGAACCATTATTATCTACTAGTCAAAGCTTTAATTTATCAATATCATCTGCTGAATATTTAACTACATCATTTTTAGCAAGTAATATTGAACAAATAATTGAGCAAGAAGGAGAAAATGAAGAAGGAGAAAATGAAGAAGTAGAACATGAAGCAGAAGAAATAGATAATGAGGAGATAGAACGAATAAAAAAATTTAGAGTAGTATTAAATTATAGTTCTTCTGAAGAAGATAGTAAAACTGAAACTGAACAAGAAAATGATTTTGAAGATTCATCATCTATAAGAAATACTGGACTACTTGATGATATAGAATTAGAAGATAGTGATATTGAAGAAGAAACAATTTTAAGCTTTAAAAATACTAAAACATATACTCAACCTAATTCAAAATATATACCATACTCTATATTATCAAATACTTTTAAAGATTCTTTTAACTTAACAATTCAATGGGTTTTATTATGGATTTTTTCTTTTCAACAAGCTTTTATTTTACCATATACTGCAGTTACGGCTTTATTAATATTTATTAAAGCTTTAGTATTTAATAATGATTCAAATTTTCCAGAGACATTATATAAAGCTAAAGATGCTATGTCATTTAAAAAAACAATTATACAATTTGTTGTATGTGAAAAATGCCATTTTTTAACTAATTTAGAAAGTATATCTAATAATTCACAAGCAAGTTGTAGTGAATGTAAAACACTATTAAAAAAACTGATTAGAACAAGCAAAGGAAAAATAATTTACAAACCAATTAAAGTATATCCATATCAATCAATTTTAAGTCAATTAGCTACTTTATTGCAACGACCTGGTTTTGAAGAATTGTTAGAATCTTGTTATGAAAGAGAAAACACTTCATCTGATATTTTTTCTGATCTCTATGATGGACAAGTGTGGAAAACTTTTAAAAATGATCAAAATGAACCTTTTTTTCAAAAATTTTTGCACAAAACTAATATTGGCTTTGCAATTAATATTGACTGGTTTAAAGTTACTAAACATACAGTTTATTCAATTGCTGGAGTTTATTTAACTATTTTAAATTTGCCACGTCATCTAAGATATAAAAAAGAAAACACAATTTTTGTTAGTCTTATTCCTGGACCAAAAGAACCACCAACAGAAAAAATTAATTTATATTTAGATCCATTAGTTGATGAGCTTAAACAATTATGGGCTGGTCAATCATTTGCAACTATGAAATACCCAGCCGGAAGAATGTATTATGGAGCTTTAATTTTAGTTTCATGTGATACACCAGCAAGAAATAAAATTTGTGGATTTTCTAGTCATTCTTCTAAACATGCATGTTTTAAATGCAAAAAACTTTTTAAAACTAATGATACTTCAGATCAATCAAATATTGACAATTATACTTTACGAACTATTGAAGAACATAAAATAATAGCTGAGAAATGGAAATATTCTGTATCTAGTGAGCGTAAACAGTTGTTTGATCAATATGGTATTCGATGGTCAAGTTTTCTTCAATTATCTTATTTTGATCCAATAAAATTTTCTGTTTTTGATCCGATGCATAATATTTTTCTTGGAACAGCTTGTAAAATGATGAAAATTTGGACAATAGAAACTGATTTAATTTCAAAAAATCAGCTTACTAATATTCAAAATATTGTTAATAATAGTCCACCACCTGCTAATATTGGAAGGATTCCACATAAAATAGCATTTAGTTTTTTAGGATTTACATCTGATCAGTGGAAAACATGGACTTTAATATATTCAACAATGGCTTTAAGGGATATTTTACCAATTCAAGATCAAAAAGTATGATCATATTTTGTAAATGCAGTATCAATTATGTCACAACGAATAATTACAACTGAAGAAATTAATCATGGACATTGTTTATTTATAAAATTTTTAAAAGAATTTCAAAAATTATATGGTTCTAATATAATAACACCTAATATGCATTATCATTTACATTTAAAAGATGATATGTTATATTTTGGTTCTTGGTATAGTTACTTGTGCTATGCTTATGAAAGATTAAATGGACAAATTGCAAGCTTTCATACTTCTGGAAGAACTGTTGAATTGGATATGCTTAATTATATAAATCAACAAATTGAAATTTATGGACTTTTAGATCAAATAAAACCAACATTAATATCAATTGCACAAGCTTCTTTAGATTATTTACAAAATAAACAATTAGCAAAAGGAACATTAGCAATATATAATTATACAATTCCAAAAATAATAGAATTTCAATATTCTATTAATAATATTAATTTTTTTGTTACTGTATCTTAAGATTATCCTGGAAGGTTAATTAAACCCTTTTCTGATGCATATTTATCTAATGAAAATTTAAAATTATTAGTTGATTATTATACTGAAATATATTCAAATGATAATCTTAAATTTTATGCTAAAGGACAAGTAACTGATGACTCAAATTCATATTTAGTTTCAAAAAGAATTATAAAAGCTAGTGCTTTAGAATTAAGTGGTGAATATTTTGGATCTGAACTTACACATTCTGATTTAGGTGCATATTTTTTAGCATTATTTAAGGATAAAAATGAACAAGCAATTCATTGGCCAGGAAAAATTAATTATTTTTTACAACATACTATGCTTCTTCCAGCTAAATATAATAAAAATAATACAAATAATAATAATAATAATGAACTAGTTTCTATTAGTCATACACTTTGTTTTATAGATTGGTTTAGCTAATCAACTATAACACAAAAAAATTATTTTTTATTACTTAATGATTTAGATTTAAAAGATAGACTTCCACTTGCTGAAATTTGGGAAACAAAATTTCAAACTAGATCTTATGAAAACTTTTTTCCTGTTCAAAAAATATTATGTAAATTTATTAGATGAAACTATAAATTAAATAATTAATCTAAATTAGTTATTTTACCTTTAAATAATAAATTAGCTTTTTAATTAAAAACAAAATATATATAGATTATTTTTTATATAATTTTTATTGCAAATTTTTTTATAAACAAACTTTTATAATTCTATAGAAATATATTAATATATTAACAAAAATATTATTTAAATATTTTATAATCATAGTTTATATTTTTAACTAGTTAATATACTAAAATTATTTAATTAAAATATTAAAATAGTTTTAAATTAGTTACAATATATTTATATAAAAATATATCAAAATTTTATTAAATAATATAATTTATAATTCTATAAAAATATATTAATATATTAACAAAATATTATTTAAATATTTTATAATAATAGTTTATATTTTTAACTAGTTTAATATACTAAAATTATTTAATTAAAATATTAAAATAGTTTTAAATTAGTTACAATATATTTATATAAAACATATTAATATTTTATTTTGTTAAAAAATAATTAATATTTAAATTAATTATTAATTTATTTACAAAATATTAACTAGAGTAATATTTAATTTTTAGACCAGTGTTTGGCATTTTGCTTTTTTTTTCTTCAGAATTTTTTGATCGGTTGATTAAATGATAATTGTGCCCATTTCCGAATTTGCTTCTATTGTTTGATTGGCATTTTGTATAATGGTTTCAAGTGCAAGTGCAAGTGCGAGAACAAGAACAATTGCTCCGAAATAGATAAAAAGAAAACATAAGATTAATCAAAATAGTGAATAAATTAAGAAAAATTATATTCCACTAAAGATTTAGATAATTGGTTTCGGCGATTATTGTAGTTCGTATTATTGTTACATGGAGAAATGTCGATTCTTGATTTTACGATGCTGATGACGATCCAAAAGGCAGCTCGCCAGAGGCATGACTTGGTGATTTAACCCGATTTGGTATAAACGTGACTTGGATATGAATATAGTCTGAGTTTATTATATGCTTTATTGACATAATTATTGATAATCCCCCAAGATTCTCTCTATAAGAAGAGCTAAAACAACCTTCTTTTATACTTTACAAATATTACGGGAATCACTAATCTAACATTATAGAATATTATGGAAACTACGAGACTAAAATCATACGATATTCTTATCTACGACGCTATCATGCATATAATACGATAAATTGTAGGATTTCTAAATCATTCCGCCGTAAGCCGAGCCCCATTCATGCATGATTGATTATGCACGATTAATTATATGCATTGTCAATCATGCATTGTCAATTATGCATGATCGGATGTCATATGATATGTGGCGCAGCGTACTCTAAATGATCAACCGATATAGCTCTACCAGGAGTCTAGACACTTTTGCAGTAACGTGACCATCACGTGGTGTGGCGTCTTCGGATTAACTTTTTTGCTTTATTGTTAAGGTTAGGGTTAGGGTTTGTGTATATAGCCTTAGAAGGTCTCTATATATATGTAAAATCGCGTTCCGGACATTTTTATATGGGTTTTAAGGCCGATTTAAACACTAGTTTTTGAGTATTTTCGCTCTTTTCTCTTTTTTTCTTCTTGTACAGTGTTTTGTTTTGATGTCGGACTGATCCGGGACGATTAAAATTTACGTTCTCCAATTGGTTAATTCACATGCGCCACGTCACATTACTGCAAAAGTGTCTAGACCCCTGGTGCGGTTAACTGATATTTGAAATGTCACATTTACCCCATGACATTATTATTGCCGATCAACTGACTTTATTTACATGAAGAAGAAACATATGGGGATTCCGTTATCTATCATTTACAGCTTTACAAATTATGCTAAAATGCTATGTCTCCAAGGGATATTTCATTCCAAACAAATAATACACATCTTATAACCCATTATATCTAACTCAATACAGCTTCAAATTAAATAAGACACCAACAAGTGATGATAATACCAAAATACCAAAGAAGACAAGCTATAAAAAAAATTAGTAAGAAAGACAACATCAAAAAAACAATAAAATAAAAGAAAAGGTTGTAAAAAAAAATATATACATATATATACTGATTTGTATAACCAGAAAAGTGAATTTCACCTGTAGTGAATCCCAAAAATAATATTATAATAAATAAATAAATCATTTAAAAGCTCAATTATGGCATAGCAATAATTTCACAATATCCAATTTTTTCAACAGTTTAGTATACACACATACATACATACTATAATCAGCATGTACCAAATATGGGCATGGGCTAGTGTTATTTATTAGGATATTTAATCAAAAGAAATCTAATAGATATCTATTGGTTTTATTATTCTTGATTAGCCAGACCAAGTTAATTATATGTTTTATATTACTTTTCTTCTTTTTAGCACTCCCTTTCTATTATAGTATAAAAAATTTTGATAAATATACATAGGGCTACAGAATATTTAAAAAATTTTATATAGTTATAAAACAATTCAGAACAATTTTTTTTGAAAAAAATTTTTAAAATTTTACTATATGAATTACTCCCTTTCTGGAGGGGAGAGAGGAGTAATATAAATTCTAATATGTAGTTTATTAATTGACATGCATGAAAATTTTTTTAAAAAATATGTAAATACCTATACTCTTATTATTAAGAAAAATTTTTTAAAGAGTATAAACCTGAAATAAACTACTTTTTATTTTTTTGCATCTACTTGCTTTTAAAAAGTAGCTTATTTTAGAAATATATAGTATATTTTCAAATAATCCAATAGGTCATTTCACTCTTTTAAATAACTGGTTATTGGTTATTATTTACTTGAGTTATGAGTTCATTTTAGATAATTTACTATTTCTGGGTCATGTGACTATGCCAGAGTATTTATTTATAGTCACACCTCTATACAATATTACAATAGAGTGCAGCCAACCAACTTGGTGATTATAAGAGTGACAACTATAGCTTGTGTAAAATTAATTTTACAAATATAATTATAGCATTGCTATATTTTTTTTGCACTATGAATTTTTTTACTTAAGGCAATAGTGATTCGAATATTGAATAAAAAAAAATTATAAAGCATGTAACAATAAAGAATTTCTTTATAAATATCAATGAAAAGAATCAATGAAATATCATTGCGATTATTAATAATTATTATTATCATCATTAATAAATGCGCAATTTTTATTATTGTTATTAATAAATTATATAACATGTAATTATTGGCAGCAGTTTATATATTGCTGTCAGCATTACAACAGTGAAATCGAGAAATAGCACGTGTCAATTCAAAATTGACACCTAATTTCATTTCATAATATGATATTATGTACATGCTATCTCAAAATAACACAAATATCAAATCCGTGTATACTCATATAAGGACAATCAATAGTAGTATATTATACTAGCACAGCTATTATCCATATGCCCAATCAAATGCAAGATTTTGCTGACACCATTCTAATACACCATACACTCCATTATAACATTTCTGATTTAGCACAACTGCATCGTGCAGCTACCCTAATTGTATATATGCGTAACAAAATCAATCGTATAATTGTAATTATGAGATACCGGTATTTGTGTTCAAATTTGGTTGATAATTTGGTATTTGTCTGCCAAACAAATTTGATTGGCCGAGTCTGAGTCCAGTCCAAGTCTGAGTCTGTGTCCAGTCCAAGTCTGGTCTGAGTGAGAACACTGCCCTTGACTATATAAAAAAAAATTCAAAATTTGTATATTTATATATAAAATTTTACAAAAACTTGAATATCTTGTGACACAGTGATTCAATTTGGATGATTTAGATGCCATTCAATTTGTTTTAGTAAGAAGAATCCAATGATACCAAAATCATATCATTTGGATTACCGGATCGAAAAATATTTACAAAAAACCTTTAGTTATATAGTAATTTTATAAGAAAAGATATAACCAATGGTATTTGGCCAATAACTTTTGATCCTGTGATCCAAATGAAATGAAATTGGTACTATTCGACTCCTCTCACAGAGACAAATCTAATGATATCAAAATCATTAAATGTGGACAACTGGATCAGCTTTTAGACAATTTTTTTTAAAAAAAATTGTATTATATTTTTTTTGACTCCATATTTAAGAGGAAAAACGTTATCTTTTATCTGATCCCTTCTCCGTCTTGTATAACATTATTTCTGGATGTCCCCTAACATATGTTATTAGAGTAGCGGTGCAATTCAAGGAACATTGCATATCACAGAGTTAAATATAACGATTATCTTGCTCAACTGAATATCAATTTATAAATGTCTTGCTTAAAATACCATATATTGCTGAAAAAACTACCTCCTAAAATAAGCTACCCCTAGTTTTGATCCAAAAATGTCAAAACGTTTTTGACCTGAAAATAAGCTACTCTTTGTCACACCAAAAGAATTTTTAGTTCTGAAAATAAGCTACCCCTATAATCGATGAACATTGCTACATAGTAAAGTCTAAATTTTACTAAGTAAATCGATTAAAGTCGCATAAGTAACCTTGTTCAGCAGATCAAAATACGCATACCCTGAAAATTCAATGTAAATTGGAGAAGTTTTTATTATTTGACTTTTAATTTTTACGTTCAAGAGTTTTTTTTGTAAAAAAAAAACTGTTGAACGTAAAAATTATAAGTCAAATAATAAAAAGTTCTCCGATTTACATAAAATTTTCAGGGTATGCGTATTTTAATCTGCTGAACAAGGTTACTTATACGAGTTTAATCGATTTACTGAGTAAAATTTAGACTTTAAAAGTAGCGATTATAATTGATTGACCAAAAATCGCTTTATAAGTTACCCCTGATTTTTTTCTGCATATTTATTTATTGTTTATAACATATTTATTTATCGTCTACAGCATATTTATTTATTGTCTACAGCATATTTATTTATTTATTTTACTTGTTAAAGATTTTGTATTCAAAAATAAGCTACCCCTTTATTGTGCTTTAAATTATTTAAAATAGTAAATAATCTGAAAATAAGCTAACACAGTTTTTTTTTGTTAAAAATCAGCAAAAAAAGGTAGCTTATTTTTGGCAACATACGGTAAGACACATACTAAAACAACTTTCAGGTGTAAGTATCTTTACTATATGCTTTTCTTCTTTTTTTCATTACCAGTCAGAAGACTAACTTTTGCACTTTCTATTTATATTAATTCTGCAATTACATATATTGTGTAATACTTATACTTCTCTATATTTTATATTTTTTATTATAATAAAATAAACTCTTAAATTCTACTAATAAAATCATCTTTGTTACAGTGATCAATAATCACAATAACATTGCCCAACATTATAATACTTGTTATAATACTGGTTAATTTTATTACCATATGAGCTGTTCGAATTTTTTTTATACTATCTTTGCGCTTTTTATTTTGTTATACATTTCATAATAAATCACTAATAATCACTTTATAGACAACTTAGTTCATAGACAATTAATTTACAGACAAGATTATTCTACAGATAGTTAATTCACAGACTAATTCATTTTGTTGACAATATATTTAGCCAACAATTTTTTTATAAATTATACTAGCTTTACTGTAAATTCTCGAAACAATGCCCATGCCGACTATTTCATAAATTTATGGTAAATTAAAACTTAATTCTAATGACAATAACTAGAATTAATTTGTCTGTAAATTCTGATATCACCGAAATAACTACCAATTAAACAAACTTATCTGTGAATAATTAACTATAAAATAACTTTATCTATAATTAAATTTTTTGAAAACTAAATTGTCTTTAAAATAATTTTTGGTAAGTTAATGCTACTAAATATAATATTAAATAAAACTAAATAAAAACAAAACAGATCACAATAAATACAATTTGAATTTTAAGGCAATCTGATAGCGATAGAGAATATTTTACCTAATTTTGTTTCACTATATAATACATATTATCTCAGAATAACAAATTGCAAATCTGGTTTATACATAAACAGTAGAAGTATGTTATACCAATACAGCAAACTGACATATAAAATCATAGGTTTAACACCTAATCAAAATGCAAGCTTTTGCAAACTCGCTATTCTAGATGGCACGAAACTATACACTCTGTCATGCATAACTACATTTCTGGTAAGGTAAGACCAACTAGATTCTGTATTTTACATTAAACCTTCAGAGTCCCCCTCACCCTTATAGTCAAAAAAATTTAGATAAATCAAATTTAATTACATAATAATTTACTAGCAAATATTTACAAAAAATCTAAATAAATTTATATTTATTTAATTTTCTAAAACAAACTTAAGAGATAAAAAAAAATTTTTTAGTCCATTATTTTCAAACAAATTAATTTAAACTTACAAATGAATGCATTAAAATTATGTCTTTTTACATAATAGAATTATGTTTTAAATTTTAAAACAATAATTAGCAGTCAATAAATAAGTACAAAATCTTGTTCATCTCTAAAAATATAATATTTCAATACAAACAATATATTATTTATTTTTAACTCCTTTAAGCAACTCAAATGCCTAGTTAATATATATAAATATAGTAGTTATGATAATTCTATAAAAAATTTTTAGCTATTTTTACCAGACAGTTTTTAAAATATTAAATTTTTATTTATAAAAATTATTATAAATTTTTTATATATAAAAATTAGTTTAAAGATATTAAAAAAATAAAAAATTTTAACAAATTTCTTTGAAAATTTAAATAATATTAATTTCTATTATATATTTTTAAATATATAATTTATTTTAGGGCGTTATTTTTTGGCAACCCTGTAATCGACCAATCAAAATTGATCATGTGTATTTTTTATTTTATTCCGGAACCGAGCCCGACCTAAAAAGTCAACCAATCAGATTTGATTATAATAGGCAAGAAAATTTCTAAGTTTTTTTCCCGGTTAATTACATAAAAAAGGTAATCACAGCAGCAGGCCTACAGACCGGATCGCAACTTTTTTTATTCATTTTAAGTCTTTATTTATATATAAAAAATAAAAAATAAAAAAAAACCTCACGAAAATGGTAAACACGGCAGCAGACTGAATTATACCAACGACGAAATCAACTGCCACGACGAAATCAACGCCCACGACACAAACGACAACCTACCACTAGCAACAAAAGTTACCAACACCAACGAAATCTACCACCAGCAATGACAAGACGAAACCCACCGAAGAAGGCATCAACAATTTCAGACCTCTAATTTCAAGCGAAGAAAAACCTAAAGAACGAGAGAAGTTAGTTTAAAAAAAATAAAAAAAATAAAAAATAATAAAAAAACCACGATACTTATTTGAAAGACCAACCCAAATAACGACGCCACTGAAGAAGCTCCACCCATTTCACATCTCAGGCCCCGAAGTACCTAAGAAAAAAGAAAAGTTAGAAAAAAGAAAAGTGAAAGAGAAAAAAAAAAAACCAAAACCATTTCATAACAATCGCAAACCGAAAAAAAAAGCTGGTACTTATTTGAAAGACCAGTGCCTAGTCCAATTTTGACAGTTTCAAATAACGACATCGCAGACCCACTGAAGAAGTGATGACACTGAAACTCAACACCCATTTCGCGCCCCAAACAGTAATTTCAAATGAAATACCTAAAAAAAGAGAGAAGTTAACTTCAGCAACAAGAAAAAAGATGTAAGAAAAAGAAAAGCGGTAAAAAAAAAAAAGGTAGGTGCTTATCTAAATACCGGCCCATCCCATTTCTCGTTTCAATCCTGATTTTGAACGAGAAATACCTAAAAAAAAAAAGTTAGTTCAAGTAACAAGAAATAATAAAAAAAAAAAGTAACAAGAAAATAATAAAAAAAGAAAAGTACTTATCTAAAGTCTACATCCAGTCGCTTTCCAAAAGTTGACCTAAAGAAAGCCAAAAAAAAATTAATACCGCAAAACCAAATTAAGAAAAAAAAAAAACAGATCTAAATCTACCGGTAGATTGAAAATCTAATTAGGAGTCGGACTGGTACTAGGCCAATCTTATTAGGGTCGCTGTGCGACGGGTCGCTATTTTATTTTTCCCTTTATTTTAAGTTAAAATATTAAAATTTAAAATATTTTAAATTTAAAATTTTTTTATTTTGTGAAGCAGTATATATTTTAAATTTTAATATTTTACAAATATTATAAAAAATAGTAATTTCATTTTCAAATTCAGAATGTTAAATCCTGGGTCCTCAAGTCGCAGGAAACTGGCTGGTTGCAGCAGCATGCAGGCTTGAGATACTTACCTAATGTAGTAGAGGCAGCTGCATGGCTTGAGATATGAACCTCTGAAAGTATGCTAGTAAGAGATTTTCTGGGTAACCAAATTTCAGGTACACCAACTTGGAAGCATAAAGTGCCTACCTGGCAATATACACCAAATTGGAAGTGATGAATTAGGAAATATGGATAAAGCGGCAGATATGAGAATATTGATTGTTAGTTGAAAAGGGATATACAAATCCAGGTCAACTATATAAATAGGAATATAGAAGGCTCTGGTGGGTTTTAGCTGTGGATAAAAGGTTTATAGCCTAAAGTTCTAGTCTCAATATTTGTATATAATATGTATGTATAAAAGGCATCACTATATATCAATTTGCTTAAATATTAATAAAGTTTGGAGCAGGAGCTATACCTCTAATATTAAAAAAAAAATAGTAATTTTTTAAAAATAATTATTTTTTACAACTATTATATTTTTGGAAAAAACTATTTGTACACTATGTGTATGTACATGGGTACTAATTAATTGATTTGCAAATCCTAAAATATAAATTATAGACCAAAATTAAACCTGATTTAAGGTTAGGGTTAGTGTCAGCTTTGGGATTGAAAGGGTTATAGTTTATATAAAATTTTGCAAGAAATTTTTTTTGTTAAAGCCCGAAGAGTGGTTTCATAAACAAAATTTTAAGTTATCATATGTACCCGTGTTTATACACTAGTTACAAATAGTAATTGCCTATATTTTTATATAAAATTATTAAAATTTATTTAAAATTAAAAAATTAAAAATTTGGTACTTAGTAGATAAGTATAAAGATTGTAAAAGCAGCAATATGTAATAATTAATATACATTTAATAAAGACCAAAGGCAAAACCTCACCTTAACATTAAAAAAAAAAATTAAAAATTCTAATATTAATAATTTTTATCCATTTATAACTTAGAGCTTGGACCTGTGAACCTCTTATTCAGATATCTGTATAGTTAACTGGATAACTGGATGTTATAAATATATCACAAATGGTAACTATTATTTATCAATTTTAAATAGATAACCTAACAAATATTTATAGATATCTGCAAGATCTATGAATATCTTTAGATAGCAGTATAATGAAAATAAATTTGTACCACTAGTGTGCTACTGCATTACTTAGTTTTTGATTGAAGAGAAAATTATTTTTGTAAGACTTATAATTGATAAATAACTATAGTAAACTAATAGTAACACTGATTATACATACCTGCAGGATCTGTATATTTTTTATTTATTAATTTTTTTTACTAATTTTTTTTTATATTATCATTGCCTAGTATCATCATTAGTATCATCTTTGGTTAGTGTTATTATTAGTGTTAATGTTAATTCTGTCTTTAGTTAGTATTGTAGTTGTTGTTGTTGTATATTTTATAGGTAATAATATAGATGTAATAGATAGTAGTATGATTGCCATTTATTAAGTTCATTTTGTCAGTGCAGTGTTTTTGATTTTTTTTTTGCATTGCTGTTTAATTAGTACATTTAAAATTGTTTCACTTTTTTATTCTTCTATAATATCATTTTGCTATTGGTGTTATTATCATTAGTATTATAGTTACTTTTAATATTTTGCTCGTGTTAGTATCATATTATTGATGTTTCTGTAGATAACAACTTAGGTGTCATAGCAAGTGAAGTTATTTATGGGTACTATAATTTGCTTGTAGTGATATTTGGTAATGTTATTTTTGGTATTGGGTTGCTTGGTGATTGATATTATTGATTGATCAGATAGTGTGAGTTTATTAATGAGACTGGGTCAAGATTATGGTTAGATAGTAATATGGGATTAAAGTTAGGGTTAAATAGTGGACAAGATTAGGGTTAAATTGTAATACAAGGTTAGTATTAGATAGCAGAGTGGGATTGGTGCTAGGGTTAGATATTAGTATGGGTTTGTAGTGTTAAATAGCATAATATTTTATAAATAGTTTGTATTATATAAATAAATATAAAACAAAATAAATATAAATAAATACAGAATAAAGTTAGACTTTTCTGTAATCACAAGTTGGTTGTGCTCTATTTTGTTAATTATATAGAGGTATGACTATAAATAAAATGTCTAGAATGTCACATAACCAAAGGCTAATAAGTTTGTACATATTTGAAATACTATTAAAAAATTTAAAATATTTAATAGTGAATAACTTTTGATCCAGTGGACCAATTTGAATAAAATGACTACTAGAGTATTTGACTTAATAACACAATTCTAAAGAGTCTAAAATTATCCAAATCTAATTATAAATACTAAGATCATTAAGAATTTTTTACTTAGATATTTAAATTTAATCAATTCTTAAATATATAAAATAATACAGTTTCTTAACAATCTTAGGAACAAGTGATTGAAATTTAATGATCTTGAATTTATTAGCAGACATAGGACATGTTCCATTCATTGCTTTCTATAATCAAACATATGCTCTGATTTTTGGAATTTATAAAAAAAGCTTATTTTTTTAAAACTTTAAAGCTAAATAATTTTTAATCTACTGGTCCATTTTAAATGATTTACTACTAAACTGTTCATTTTTTTAAGACAATTCTAATGAGTTAAAAATCATAAAAATCTAATCACAGGGTCATAAGAAAATAGCTATCAAATAGGTGATGCTCCTAAAATTGGTTTGATATAGATCAAACCAATTTTAGGTGCATCATCTATTTGACAGTACATTTTCTAATAACCCTGTGATTGAATTTTTATGATTTTGGACTTGTTAGTATCATCTCAAAAAGATGAACATTTTGGTAGTAAAATTATTTAAAATGGACCAGTAGATCAAAAATTATAGCTTTAAAGTTTTAAAAAAAATAAGCTTTTTTTATAAATTCCAAAAATCAAAGCATATAAATTTATAAAAAAACATATAAATTTACTATAAACTTTGAGCTAAAGATCCTAATTAGCTTAACTAATTAACTTCAAATTAAATTTTTTGAGAATATAGAGCACAGAGAAAAGAAAAAGGTAGTATAAAAATTGGATTAAAATTTTGCTAATTTTGTACTTTTTCAAAATGTAATTTTACCAAAAACAAAAATTAACTAATTTTAAATTAGTAGTTACATGTAAAAACATGCTCTGAACAACTTTACTTAGGCGACCAAAGTAGATTACCTTGTATGAAAAATGGGTTGCCTATATACTAAAGTTAAAAATTTTTGGTTTGTAATATAAAACCCTTTTTTATCAAGATAACCTACTTTGGGCCTCTAAATAAACTTGTTCAGGGGGTATTTCTACTCGATTTGAGATCAAACCATGTTTTTTCAGACCTTTTTTGAATGAAAAATAGGTTAGAGTTAGACAAAAAATTTTTTTCTAAAAGAAAAAATTTTTTTATTTAGCTTTAACCATATTTTTTACTCAGAAAAGGTCTAAGAAAACGTATTTGATCTCAAACCAAGTAGAAATACCCCCTGAACAAGTTTACTTAGAGGCCCAAAGCAGGTTATCTTGATAAAAAAGGAGTTTTATATTACAAACCAAAAAAGTTTTAATATAGTATATAGACAACTCATTTTCTTACAAGGTAATCTACTTTGATCGCCTAAGTAAAGTTGTTCAGAGCATAATTTTACACATAATGCTAATTTAAAATTAGTAAATTTTTTGTTTTTGGTAAAGTTTCATTTTGAAAAAGTACAAAATTGGCAAAATTTTAATATAATTTTTGTACTACCTTTTTTCCTCTCTGTGCTTTATATTTACAAAAAATTTAATTTGAAGTTAATTAGTAAGCTGAATAGGATCTTTGGCTCAAAGTTTATAGCAAATCCGTATATTTTTTTAAAAATTTTTATTATTTTTTTTTTATGTTTAGAGGCCGTGTGCTATGGCTGAGATTTTATTATGAGTTATAGTGACGTAATATTTGTTATATGAATGAGGATACAACTAGCCACACATGCACTTTTGGTGCCTAATTTAAGTAGTCCGCCCGAAGGTTCTACACTAGCTGCCATACCTACAACCCAACTACGGGAATTGTCTATTTAAACCCTCTGGTTCATGGTCCTCCTATTACTACCCGACGCACTACATTTTAAGCAGATATTGTAGGGCCACAACCCTTTTAGATATCAATAACCTAAGGGCTACTTTACCCTCGCACAAGAGCCTACCGTGACACCTTCCATGTCCCATACATGTACCATTGCCCAGATTTGGTAACCGAGGTTACCTGCCCTTTATTAGGTTCGTTTCAATCGTAGTATCCGCCTTCTTTTGGTGCATACCATAAGGACCGATTTTCCCTACCTCCTAACTCGGGTCTTGCCAAACGGGTTCTTGTTGGTTTTTTCCGGTTCCCGGATTTGCGATGTAGAACGTACATCATTGCGCCCGCAGGCTCCCATTCAAGATGGTAGAACCAAGGTTACAGGTTTAGCGCCCAACCGCTCATAAGCCACAATCACCGAATGCAGATTTAGCTTCAAAACGTCGCCAGTGGGATTCGAAATGTCAACCTGCCACTTGGAGAGTGATACCTTGACCACTTCTCTAAGGCGCCACACCCTTAAAAATTTTTATTATAGAAACAATTTGATCCATTTTAAGGTAGACATGTCTTATGTCTGTTAGAATTGTCTTATTGAGATAAATATTTTGGTGTTCATTTTATCCAAATTGGATCACTGTATCAAAAGTTATTAGTTGTCAAACCTTTAAGAATTTTAATAGAAAACTAAATATACATGAATATGAATATTGGCCAATCAGTTATTATAATCTATATTTAGCTGAAATTTGCTAATTATAGCAAGAGTATATTAGTAATAATGTTAACAAAACTTTAAAATTTTTTTGTGATAGTGGTTATAAATAATTTGTAACTATAATAAGGTTTTTTTACTTATTTAAGTCTGTTGCACAAATTTAGGTGCTTATATAGATGTATGACATATAGGGTGTGACTAGAAAGAGGTTAGACTATATAGTATTTGTTTAATAAGCAAATATTTATTAATAAACTTGAATATGCATATACAAATATATAATAAATATATATTATCCATCTGAGCTTGTACTATTTGCTAGCTATTCTGTTTATTCAGATGAAAATTACTATTTGTACACTAGTGTATATACATGGGGTATTGTTATTTTTCAAAATCTAATTATGAAACCATCTTTTGGCTTTTAAAAAAAAACTCATTGCAAAATTTTGGTATAAACTATGCTTCACCCAATCCCAAACCTTACTCTTACCCTAATTATAAACAAGAGGTTTAATTCTTTTGTTAGTTGTCATGTTTGGATTTACAAATTAATACTCATATTTAAATACATGTGTAAATTTAGAAATTTTCTATCCAGATATCTGTAATTAATTATTTATCTATAAGATATCTGTTATCTAGTTTATTCAAATATTTGTAAAATTAATCAGTTATCCATAGGATATCTGGTTAGGGAGCATCCATAAATAATATTATACAAGAGGGAGTTGGATGAATGATACCATTTTCTCAATAAGTAGGGGGTCAAAAAAATATAACGTAATTTTGTTAGAAAAAATTGGCTAAAAATTGAACCAGTGGTCCAAATTTAATGAAATTGGTACCATTCGATTCGTCTCGGTGAGAGAAGTGAATGGTACCAATTTTATTTAGTTGGATCACTAGATCAAAAGTTATTGGCCACTTTTGTTATTATGTTTTCTTATAAAATTACTATAAAATTAATAGTTTATTGTAAATAACTATTGATCCAGTAATCCAAATAAAATGATTTTGGTATTATTGGATTCTTCTCACTGATACAAATCAAATAGTACCTAAATCATCCAAATCAGATTATTGTATCACAATAAATTCAAGTTTTTGTAAAATTTTATATATAAACATACGGATTTTGAAAATTTTTTATATAGTAAAGGGGGGTCAAGCGCTACTATGAGGGGGTATATAATGTTATTTATGGATGCCCCTTATCTATATATTTATCTAGTTATTTGCCAAATAAAACCTAATAGTTATCTATATCTAGCTCTGTAAAATAGGTAAATATAACAAATATCTGGATATCTAGGTCCAAGCTCTAATCTATTAAATTTAGTAAATAAATCACTATATATAGTAAATTATATATAGATTTTTAACATATATTAAAAATTTTTAAATAATTATAAAAAAATTTTATTTATATAAATTTTAAGAAAAAAACTATAGGATATGCTACCCAGTTATACAAACTACAAAATTTTTATTCATAGGGTCAAATACCCATTTACAATAATAACAATATTTAACTATGTTATAGAATTAAATTTTTGTATTCGTTAGTTTAGTGTTAGGGTAAGCACCAAGTTTAGGATTAGGGTTTGGTAATTATGTAGTAAAATCGTTTAAAAAAAACTTTTTGTTAGAGCATGAAAGATTTTTTATACAAATTTTGAGCAATAAGCAATTTTTAATAAAATGAATATTTGTTTTGCAAATTTGGATCATGTTACATTATACAAGATCCTAAAATCTAATTGATTTGCTATGGGAGTGGTATATATCCACCGGGTACAAATAGAAATTCTCAAATTTTAAGTATATAAATACCAAATATTATTTTAAATATATAAATTTTTTTATTATATAAAAATTTTTTATAAATAAATTTAATTTAAATTTTTATTTTAATAAACACTAATTGCTTAAGTTAATAAATTTAAAATTTAATTTTTTTAATAACTATCTAATTAAAACTTAACAAAAATTTTTACAAAATTATTAGAACTACTATATTTATGTAGATAAGTTTAATGCTCACTAATGGTAAATTTTACCAATTCAATTAGAATTAAAGATCAGGTATAACATACAAAGCAATTTTGTATAACAAAAATAAGAATTTTTTAAAAAATCACTTTTAACTAAAAATTTTGTCTATGAACTACTTTTTTTTATACAAAAAAAAATTTCTTGCTAAATTTTACTATATATATATATATATATATATTTTTTAACTCTTTGACAGTCTCGTTGGTACCTTTATTACAAGAAAAAAGAAATACATATAACATTTACTCTAATATCCACATATAGCAGGTCCAGCATCACTCGATCACTTTATAAGCAACCACTAGTGCGACCTGTCGCACTACCTCCCGGAAGAAGTAGAAGACATTGTCAGCCCCGTCAAGAGCCAAACCAAAATGGCTTAATGCCATTCCTAATGTAATTCTCTATCATCTCTTTCCATCTTTTATTCATATTCTCCTCTATATTTAACCCCTCTTCGGTATTGCTTGTACAGGGGTTTTTTCTCCTTTCTTTTCCCCTTTTTTCCCCTTTTTGTTTCAGGTCTCTTCTTTCTCTTCTCTTTAGTCGTAATACCCTTTTGTTTCTCCCATAATGCAACCTGGTGGCATCTCTTTTTCCAAACAAAATCATGGAAGCCGTTTCGCCATGTGTACATCAATGTCTTAATACATGCTTTCAGTTCCTTGCCTGCACCCAAGAATCTGCTGAAGTTCGAATACGTCTCTTCTGTACAAAAGCCTTTTACATAGTTTTTTCTTGCCTCGACCTTCTCTTGTTTTGTCCTCTTCATAAGTATTTCTCTAAATTGGTAGACTTAATTTCTTACGTACATCGTCTGGGAACTTGTGCCACACCACTTCCGTTGCGACTGCTTCAATGTTGTACCAATCAAATATGTACACTTCACATTCGAATAGATGATTAGATGATTCAACAACTCCTGCATTACAGTTAACACACAATTCCTCCTTATAAATTTCTGGCTTCCTTTCTTTTAATCTCTTTAAAACTGGCAGTTCCTCCAGCAAACATTTAAACCAGAAGGACAAACGTTTACTCTTTTCTAACGACGTGCATCTTATGCTTGATAGGTCATGTAGGTGTAACCAGAACCTTTGCCATGTTACATTTTCACTATTACTACTTACATCGTGAGAGATTTCTAACTTCTGCATTGCTTTAAACAGTGACCATCTTGCACTAGTTCTTGCTTTAAAAACCTTTTGTAGAAAGGACCTTGTGTCTGACTCCACCGTATATTGTTTCCATTTCAACTGGCATGTTAGCCAAGGATTGCTTTCTGCTATAGCGCCGATGTGATTTTCTTGCCTGGAGCCTTTTTTAGCTAACTTATCTGCTATAGTGTTCCATTTGTAGTCGCTGAGGCTCTTAACTTTCTTTAATGTAAGATCTAAGTTTTTAATTAAGACTATATCCTTGATTTTCATCACAAGACTGAAGTTTTTTTGTTTAACCCATTTCCTTGCCTCGTGAAGTGATGTATCCCTTCTTAATACCACTACTGCTGATGCACTATCTGATCTAATTACTATCACTAGGTACCGACAAAACTACTAACATTATTGCTACCAATTTTGCTTTGGTCGAAGATGGCCAGCCTTCAACTCTACTGCAACCTTCTTCCACTACTACACCATTAGCCTCATTTATCCATATCCAACATGCACCCATATGTGCCTTACCAGCTTCTAAATTTAAAGACCCATCAGTATAAATGACAATGTTGCTCGCAGTTCTTTCTTTATTTCTTTCCAGTTGCTTCATGAGTGTTTTTAGTGTTAGTTGATCTAGACCATGTCGTTCAACTAACTCTATGTCTAATTCTTTTACCAACACTTGGGTTACTTTAGCTTCTGTTTCTTTCAGGTTTGCTCTTTCCGAATCAATTATTTGCTGAAGATCTGCTACTGTGAATGGGTAGGTTTTTCCATTTTCGTTAACCAGGGGGCCGGGAAGACTTGTGACAATTTTGCTCTTTTTGGTCCACGTGCTAATCGTAGACTCCTCTAATAACTTGGGTTTAATTATACTTCTGGGACCAAGGTTCTTCTGGTCCATTTGGTTCACAATATCCCAGTGACTTATAAGAACATCATTTTTTCTTTTTTTCTTAATTCTTCTTACCTCTGGTTCATTTTCTGACCTTTACATAGAATCCAATCTTTTTTCCTCTTGTCATCCGAAATTGGTCTTCTTTTAAAAGCAATACTACTTTCCTTTGCAGATGCTTCTTCTTTCTGGAACCCTTGCGGACATGTCTGCCAGAATCTTTTATGCATATGACCTTAACAAGCTCCTTGTACCAGTTCGCTACTTTTCCTTTACTTGATTTTTTCCAGATGATCTTGATCTGTTGCCAACTTCACAAGTAATTGCCTTTTGTATCTAGAAGTTGCTCTATATAGTACAGATTCAGTTTTTGCAGGTCTTTTACCTAGTGCAGTTTTCCTGCTTTAATTAGAGCTTCTCTTATAGTAGCCCCTTCTCCAGGTATGTACCATAGACTTTCGCTCATATTGAATCTGATTTCCAATTTACTCGCCTTTACATGCTAAATTGTTTTTGCAGATCTTTCGCAATGCTTTGATTTCGTGAGTTTCCCAGGACATTTTGCAAAGCCCAGCATCGAGGAGCCCCTGTTTAATTCGTATCTGCACTATAGTACCCACTGCGTTAGCACTGTTTAATCTATTCTGTAGCGATATTATCTGCTTGGTGTAAACCCCTTGAACCAAGGACTTGCAACCATCAATATTTTTGTGCGTTATAACATAATCTCCTATTGTTCTTGCTAATTCAAGTTTATTTTTCACAAGTCTTATGTATGGTTGCTGAATTTTTGTAGTGAGACTTCGCTTAACTTGGACACTTGCAGTATATAGCTCAACTTGGGTACTAGGACTAGGACCATGTTATTTATGTATGCCAGCTGGCTGATTGTTATTTTTTCCACTGTAAAGCCAGTGTTGTTTGCCGGACAATTTCTTTTGGCTTGTTTTTGATCAAGGCCTTTTCATTCTACTACTTATCCAGATTCCTAGCATTTTAACTACTTCGTTTGCCTTCGCCGCTTTAACCTTGCATTGATTGATTTGAATTTCATCTTCTTCACCTTTTTTCCTATTTATAATTATTAGTTTGCACTTCCTCTCATTGATTTGTATATCATTCAGTAAGAAGAATTCTTCAGCTATTCTCAGAATCGTTTCTATCTCCGGCTTACTTTTTGCAATCCATATTGTATTATCTGAGTATGCAATCACTGCTTGTCGGATCTTCTGTGTTTCTACTATATTTGTTTTGAGGCAAATTGGAACTCTAACCTCAGCTTCATATCCCAAACTTGCATTTTCTTGGACTTTTGTTAAGAGTGGATCATAAAAAATTCACCATATTATTGGTGAAATAACTTCACCCTGATCTATTCCATCGTTTGCTACGAAGGCAGGTGAAAGACCAAAGCTTGTTATTACTCTAATATGTCTCTTGTCAAACAAGTTTCCAATAAATTTGATATCTTTCTCTATCATTTTAATTCGTAACAAAGCCACCTAAGTGTCTCTAGTGATACTGAATCATATTTTGCAATACAATTCACATTTCCTTATTCTTTTCTTTTGCATCTTTCATTAATGCATTCATTATCTGTACTGGCTCTTCAGTTGAGTTTCCAGGCAAGGCGGCATAATTTGGGCCTTTAAGGATTTGTTTGTCCTTAATTATTTTAGAAAGGCGCTTTGTATAAATCTTGGTGATACATTTTCTAAACGTTTCTAGAAGAGCTATTGGTCTAACTTTGGCTAAATTTAATTCCCAGTCAGTACCCTTGGGGATTGGATATAGTTGAGCTATTTTCTACTTTTTTGGCACTTCTCCCTTTTTAAGGCACAGGTTTGCAAACTGCCTGAAGATACTTTGCGTTTTGGAGTTTGCTTTTTTGATTAGCGTATAACTGATGCCTGACACACCAGGAGCTGAGCTACATTTAACTTCGCTTAATATTTGGACCCACTCATCTTCCTAAATTTCCTCTTCCAGAGAACTGTACCATCTTTCTTGTATCCTCTCCTGTGGTTTGTAAGTCTCCTCCCAGCTATTTTTAACCAAGTCTATGTGGCTTTCCATTTCTGGAACTGATTGTGAAAGTGTTCATTAGTTTTTTCCAGCACTTCATCAGGACTTGTTATTAATCTTGTCTTGTTGCCCTCTTCTATAAGCAAGCAATCGATCTGTATTCTTTTAAATGGTCTTTCTAACCGACTCGTGATCATTTTCTCTTGCTCTCGTGCTATTCTTTTATATCTGGCCTTGGTATGTTCAAAAATCTCGCTTCTTTTAGCTTTTTCCTCTTCTGCATGCCAACATGATTTCAGTAACTTCCACCAGCCTTTAATGTTCTCAACTAGATCTGAATTTACTCTCCTCTTGACTAATGGGATCCTTGTTTTATGTTTTCTGTTAATCTTTTTAATTGAGTCATTTACCTCTTCTTGTTTGGGAGTTGCTAAGTCAACTTTGTTCTTAAGAAACCGTAATATTTTACTAAGCTTAATCGTATCCTGCAGGACAGGGGATCGCTCTTCCATCAACTTCTTCTTTCTGTTTGCAACTGTGTTTGGAACTTTTTTAAAGGGGATATTTTTATTTGCTGCCTGAATTATCTCTTCGGTTATTGCGTCCCAGCACAAATCAATCTGATTAGCAAGCTCCTTCTTGCTATTGTCACGTAGCATCTCTTGTATACTTTTTTTACCCTCCAAATACTTTGATAAGTCACATTTGTAGTTTTCCTAATCGTTGTCGGAGGCTTTATCATACATGAACACTTTTCATAGTACTTTTTTCCTTTTAATCTGAGCTGCTTGAACAAGGTTCTCTAGTGCGATATTGGTAACGACCAAGCTGTGATCACTACTTGTAATAAAGCTGGCATCCTGAATCCCAGCTTCATGTGTAGCCTTAGATAGGTCTGCTGAAACCCAGATTTGATCAATCCTTATTTTTTGTCTATGATTTGTCCACGTGAAAGCTTTCACGTATGGGTTTAGAACACGAAATGAGTCTTGGAAATCCTGACTCTTTAATCACATGTATAGTGGCAACTTTCTCTTGGTTGCAGCTATTTCATCACCAATACGATTAAGGTCTCTATCCAGTACGTGATTAAAATCACCCATTAAATGAATTGGGAGGCATCTTTCCTTCTCATAAATCTTTGTATCACCTGTTGTTGTATTTTCTTTTCTTGCTCTTTATTATTCGTTGGTATATAGAGCATTAGCACTATAATTTCCAGTTGTTTAAAATATGTAATCTCTATCATATATTCACTTTTATATATTACTCTTGCTGCATGCTCTGCCCAGTTTCTTCTTACAATTAACCCTACCCCAGAGCCCTTTCTTTTGTCTTTATCTGCGTTTGACCAAAAGCTTACAAACTGATCCTCTGAAACATCCTTAATTAAATATCGCCCCTCCTTGTTCGTTATATTTGACTTTGCTATGCCCAATATACCAATATCTTTTTCCGTAGCCCACTCTAATAACTCTGTTAATTTAATATAACCCTCGCTTTTCAACCCATTAATGTTATGACATGCTACCCTAAAATTTAAACCATTGTCCATTTCCTCGCTTTTTTTTTGCAAACTAATGAGTTTGCTCTTTTTCTTATTGATGCCCTTGGCAACTTTTAGGAGAAGTTCGGGAGATTTTCTCCCACATTAGACACACCCGCTGACTTACTTTCTAATATATCTAATCGCTCTAATATTCTTTGAAGCAAAGATACTTGTTCAAAGTCTTCTGCATCTCCTTTACTACTATACGTATAGCTACTTTCAACCTTATTTCGTCTGTTACTGCTTACTAACCTCTCTCTGGATTGAGATCTTGCCTTAGGCCATGCTTTAGCCACAGGTACATCTTCTTTATCATTTTTGTAGCACTTATTTAAGTTTCTACACTTGGCAGCGTATTTAGGCTTTTTGTCTATATTTGTGTTTCCATTAATTTCTACTTCGGTTAGAGGTTGTTTCCTTTTATTGTAATATGTGGACATCCACTGTCATTGTTTATTAATTCCTTTTCAGAAACTTGCCGATTACTTCACCTCTTCTTGGAAACCGCTTCTATATTCGGTAACTTCTAGTTCAACTTCGTGCTGTAGTAATACATATTGGATTTCTGGGCTTGCAATAGGTCTTTTTCAGTTCTAAAGTATATATAGGCTTTCCAACATTGGTTTCTGTGTCGATTACTCAGCATGTGTACCACTTGCACTTTATATCTTTTTAATTGATGAAGTAGAAAACAGTCGTAGGCTGTTCTAGGTACGTTAAAAATCGTTGTTTTAAACCTATTTCTTTCTTCTAATATGCTACTATCAAACTTTTCCGGCGTTATCCTATATGTCTTTCTATGATTTAAGTGGATCGACCAGTTATCTCTTAACAAATTTTTCTTGTTTCAACACTTGTTGTGATTTTAATAAATGCTGCCTTTGTTTTATAATTTTGTTGCCAAGCAAGAATTGTTGCTAACCCGAAGTAATCCAGATGTCTTTTGATTTCCTTTGCATTCGTTTCCTTTGGGAGATCCCATAGTGTAAAGTAGTACAGTGATACATTTGTGTGTTTTGCTGAGATAAAGTTGCTTTTTGGAGCCCATACTGAGCTGTATATATCCTCCTGATATTTGGATTTCTTGCCATTTCTATCTGCTCCAAACTTTGTCATATTCTGAACTTTTGTTGGCAACTGCTCTTCAAGTCCATAATCAAGAGTGCCACATTTGTTCTGTACTAGTATTTTCTTCATTAATTCCTGTTTGATTTCTGCTTGATTATTAGTGTCCTCATGCTCTGCATGATTTCTTTTGCGTAATGCACCCATGTTGTCGATTATGATAATGTTACTTGAAGTTTTATCCGAGTTTTGATTGTGTTCCATCGAGTCTTCCGTTATAACATCCAGGTCATTATTGTCCTTTCTACTTAACTTCCTCGGTTGTGTACTTGTGATTTCTATTGGGATGTATTTGTTTTTGGCCTCATTACTAGTAAATTTATATTGAATGTAATTTATGCTACCACCTTGCTTAGAGTTGTTGCTAATGCCGTCTAGCAGAATTCTTTCTTTTCCATCCGTCTTACTCCCTTGCTTTCTTGTATTGAGCCCACGTGTAATAACGTAATACATTTCGTATAATCACTATTAAGGAGGTCTCGATGGTACCTAAATATTCTGCCACTTTCCTATCTTCTTTTCAAATAAACTTGCTTTGGTTTCCATGTAATATAGCCTTTTCCTCTTCTGACTTTTTAAAAAAGTTGGTATAATCACGAAGTTCTAATATCATACGTGTTTCGTTTGTTTACTTTAACCTCAATTATGTGCTATTTGTTGTTTACGAGAAGGTAAGTTTTCCTAGATATTAGAAGCTACAGTTTGTAAAGAGCTAAATCATTCTAATAAACTATTATTTGCTTTTCTCGTTTAGTTTTCCCGAGGTTGTTTTTTATATATTCTCTTATTTCAGTTGTATTCAAATCTTGAGTTCCTTTAGCTCCACCTTTGGTTTCAGTGATCGATAGAGAGAGTTGTAGAGAATCATAGCCCTGATTTTACTATATATAAAGCTTTAATCTAATCTTTAACCTTTACTCTTATTCTAATATTAAAGAGATTTAATTTTTATTTGTTTTGCTATATATTTATGTATATATGAATAATCACTAGTGAATTTCACCAATGGTGAATACTAAATTAATTCAATTTATGTATATTAATTTTAAAATTGTATTTTTAAAAATAATTATAATATTGATCTAAGTTCATAATTTTACAATTACTTTACATATAAAAATTTAATAAGATAGTTGTTAAAAAATTAATTTTTAAAGTTGTTTTAGAATGTATATTAAAAATTTGATTGTAAACTATATTTTTATTTTTAGAAAATTGATATTTCTAAACCTTTTTTTAATAATATATACCTATATAGACCTTGTAGTTTTTTATAATATTTTTGAACTTTGATTAAATATACCTTGATATTTACCTAACCAAATTCTATAAACTTTTTTTTTGTTTTAATTGTAGAAAGCATTAGAATCAAAATAAAAAAGTTGATCAAATTTAATTAGAAAGTATTAAGATATCTTCAATCAAAGTTAGTAAAATTCTAAAATGTCTTTCAAATATTAGCTATAACAAAAATTTGTTTACAATTTTTGATCAAAGATATCTTATCATCCACTTAATCAAATTTGATAACTTTTTTTGATTAATTGTAAAAAGCAATAGAATTAAAATAAAAAAAAGTTAATTGAATTTGATTAGAAGAGTGTCAAAATATCTTTAATCAAAGTTTTATAAAATTCTAAACTATTGATCAAATATAAGTTATAGCAAAAAAGTGTTTACAATCTTTGATTAAAGATATTTTAACATCTATCTAATCAAATTCAATTAATTTTTCTTGTTTTAATATAGTAAATAGTAGAATTAAAATAAAAAAAGCTTATCAAAATTTGATTAGAAAGGTGTCAAAATAACTTCAATTAAGATATGTATCTTGTTACTACTCGACAAAATCTGTCAACATTTTTTTTTAATTGTAGAAAGCAGTAAAATTAAAATAAAAAAAGTTTGATTAAAGTGGTATTAAGATAACTTCAATCAAGTTTGTATAATTTTAAAACATCTGTCAAATATAAGCTATAGCTAAATATTGTTTATAACTTTAATTAAAGATATAATTGTAGTAAGCAGTAGAATTAAAATAAAAATGTTATCCAAATTTGATTAAAATGATGTCAAGATAACTATGATCAAATGTTTGTAAAATTTTAGAATATCTATCAAATATAATCTGTGGCAAAAATTGGATTCAACTTTATCAAAGATATCTTAGCACTTACCAACCAAATTTGATTAACTTTTTTGCTTTAATTGTAAAAAGCAGGAATTCTAATTAAAAATTTGATTAAATTTGGTTAAATAAGTATCAAAATAGCTTTAATCAAAGTTCAAAAAAATATAAAAAACCAAATGATCTATATGGATGTAGCATTATCAAAAAAGGATGTAGAAATATCAATTTTCTATTTCAATATAGAATTAAATTAAGACTATTTTTAATTATTACTGGGGAATACTAATATTCTACTTTAAATTAACCAATCAATTTAAGATAAATGCATATACAAAACAACTTATTTTTTTAAAATAATATATATAAATTACTTATATACAAGCAAATCTACTATAGTATTTCAAAACCCTACCCAAAACTCAATATAATGAAACTAACCCTAACCCTAACCTTTAGGCCTCATGATTATTTTAGGCCTCATAAGTAAATATCTTATCAGCTTACTAATAACTTTTAAATCTAGTTACTTTATAATATACACAAACTATAGCCCATATCTATTGTCTAAAATTTGAGTGTACAAAATCAATCAAATTGCTTGATTTCAAAATAAAGCAATTTGATTTATCTATACATTTGAATTTTAGACTACACCTTTTAATGCTAAATATAAATTTGACTAACCAAAAAAAAGAGATCTACTATATATATTAACAATAAGTGTGAACCTACGAGTTTCAATTAAATCAAATATACATTTAATAAATCTTCAACATAAATTTTATATGAAATTTAAGTTGTAGAATTAAACAGATAGTAACTATTAAATATAAGTTTTCATTGTACTTACAGTCTTTGTAATCTCATATGCCAATCAAATATAACTACTTGATTTAGCTCCATAACTATTCTTCAAAAGACAATTTTGCAATACCAATCAAGCAATATAATTTCATGAATTACAATATAAGTGATATAACAAAAATTATAAGTAACGTAAACATAAGTAAAGTAAACATACATTAGCAGCATAATTGTAAGTTACATAAGCAATATTAGCAAAACAAGCAACATAAGCAATGTAAACACCCTTCTAATAATTGTTTACCACAATTATTCCTTTAAGGGGCAATTTCAGGAATCATAATACCATGACTTACACATAGTGCATTGACGCTTATATTTTTCTTTTTTGACCCAGTCTCTGATAATTCATCTTGATTAGTTAATTGAATATGTTTGGTGTTATGATTTTCAATAGCAGACAAATATCTCTTGTTTGCTATGCGCTGTCTGACTTTGTATTGAAAAGGATTTGAAATGTTAATACCTTCAATTTTTTGATTAGTGAAAAATGGTATAATCCACATGATAGTTATCAGAGAAATAATTTGGACTTAGAGATTAGGTTATTTTAAGAACTAAAAAAAAAATCATTGTTTTAGAATAGAGCTCGAAAAGGACTAGTAAAATAAACAAAAAACTCATGAGGCAATAAAATATAAAAACTCACTAAAGAAACAGAACTGTATTAAAAAAGAGCTATATAACAAAAGAGCTGTATAATAAAAAGAGCTATATAGAGAAAATGAGCCATGTAAAAAAAGCTGTATAAGGTAAAAAAGAGCTATGTAAAGAAGAAATGTGCTGTATTAAAATCAAAAAAAAACTAAGTTAAGCAAAAAAGAACACCTAAAGAAATAAAAACTGCTTAACAAAAGAAAAGGTTAAGTGTAGTGACATATATTCATAATATAATTTTACTATACCTTCTATCATATTTGTACGTAATAGCAAGCCAGGGTTTATTCAGATTTTGAGTTTTTAAAAAATTAAGCTTTTTTGCTCAAAATAACGCTCTATGCGCATTCTGAAATAACACGTACACACCTTATATAACATAGGCTCAAAGCGGGTTCATATCATTTCACCAACAATCACTTCAAATTTGGAAAAGTTCACTTCGTAGGATTTCATTGATAGCTTATTTCACAAGTTTTTTTTTTATAATTGCTTTATCTTTTAACTCTAATTTTAAACCCAACTCTAATGATATTAATTAGATTTACATATTGGTGAAATGGGCTGTCAGAAATATACTGTCTACTGTAACTATGAGAGCATATGCATTTAGCCAATTTAACTCTAATAGTTACTGGAAGATAAGTTTATTATTTATTCAAATAGAGGTCTCTTCAACACTACACTAGCTTATTTCCTTTATTTTTCTTAAATAAAAACAGGAAAAACATTTCTAATATTGTATTCTATAGTATGTCTTTATTGATATTGAATTCATTCATTTATATACATTTAAATTTAATAGATGACATAATAATAGCATTTTAATGTGTTGTTTAATATGCTACATGATAGTACAACAAGCCCAGCACGTTGAAGTGCTATTGAGAATGTTTATAATCTGCGCCCATAACATGTATACGTGCTAACATGTTAATGAGTTATGAAGATTTTACAAATAGGGTCGACTATATGTCAATCATCAAGTTTACCAAACTTCGACTAATGTTTAATGAATTATAAAAAAAATAGAAATGAAAATTATCTATACTAAATAAAGAGAAGGTTTATTTACAAATTGGGGTAAACTAATCAGGAAATTCAAATCTAATGTTACGAAATGAACTTATCTATAAATTACTATAAAATAAGCTTACCGGTGAAGTAAGTTCGATGTCTTTAAAGTGTTTGTCAGTGATCGAACCAATTTCAAATACTGGTACAGAATTTTAAAAAAAGACATTTTAACTCAAAATAAGGTGCATGCGCGTTTCAAAATAATGCACAGAGGTCCAAAATAATGCGCAGAAGGCATTATTATGCACAAATACGGTACTCCCCTCCTTCCTACATAAGAGAAATTTGATTGGCTATTATGAACTTCTATATTTAACATAAGATTTTAGAGACCCTCTTTTCCCTAAAATATTACGTAATATCTGTCACCACCCTAAGTAAAAAAAAATACGCGAAGCAAAACACATTAAAGTAAGGGAAAAGTTGTAAATAATAAAATGAAAATAGATTTATAGATATGATTTATTTACTGATTAGCTTATTGATAATTATACTTTACTATATTTTATATAGAGTGGATACCAATATCCACCAGTGTAATATTAATATTTACTTAAATTAATTTCTATATTAAAATAAAAAATATAGTTTTACAACCAAATTTTTAATAAACAATTTTAAAAATTAACTTTTCAACAACTATCTTATAAATTAAGCCAAATTTCTTTTTAATTAAATTCAATTAGTTTGATTAAATATGAACTAAAAATTTTAGTTCTTATCTAATTTTTGTTGCAATAATTTAAAAATTATAAGAAAATTTACTAATTAGCATTTATTAATTATTATTATTATTAATATTTATATAATCAACTCTTTCTAACGATCCCTTGTACCAAATTTTTCAAGAATACTGACCTATGAAAACTCTATAGTTAACATACCTATACGCAACAAAACTTCACCAAGCTGCTGTTGGGTACAAAGTCAATTTACTGGATGTTTTGCTCCTGAAATAAAAATAAAAAAGATATGCAACCTTTTAAGCGAAGCACCTTGGTGGGCTTTGGTACTATCAAGCAAAGACGTAGTAAAGAAACTCTAGAGCTTTTTCAAGTTCGATAGATATGAAAATAGAAGTAGAGGCTTGGTTAGATATATTATTCTATTTAGTATAACTTTGTCAAAATCCTTTAGGTTTGGTACTCTCTCCCTGCGCCCTTTAGTCTTTTTGAAATTTCAAAAAAGTGGGCATTTTGGTTTATCCCCTCTAAAAGATCAGTAGTGTTTGCTTCTTCCGAATTGGGAACACGCATACCAAATCAGAATTAAGTCATGAGTGAAATTGGGTCTTTGAGATAAACAATGAATAACACGTGAGGTGTTTTGGAGTAAAATTTGAAAAGAAGTTTTTCTAGAATGTTCTATTAGGTATTGTTTCTTTTTTTCTTTTCTTTTCTTAATCTGTACATATAATATTTAGGCGAGGCAGTTTCTTGTACAGTATTATATAATTTTTATAGTCTGGCACAGGTGTAAATAGTGCTGTCATAACCGTTTACTTTGTGCCCTCTTCTTCTATTTTTTCATTTTCATATTATATTATTTTGGTTTTTTGTTTAGGTTGTATAAATTCCTCCCATTTTATATTTCCTTTTATTTTCTTTATACTTTTTCATTTTCTGGCAAAATTTTGCTACTCAAGAAGTTAGGAGAAGAGGGTTAGAAAGTAGGCAGTTATAACAGGCAACAAACTCCAATCATTGATTCGGGTACTCTAAATTTGTTGATAGAAAGGGTCTCTGATGAGAGAAATCTTTAATATAGCAGGTCACATTTAAGGATCTTTAGGACATCTGGGTGGGTTGCACTTTAATATATTAACCTCAAAAGTAGGTAATCATGTTGTACTGGTATTACATAATTGATTAAACTAAAAGTTGTAGCATGGCTACTAAATTTCAAAAAAAAATTATTATTTATTATAAAAGTTTCAAAATTGTAGCTTTTTTTAATTTAAATAGTTACAGGAAGTGATACTTTTGACTTTGACTATAATACAAGAAATTATGTTCTATTTGTAAAATTTTAAGAAACAAAATATTTTTTTAATAATTTTATTAATAAAATTATACAAAATGATGTAATTTCTAAATTTTATTAATTGATTTTAACTTTATATTTTAGATAAATATGCTTAGTACCAAAATAAAATATATATACAGTAATATATGTTTTAGCTATTTAAGCATTTTTTTAGTCTTATTTATATTTAAAATACTTAAATGTTAAGATTATTTAAAACTTGTCAAACTTTAGCATTTAAAAAATATATAATTACATATGTTTAAAAAAACTTATTAATTATTAAAAATATTCTAGTAATAGGGTTTTTTTAAATTTTTTTTGGTTATATATTTTGTAGATATTAGATAACTAAAATATAGATATCCTTAATATAGTTATTCTCCTCTATAATTACCTTTTATATAATTACAACTCTTGTGCAATTATATTAAATTTTGAAATATTTTATTATTAAAACTATAAAAAAAGATTTTTATATAATTATAATCACAGATTTTTTTAATAAAACTTTATAATTATAGAGAAGAATGGCCATAATATATATTAGTAAATTATATACTATAAATTGCTAAAATAGTAAAGCTTGTAACTAAAATTTTATAGTATCTCATAGTAGTAACAGAACCCTGAACAATCTATATAATGTTATATTTCTTTTTTAAAAAGGTTATATTTGAAAGTAGGTAGGTATTGGATAAAAAGGTTATATATGAAAACAAATAATTACTTAATAGAATATATTTAAAATTATGCTAATAGGATAAGTATTATAAACTTATTTGAAAAGTATTAATTAAAATATAAAGTAAGTTATAATTTGGTTTAAAAATATTATAAAGTGTTCTTTTTTTTAGAGAATGCTGTATAGAAATCTTTTTTAAAAACAGACTTAAATTTCAAAAAAGAATAAATAAGACTAAAATTTTTATCTAGTAATTGAAATATTAAAATCTAGATTATATATACAAATATAAAAGTGTTAACCAAATAAAATTACTTTAATGCCCAAATATATGCTCATATAGATTGTTTGGGGTCATGTAGTAACTATAATAATTCTAATACAAACTAATTCAACCTTATAATAATTTATAATACAGATTATGCAATCTTAACTATATATTATGTATTAAATAGATTTAGGACAAAATTTTTATAGGTATTCATAATAATTCCAATACAAGCTAACTCTTATTACCAGAAAAGGCTTTATAATAACTTGTAATGTAATTTTAATACAAAATAAACTTAATAATATAGAAAATAAAAGATAATTTCAATACAAACCATTTCTAACTAATAAAATAGTAGCCAAAATAGTATGTTTTTATAAACAGTAACTTATAGTACAAATCACAATAATTTTTAATATAATAATTTTGATTCAAAATAACCTTAATTACATACTATGGTTACCAAAATAGTAAGTTTTGTCAATACAAACTAACTAAATACAAACTAACTCAACCATACTATGACTGCAAGAATAGCAGATAAGTTTTACAGAAATATCTTATATAATTTAGTAAAAATCATAAAAATTCTAATGCAAACTTAAATAATCTTAAAAAAATATACTGTGGTTATTGGAATTCCCAAATAGAATGTTTTACTATAACTTGGAATAAAAATTATAATAATATCAATATAAACCAACTTTAACTATTATGTACTATATTATTGCTTTTTTCAATTTAGTTTGATTTGACCAATACAGTATATGATTTTTGCAAGCATTATAAGTTTTACAATTACAATACAAGCAATTATCTAAATTCATTATATTTTCAGAACTTATTTCATTACTTTTTGTATTTTTATTATATTCAGTAAATAGATTCCAAAAAATGTAGCATTTAAATAATTATATATATTGAAATCATTGTGATACCACTAGTTACAAAATAAAATATCTTAATGTCAACATAGAGTATACATTAAACTTTAATTATTTAAAAATTCAGCAGCCTTACTCCATAATATGGAAGGATCCCTGGCACTTTCATCATCATAATAAAGCCTATATTTAGCGGGTCTATATGAAAAATCTAAAACTTCATTTGTGAGAATACTATAAGCCTCAATTATAGTAGTTGACAGCTCAGCCAATACCGGAAACTTAGGGATACCATTGATATTATTATTACATGAACTACAATAAGAAAAAACTTCACCACCGGGAAAAGATGAAAATGATAAAGAAGTATTATAGAAACCACCAACAGAGACAGTTGAAAATTGGCCTATTTCAGATAAATATAGTGAGAGAAGTGCACAGGCAGATCCACAATATCCATTAGTTAAAATTATAGTATTGTCTTTTGTCCATGGATATTCCTTAGTACCATTCATTATCTTTAATATATCACTATCAAGTTTAAAGTTAAATTTACTAGAATATCTTGATGTTGTGCCACCTCTTTGAATATAATTATTGCCTATAAAATCTTCTGTACTAGAAAAATTTTCTCTCGAAGGAAATGAGAGAAGCTCGTTTGGATCAAATAATTTACCAGGACCTATCATTTGTTCAGTGATGTTTGTAATTTTCTGATCATTTGGAAAAAAGCTACTACTATTTGACGGAAGCAGGAAAGCACTTATGATTGGGGGTGTAGTAACATAGCCACCTGCATTATTCGATAAATCTAGAACAAGCTGTTAAAAAAATTTAAATAAATTTATTATATGAAAATTACATAACAAATGATTTATTAAATTTTATACCTTTTTAGCATTTTTTTCGTGTAATAATTGAAAACCATTCTGTATTTCACGCAGTTGATTGTTATCAAAAATCATGCTAGTAAATTGGGCAACACCGATATCACCAACCAAGTAAAAATAAGCATCTCCTGCACTTAATACTAACTCAGCTTGAGATTCAGTTATCTGATTAAAAGTTGGTTTTAAAATTAATTTCTTATTTTCCATAAACTGAAATGGTTTTGACTGAGATGATTTAGGTAGACAATTTTGATCAAAATAGCTTTTAGTATCATTAAAATCTTTGCTATTGCCAAAGAAGCTTATGTTCCATTCCCTAACGAAATTACGTTTTTCAGGACAAGATAATGTATAATTAATATTAGAGATTTCAGGTAAATCCCATCTTTCTGCAAATACATTAGATCTTCCAGCACCAACCAAAGTATTGTTGACTGGAATAACAGAAACAACTACTTGATTAAACCGAACTCCTAAATCCCTTAAATTTATGAGTTTCCAATTAGCAAATTCATGAATCGCTTCTAATGCATTCTGACCATTTATTTCTGTCACTTCGCAATTGTTATTTGATGGATCTAGAAAGTCTTGCATGATCTAAATAATGTAAGAAAATTTAAAAAAATGCTTATATATGCTAATTATTTTATAATATAAAAAGAATATATATACCTTAATTTTCTATTATTGTGTCAAATAAATTATATAAATAATTAATTTCAATTATATAAGTAATAGTTTTACGCTGTATAAGGTTATAGTTACCTGCTGTTTATCAGGTGTGACCATTGAATATAAAGTTAATGATTGAGAGAATTCAAAGGCGTTATAACATCCAAATCCTAACTTTGTATGAGCGTCTCTTAATTGAGAAACTAATTCTCTTACTGTCATCTAAATATTTAGGGCTATATGTCAGCATTTTGCCATTATTCAAAGTAAAATTAAAGTCATTTTGTTTTGCCAGCACTTATATACATACCATAAATTCAAAATCAGAATTAAAACTTTTGTTACGTAATAAGTTCAATTCTTTCTCCATGTCTGTAGGTTCAAAACTAAAACCAGTTGCGGGTTCTTCTTTGGCTTGGTCTGTAAAAGTATAGAAATTTAATAAAACCCCTTCAACAACATCGATCATCTTTTATAAAAATAGTTATATTATTAATATATACAAAATGTACTTAAGCATTAAATAAACTTAATATTTCACAATTGAGAAATTTATCAATAATATTTACTTGTTTTGCTCGTTCAGCATTATAATTGATTCCTTCATAACATGCTTTAACATCATCATAACTAGGTGAAGAAATAGTTTGGGCTAACCTTGTGCACCCATCTTCTACTTCACTTTTTACTTCCGATCGTGGAACAAAATACGGTTCTGAAGGCAATGAATAAAGCATTATTAATGCAATAAGAAGTCCAATTTTATTAAATGCTTGAAAACTTGATGTAATCATGATTATTAGTTTATTAAAAAATTATTTATTAATAAATTTTTTATTTATAAATGCGTAAAATGAATTAAAAAAAAGGTAATTAATTACAACACAAAACTCTAAACTTGAATGATTTAGGTGTGTGACCCGGGTCAAGATATAACCATTCGGATATAAATCATGTATTTACTGTTAAATGATATTGATATCGATAATATCACAGTTTATCACAGAGAAAGCCACGCATGTGATCCGCTAGTGATCACACGCATGTTCCCTAAGCATGGGATCTTTTTGACCTCACGCAGGAGATTTGGTATAACTTGGGCCATTGGCCTATTTATACTAGGAAACAGAAAACCCAAAAACCATCAAAGTTGAGGTTGAGAGAAAATTTTGTCGAGTGTTCTGGAAAGTTCCGAATATGTATGATATAATCAACATATCAATTGTTACTAGTTAAGTTATCAAAATTTTGCAACTAATATTTCTCGCAAAAATTGATAAAGTATTTCTTCTTGCATCTTCAAGTAGAACGCAAATTAGAGTAAAATGAAAAAGAATCAAAATACTGTAGAACTTTAGATCGGTGATAAAAAAAAGCAAATGGGAAAATCATTATTCTTACCATTCTTATTACCTTAATATAAACGATACTAGGAAACAACTATTAAAGGATCCGAGAGACTGTATTTTAATTGTTGTTGATTTTCTGATCAACTAAAATTAATAACATATTGGTTGATTTTTGGAATTGCTAATAACTTTTGATCTACTGTACTAATCCGTTTTGGATGATTTTGTTACCAAAATGTCCATCTCAATGAGACGGACATTTTGATAACAAAATCATCCAAAACGGATCAGTAGATCAAAAGTTATTAGCAATTCCGATATGAAATGATTTACATTATAAACAATCCGATTTTTAACGTTATTTTATGTTTATTTTTGGGTTATTTTAAATTTGTTTGAGTTGATGTTAAAAATATGAATTTCTGTTTGTAAAGATTTTTTGATGTTCACGTGAGCCGCCACATTGCCCATTTTATCAAACTATTTTGGGTTAAAAAAGGTTTGTATAATAGTCTCAAGTTCAAGAACAAGTGCAAGAATAAGTGCAAGAAGAATAATTGCTCCGCAATGGATAAAAAGAAAAACATAAGATTCATGACAAATAGTGAATATATTAGCAAAGATTAAGAAAAATTACATTTCTCCAAAAATTTAGATGATTGATTTCTAGATTTTCCATTTTTCATAAATTTTTTGTTCGGAATTTTTGCCGTCCAGATTATCTGATAC
The DNA here is from genome assembly GCA_003550325.1 of Gigaspora rosea. NCBI lineage: Eukaryota > Fungi > Glomeromycota > Glomeromycetes > Diversisporales > Gigasporaceae > Gigaspora > Gigaspora rosea. Next base: position 98,957 of record QKWP01000136.1, on the reverse strand, counting down.
CGGTAATTACTAACTTTATTTGAGTTCGTAGTATCTATATTATTGAAGCTCTAAATGTCTGTCCGCTTAAAGCAATCTGATTGGTCGAATTTGGGTACCGTGATCAGGATCGTCATCAGGTGATCTATGCATTTTGGAAAAATTGTTTTGGTAACGACCAAATATTGTTTTCGAAAAACATTTTTCGCGCTTATGCATTTGGCTGGGCTGGCTCAATAAGGTGCCAGGATATACTTTATTATTTTATTGTATAAGTACATGTGATAAATGATAATAGGCACTGACGCAGCAGATCCCCCAAAGATTTAGCAATAAAATTGCGCGGGGGTTGCTGAGCCAGACCAGGTAGTGAATTATTAAGCATTGATGTGAGTATCGGCCGGTGGTTTCCGCCTGCCGAAGCAAGCCGGCCGTTAAAATAGCAGATAGCAGAATCATGAGCAAGTCCCAAAGAGGTTTCGGTGATTCTGTTATTTGTGGTGTCCTCTCTTCTCTTTTTTTTTTTTTTTTTTTTTTAGGAACAAATCCCTTTTGTAGCTTCGAGAGAAAGGTTAGTTCTGTAATAGTTTTGCTACAAGTTTCAGATGCGTTTGTGCATGTCGCTTTTCCTCCTTTTTTTTTTTTTTTTTAACTATGGCTTGTTTTTATGAGTGTATTGTGTTCTGTTATATGTGTTTGTGCTTGCTTATATACATGCCTAGTTTATTTTGATTTATTTATTTACTCTTTCTTATTTATTCATGTATGTCAGATATATATATGTATATACGTGTATTCTTGTTTACAATCAATTTTTTTTTTTTGGCTGAGCTGAGGGTTCCAAAGTGTTATTCGAGGCTCAGTCAATATATGCATTTGTGAGAATCGATGCAATAGTAGCAGGGTGGTCTCTAATATATCTGTAAAATGACTCAGAGTCCCACCTACCGATTTTTTGAATTAATACTAGTTGAACGCCTCGCATTACAAGTTCAGTTGTTCCTCCTGCACGAAAACTGTGCCCTGCTACGTTTTCGTTAGGCAGAAGTTGTTTCAGTTTGGTTATGAACCATCGTTTGGTAGCCCAGGACCCGTCAGGTTTGGCAAAGAGCAGTTGGCAGTTGTTGGCATATGATAGTTGTGTTCTGTGGAATGCATACGTTTTTAGTGCACATACTGGACATAACGAATCATTTGTTGGATTTATAATTAATGTTGCACGGTTTGAAGGTTTGTAACCTTTGTTCTTAGATGAGTCTGATAGGTTGTCAGTAGGAACTCTCCCAGGCGGGCTAGACCGTAAAATGCCGAGAGTGCCACTGCCCAGAACAGTATGTTTGTAGGGTTTGTCATGTCTAGTTTTGATCGGATTGTTGTCAGATGTTGACAGGTAATATGAGCTTTTTGCTTGATAGGAGAGTGAATATGGGATGAGCTAATGGTTTTTAGGAGTTGAATTATCAGAGGGTCATTTCGGATGTCTGTCCAGTTGTAATGGTTGCGTTCGTGGTGGTGTTTTAATGCTGCTAAGTATGATAGAATCGTAGTGGGTGAGACCGTTTTGTGAAGAAAGGTAATGTATTTGATTAGTGAGTCTTTGGAAATTGGCCAGATAGAGTTGTCGTTGTTGCACCACTGATTGTAATTGGCGAGCTTTTCATATCGTTTGATGGTTGCTTCATAGGATTTGTTTATTGGTGTATCGATATTCAAAATAAGTGCAGCTTGTTTATCAAGGGAAGGTTGGTTGTCAAAGGGGTTACAGTTGTTAGCATTGATTAGTGGTGGTTCCCTTTGTGGAGTTTCTTGTGTTGTCCTTCCTATTGTTTCAGAGAAGGTATGAAGGTGATTAGATGCCTGTATTTTTTAGGGGTATCTGGGGGAAGTATCGTGCTAGAGGGTTATTTGCGATATATTCTCTGTGCCCGTTGCGAGAAAGCAAGTCTGCATCCTGGTTGTCGACTCCTGGTATGTGCTCGATTTTTATTGAGAAACTGCTCTGAATCTGGATTGTGTATATGCTTGCTATTAGGTCATTAATGTCCATGTTCTTACAGTAGCCTGCATAATATGCTTCAACATTGGCTAAATTGTCCGTCCAGATTATAAGCCTTTTTCTCTGCCACATAGGGGCAAAGGTTCGTATGGCAATTAAGGTGGTTAGCAATTCTCGTATTTGGATGTTAGTTGCAGATAGATCGAGCTTGTTGGACCATGTGAAGGCAGTGAAGCTGTTTTGGAATGTTGCTCCTCCCCCTATGTTTGAAGCATCTGTGAATAGGTTTACAGTATGTGGGGAGTACCATGTGCAGTCCTGTAGGAGTTGGATGCCAGTCCAGGTTTGTATTGTTGATAACCACCACTGTAAATCCGTTTTCATAGGTTGTGTTATGTGTATATGAATCTTGGAAGAGCGGGCTGTGTTTTGTGCTTGGATAAGTCTTTGTACGAATGGCCAACCTTGTGAGATTATTTGGCATGCCCAGACTAGTAAGCCGACTAGCGATTGGAGGTCTTTTTGGAAACACCATTTTTTAGCAATCCATTGGTTAAGTAGGAGAATTAATTTTTCTTTTTTCTGGTGGGGTATCGATGCTGTCATGGATACTGTATCCAATGTTACGCCTAGAAAAGTGATGCTAGTGCTCGGTCCTTCCAATTTTGATGCTTTGTAAGGGATATTAATAGTATCGAGGATACGAATGAACTGTCAAAGTTCTCGTGAGCCATCTGTCGGGGAGATTATCAGGAAGTCATCTACATAGTGTATGATTGCTGGGATTCCTTGTTGAATTGCGATTCAAGCTATCATATCGGCAAAGCGGCAGAAAATTCCTCCAGATGCCCGGTTTCCGAAGGTAAGAACTTTGTCAAAGTAAATTTTGTCGTTATAGGAGAATCCTTGTAAGAGCTGGTCTACTGGGTGAACTGGGAGTATTCGATATGCGTCCTTAATGTCTATTTTTGACAGGGTGCAGCCACTGCTGAAGTGGTTTATCCAGCGAATTGCATGGCTCACGTTTTCATATTTTGTAGAGAATTCTTCCTTGTCGATCATGTCGTTGATGCTTCTATCTGGAGGTGAGAAAAGATGATAGATGATTCGATATGTTATAGGATTAGTGACTTTTTTTCTACTAATCCACATGGGTTTATTTGAAAAGTTTCGCAGGGCATGTCGTTTTCTTGGAATGGGCCGCATATTCGTTTGTTGGACAGTTCGTCTTTGATATAAGTTTGAAATGCTTCTGGAGAAGTATTAATTGATTTTAGATTTCCTTGGATGAGTTTGGTTCTGGTTCCTCTGAAGTTGAACCTAAACCCATTTGATACCATTTTCCAGATAGTTGACAAACTGTCGATTTGGGTGTGAGGCTGTAAGACACCGAAAGGCTTGGATATTGATAGGGGTTTGTATGTTGAATTGTCGTGCAACTAGTTTTGATAGAAGGTGCTGTTCAGTTTCAGTTAGAGGAATGCAGTGAGGGGGTACTGCTGAAATGGTTTCGTTCACTGACTGTAATGTAGGGGTTTCGTCAATTGTTATATTGTGAGATAATTTAAATTGTGCGGAGTGTTGCAAAGGTTTGTATGTGGTTGTTCCTGTGGTACAGGGCTGGGTAATTGATGTGCATGTGAGTTAGTGGAATTGTTTTGTTATTTTTATTCGTTTGCTTATCTGTCTATGTATATTTTCTGGTTTGCCTAGCCTTGCCATTCTTTGCTTTGCTTCATTTATTTCTTTGCCTCTTGTATATATATATTTTTTTTTTCCATGATCTCGTATGTGCATATATTTGTATACTTTTAATATATGCCCGTATATATCTCCATATATATATTGTTATCTATATTATTCTTATTATTGTATATATATATATATATATTTTTGTATATTTATTTGGCTAGCTTATATTGTATTGTCCATTTATATTCCCCCCCCTTTTTTTTTTTTTTGTGTTTTTTTTTTAGCATTTTTTTTTTTTTTTTTTTTTATTTTTTTTTTTTTGTTTATTGATTTTTTTTTTTTTTTTTTTTTACATGTTGTTGTTGTTAGAATTTTGGCCTTCCACTTTGTTTGTCAAGACCCTGTTGGGATAACACCTTCTCTCAGGATGGCTTAGTTTCTTGCATGTTAGACATGCGTGGACTCGTTGACACTTAAGCTCTTCGGGACATCCTTTGCGGTTCCAGTTAAGACATATTTGTTTCGCGTCATACCAGGTAATATCATTTTTCTGATTTCGCTGAATGTTGGGACGATGTCTCTTGATGGTTGACCCATCAAAGTTTTCTCCTTCCGCTTCAATATCTCGGTCCGTCAATGTTGTATCTCAGTTGATTGTTAAGTACAATCTTTTGTCTTTGTCATACGATGCTACTGCCAAGAAGTCATGTTTTACGCAAAGCGTATTGATGTTATCCCTGTAAGTATTGAATTCTTGTTCTCTCATAGGGTAGATAATTAAGACGGAATCCATGTACGATTTGAACGCGAGTAACCATTCTGCGATATTTGTGAATTTTTGGGGGTGACTTCGCTTTCGAATGGCAATAATGCCTCCTTCAGTAGTGTGAAGGGTTTGTTCATCATCATTATTTTTCAGGTTTGCCTTTAGATTTCTGTACCCAAACTCATTTAAGTCTACGTAGAAACCAATGGCTATAGCTTTCCATAGACGGGAAAGTAGATTCGGCTTATTGGGTAACATTTCTATTATTTTTTGGCCCTCGTTCCAGTTTAGGACCCACCACAGGCGTATTTGTTCCACGCTAGCCGCTTGGTTGTTTTGGAAACCATAAACAAGAGGAAGATTGGCAAGGTCACTGTAGTCCAGAGATGGGTATGTTCGTGTAAATGCTTTGACTTTTATCGCTTTGTTGGGAAGAAACATTCCTTGGGCTTCATTCGAGGATGCAGTGCTTTTTTCATTTGGCTGCTTGGCTGTGCTAATGATAAGGTTATTTAAAATAGGTGTTAATGGGCAATTACTTTGTTGCGGTAGGCTCTTTTCCATGTTCATAGAGTTGCTTCCAAAAGCAGCAGTAGGGTTGTACTCGTGGTTATGTTCAAGTATAGGTGCAGGGTTTTGCTCCTTGGGCTGGACGTTCTGAGTTGGTTGTTGGTTCACATAGTCATCCAAGCGCTTGTTTAGTTTGCTAATCATGTTAAATTGCAAGCCCATACTTTGGTCGATATAGGACTTGATCGAGTCAATTATTGAATTCGCTGATGCCTGGCATGGCGCGTCGATGTACGCCTTTGTGTTCACGTCAATTTTTGAAAGATCAATCAGTGGCTCTGCCTGGCTTGCTCCTGCTGTTTCATTGCTCATGCTTGTTGGTGTCTTTCCTTTTGTCTCTTGTGCTATAGTAAAATTCAAGTGTATCTTTGTTTGTATGTGTATGTTTGTGCGAATTTCAAGTAGATGATTTGTTCTTTGACTGAGAAGAGAGAGAGAGCTTGTGGTGAGTGTATTTATGTAGTTTTCTGTCAACGCCCAGTGTAACATCACGTGGCCAATTGGCGTGCCTGCATGAAATTCGTTAATAGGCAGTATTACAATTGCTAGGCTTTGTGCAATACTACCTGATTTGCTTATGCCCTGATCCCCGTGTACTCATCTGATCAACTTACTCTGTCCCTACTCAGGTGCCCCATCCCTTTCCTTGGGCCTCGGGTTGCATTTAGTGCTTTGTGGTTTTTCGAATAGTTGACCTTTTAGTCAACTTCTATTATTGCAATACCAAATTTAGTATTATTTTCACCGATTAAAACATAACTATTGCATATCTTATTGATCGATAATTTATTAGAGATGAAATTCTAAAAGTAATTCTCAGAGTTGCCATTTAATTTATACTATATATATCTTTATATCATGGTTATTAAATTAAATCACGTCTATAATTAACGCACTCAGAAGACTTAACTAATACCAAGATACAAAAATAAGATCTTAATTATTAAGGTTTAACTTAACTATTATTTTATAAAATTTCCGAATTTTTACTTAATATTCATTTTTTCCAAATCATGTTATAAATAGTTAACCAATTAGATTTGCAGATTTTTATCATGTGACCTCAAATGCATGAAAAAAGGATAAAATTGTTTTATAATGTGATATCGAAAATAAAAATTGCGATTTATTGTTTTCTAAACTTTTCAAAATTTCTAGGGGCCCTGATCGGGATTAATTACCATTCCATTGCACAGTAACTAATCTATATCTTAATTGTTAATTTAAACTATTAATAAAAATAACTGTATATAATGTAGGTAATATAAAAGATTTATTTATTCTAACACGCATACTGTATATAAAACAAGTGCTAAAGTTTGATCAAAAACACAACCAATGACGCATACAATTCAATTTCAGTTATCGTAATCCGGTTATTATTCATGAGTGCTGACTTATATTATTAAAAAAATAATATGTATTTGTTATAAAGATAAGTTTTCGAACTTTCAATTTTACCCTTATTATTTACCAGATTAGGCTCTATAATTTCATATACGTACGTAATCACAATCAATAATATCGAAAACACCTAATGTCACATTTTTTTCTCTTGGTATTATTCTATACATTTCAGGTTCATTTCGGATTTTTATCTGTGCACTTTTTTTTATTAATTTTATTTTATTTTATTTTATTTCTAAATAAATGTCTTCATACTACAGTGCATATAATATCATTTATTTATTAATACCGTCGTTATTATTCTTGCATATGGGTCTTTGCTAAAAGAAAAAGAACTCCTTTTGGGACTATAATAGTCCTGAAAGCAAGAATTCCAATATGGTATGATCATCATGTGATTTATGCTACCTTCTCTCATTTGGTCAAAAAAACTTAAAAATATCCTTGACCTAAAAATAAGATACCCATGATCAAAAATAGTCACTATATAGTAAAGTCCAAATTCTTCTATTTAAATCGATTATTATTGCTTAAGTAAGCTTATTTAGAAGATCAAAATATACTTACTTTGAAAATTTCATATAAATTGAACAACTTTTTATTATTTGATTTTTAATTTTTACTTTTGATAAAAAAATTAAAATTTGTTAAAAAAATATAAAAAGTTCTCCAATTTGTATAAAACTTTTTAAGAATATGCATTTTGATCTTCTGAACAAATTTACTTAAGCGCTTATAATCAACTAACATAATAAAATTTAGACTTTACAATATAGCAATACTTGCGATACTAAAAAACTATTTTATCTGAAAATAAGCTATTTTCAGGCATATATGGTAGCCAATCATATTTACTAATTTTAATTAGCTAAAAAAATGAGTAATTATAAAGAGGTATATTATTAATAAAATTAATAAAAAAAATCAAAATTTAGTGATTATAAGTGATTTGTAACTATAATAAGGTTTTTAATATACTAGTGTGACAGATGGCACATTCGCACTACCCATCTTATTTAATAATGCAAAGATTGTTAAAATATTTAGTAATTTAAGATTTTATCATAGAATGTAATATTGATTTTAATATATAAGTTTGTAGTAGGTATATTGAAATTATTGGTATGAATATTATTATTTTTCGTAAAAAATTTTGTAGAATAATTTAATTGTTAATTTGGTATAAATAGCAGTGTTGATTTTGAAATTTTATAATTTTTTTTATAGATTGCTACAAAAATTTTTCCAAAATTTTTTTTATAATTTAGTATTATGATATAAGCGTTATTTTATAGTAACCTGTCGCTATGTCAACTCCATGATCAACCAATTAAAATCGATCATATGAGTCATGTGATGACCAATTTGTGAAGAGCAAATTGGTGAACATGTAACTCACAGGACCAATTTTAATCGATTAATTACCCAAAAATATTGCATAACAAAAAAAAAAAGAGTGATTATTACCAGAAAAACACTGAAATTTTTTATTTTTTTTTAAAAAAAAATTAATGATATATCATTTAATTTATCTTGGCTTTACTATATTATGATATCATAACCTCTATATATCTAGTACAAATTTCATACTTTATTTAAAAAAAAAGTATACCATGTAGAAACACTAAAACAAGAACCAAAAAAACATGCCCACCAACCCACCCTGCCTGCTTCAGTAAACAAACAGCCAGGTAAAATTCAAGCAGAAAGAGCAACAAAAAATCGAAATTGTGCAAACAATCAAAATAGTAACAAAAACTGGAATCTAACTTCTTAAACTACAAATTCTAGAATCAGAAAAAAATGTAAGTTAGTAACAAAAAAACTTTAATATCCAAAAAAACAGAAAACAAGACAAGAAGACAATGACAAAGCCCGAAAAAATACTAATATCCAAAAAAAAATTCAAAAAACAAATCTACCAAAACAATGACAAGCCTAAAACCTTTATGAATCCTAGAATCTAAAAAGAAAGTAGGAGTTAGTAACAAAAAATACCAGTATCCAAAAAAAAATTAAGAAGCCAATACCTACGACGAAAACTAGAACCTATCACTGAAAACTACAGGTCCTAAAAACTAAAAAGAAAGTTGAAGTTAGTAATAAAGTAAAAGTACCAGTATCCAAAAAACAAAAAAAAAATTCAGAAAACAATATCTACTTAAAACAATGAAGTCTAGAACTTATATACACACTAAAAATGATGATGAAACCTGGAACCTATCACCAAAATTACGAATCCTAAACCTAAAAGAAAGTGAAAGTTAGTGATGAAGAAAAAGCACCAGTATTCAAAAAAAAATTCAGAAGTTAATACCTATTGAAAATGTCGATGAAACCTGGAACCTATCACCGAAAACTACAAGTCCTGGTAACCAAAAAAAAATAGAGTTAGTAATAAAGAAAAAAAAGTTCAGAAGACTTCTGAAAACAACGAAGCCTAGAACTTATATACATACTGAAAATGATAACAAAGCCTAGAATCTATTACTAAAATTACAAATTCTAGAATCTAAAAAAAAGTGTGAGTTAGTAACATAGAAAAAAACACTAGTATTCAAAAAAAAAAACACATCAAAAACTAAGAATTCTAAAATTTGAAGAAAGTAAAAGAAAAATAATTTTTGAAAGAAAATACCCACTAGAAACCTACGCAAATTCTGGAACCTAAAAGGAAAATGAATTAGTAACAAAAAAATAACACTTATATTTAAAAAAAAAAGTTAAAAGGCAAAACAATACCAACTAAAGATGATGAAGCCTGAAACCTATGCTCCAAAACTATGAAACCTGAAGCCTGTTAAAGGAAGTGGGTTAGTAATAAAGATCCAAAAAAGAAAAAAAATAGAAGCTAAGAAGAAATTATCTTCTAAAAATGACAAAGTCTAGAACCTATATACCAAAAACAATGAAGTTAAAAAAAAATGCGTAACTAAAAAGACAATACTACTACAATACCCACCAAAAACTATAAAGTCTAAAACCTACGTACCAAAAACAAGAAGTCTAAAACCTATAAACCAAAAACAACGAATCCTTGAAATCTGAAAAAAATTAATTTCCAAAATAAACAAACAAAAAAAAAACAAATGACAAAAAAAATAAAATGTACTACGTATCTAAATTGAGATCAAATCCAACCAGGAGATATATATTATCACCAATCTTAAATATGATTGCTAATCCTATAGGGTCACCATTTATAATTTTCCTTATGATATTATGTTAATATTAAATTGTGTAATTGTAAAATTTTATATTATTGAATTTATTTGTACATGCTGTAGTATTTACGATATTAATGTTAGATTAGTATTAAATTAATTATGATTTTTACTGGGTTTGGATTTTTTGAGAAATTTTCTTTTTGGATATTTTTAGTTACTGGCATTATTCTAGTATATTGTTACATTTTAATTTCCTAAAATTGATATATTTAGTAGATGTACTTTATATTAGTTTTGAGAGGGTATTGGATTTAAATTCTGTTATTTAATAGATATAATATTATATGATTTTTGAGAATTTGATTGTCTAGTTATAATTTAATCCTAAAAAAAAAAATAAAATAAAAATAAAATTTTAAAAAAAGTAGGTTAAAAAAAAAGAGAAAGTCAAATTATAAAAACTGGCTTAGAAAAAAAAACTCTTAAAAAAAAATAGCATTGATTTTCAATTTGCTTAATTGGCTCATATTGGTTATTATGGTTATCAATTTTGGCAGGATAGGATTATCTGTATATACTTAATGGTTATGTTATAATAATTTTTGGGGCTACTATTTTTACTATGGTATTTTGCTATTTCCACTATGGTTATACAAGATTTTCTATTTTTAGAATTCAAAATAATATATACACTTATATTATACAAAGGCCCGGCACATTGTTTTTGCAAAAATAATTTTGGTTATATACCACTAATGTCATATAATATTACACTAGTCCTATTTTGGTTGGGTCAGCCGGCATTAAGCTTAATACTGGTGGGCACTATCATGATTAGGGTGTGCAATGGGCTGGGTTGGGCTGGGTTTGACTGTGCCCGAACCCAACCCGTTAAATTATGAGCCCAATCTGGGCCCAACCCAATTTATTGGCTCAACCTATATAAATTACTGGGTTTAACCCAGCCCAAGCTCAACCCATTTTTACAAGCCTGGCTCGAGCCTGGCCCAATTACCGTAAACGGCCATATAAAAGATTCCCATGATAGTAGATCCCCACGTATTATCCCCAGATCTACTGTATAGATTGAGAATTTTGGAAAAGTTAAAAGACCCGAGTATACTAGAGAATCTAAACTGATAAAAGACCAGGTATACTATAGGATAAACATTCAAATAGTGAAATTAACATATTACTTGTACCAATATGCTATATTTTTATTGCCTGGTACTAGACCCCCATCCGTACAATAGATCCCCGGGTTTACTATTAGGTTTAAAATTAAGAAAATGTAACAGACCGGGTCTTTTATATGGCCATTTACGGTAATTTATAGGCCTGAAAATTTAGGCCCAGGCCCAGCCCAAATCCAGCCCAACCTGCAAATTATCAGGTTCAGCCCGGCTGATTGCACACTCTAATCATGATAATGCCTCAGTGGGTTAGACATAATTCCGTCCCACTCTAACCCTAAATCTAGGTTCAAAGCAACATCCAATCACAGTACATATACTGGTTATACAACATATGCACGTACATTACACAAACACACAGTGCATTGTTTTCGCAAAAATATTTTTTGGTTACATACTGCTAATGTTGTGTAATATTACATAAGTCTTGTTTTGGTAATCTAAATTAAGTCGGGCCTATTGAAAATAATTAAAATTATAATATACAATATTATATTAAAATCTAAAAATAGTAACATTTTGTATAACCATAATGAAAATAGCAAAATACCATGGTGAAAATAGGCAGTCCCTAATTTTTATTAGCTTCAATTTTTTTTGCTATTGTAAAACAATTAGAACTTGTTTTTTAGTCACTATAGTATATTGATGATTTTGTTTATATAACTTTTTGTATGATTGATGGCACTATAAAAAAAAATTATGTTCTAAAACTTTGAAGTTTGTATTGGTGAATATCAAATTTAGTATAGAATTTTCAATGTAATAATTTTTTTGTAAAAATATACTTATTAAACTTTTGTTATAAGTTGTTTAAATGTGTTATAGTTAAAGATTATTGATGATCATTTGTTTTGTGATTAGTTAGGCCAGACCAATTTAATTCTTTGTTTAACATAACCCCTTCCCTCCTATTTTTTAAAATTTTATATGTCCAATATATATTGTCGCAGCTGATGCTAAAAATTGCTGATGCTGAAATTTTGACCTATTTTGATATGAAATTTTAAAATTTTTTTGTGGTTATTTTTTTGTTTTTGTCTTATAGGGTTAGGGTGAGATTTGGGAGTAGATTTGATATTTAAAGAGTATTTGTGGATTTTAGCAGGGTTTATAGTTTCAAATCGAGATCCCAAATTTTAGCATTAGCCATTTTTAGCATCAGCTGCGACATATATTAATAGTAATTAATAGTATTTGTCCCTCCTTAATTTTTTAAATTTTATATAACTAATATATGTAAAATCAACCAATAAAATTGCAGTATTATTATTTTTGTGTTTTTTCCAATGCCCTACTCCTCTTACAGTTATTTTATATTATGTTAAACAAAGAATTAATTTGATCTGGCTTTAAGGTTAAATGTAGTAATAATCTATTAAGCAAATATGGTAAATTTTTTTATAATGATTATATTGCGATATCTTAGTTTTAAATATAAATAAAAAATTTATACAGTAAAATTTCTTACAATAATTAAGTTATTGTGTTAATATGTTGTAATTTTAGAAGTTATTATTACATTATTGCGGCACATTATATAATATTGATATAATATACCAGTGATTAATTAAAGCATTTAATTGGATGGATTCTAAATTAGATTTGATTGTAAGTAAGTATAATGGTTTGGAATTTTATATAAAAAGGACATAATTCAGCTTAAGATTATTATATATATAGATGTTGTAGCCCAGATATAAATTTGCTCAATTGTCAATTGGGCTAGCCCAGATGATAATTTTAATCTGGGCTGCCATTTTTGTTCCAGATGCAAATTGCAGATCTTATATTAAAATCTATTAATATAATATATATTCACAAATAAATTGACCAATCAAAATAAATAAATACCAAATTATATAATTGTACTTTATTAATAAAAATTCGATTTTGTCACTTAAATATTAAAAAATTTTATTAAAATTATCTACTCAAGTTTTTGAGCAGATTTGATAAAAATTTTTTTATTTGAATTCTACGGATTTGTAGAATTAAAATAAAAAATTTTTATTGAATTTGGTCAAGAACTCATGGAGATACCTTTGATGAAGTTTTTTTAAACAATTTTGGCGCAGCTTCTTTGTTATATATGTTTTTAGAAATGAAAAAAAACTTTCATTAAAGATATCTCAGCGAGTTCTTGACCAAATTCAATAAAAATTTTTTTACTTAAATTCTATGGATTCTTTTTATTGAAATAAAAAAATTTCATTGAATTTGGTCAAGAACTCAAAGAGATATTTTCAATAAAAGTTCTTGTAAACAATTTTGGTGCAGCTTCTTTGTAATCACGTTTTTGAAATGAAAAAATCTTTCATCAAAAATATCTCAATCAAATTTGATAAAAATTTTTTTATTTAATTTTTTTGTATTTGTAGAATTAAAATAAAAAAATTTTCATCAAATTTGGTCATAAACTCATAGAGATATCTTTGATAAAAGTTCCTATAAACAATTTTGGCACAGCTTCTTTGTTATATTTATTTAAATTCTATGGATTATTATTATTAAAATAAAAAAATTTTCATTGAATTTGGTCAAGAACTCACAGAGATATCTCTAATGAAAGTTCTTGTAAACAATTTTGGCGCAGCTTCTTTGAATATATGTTTTGGAAATGAAAAATTCTTTCATCAAAGATTTCTCTATAAGTTCTTGACCAAATTTGATGATTTTTTTTTATTTAAATTCTATGGATTCATAAAATTAAAATAAAAAAATTTTTATCGAACTTGGTCAAGAACTCGTAAAGATATCTTTGATAAAAGTTTCTGTAAACAATTTTGGTGCAGCTTTTTTGTAATATACGTTTTTGGAAATAAAAAAAACTTTTATCAAAGATGTCTCTGCAAGTTCTTGACCAAATCCAATAAACATTTTTTTATTTAAATTCTATAGTTTTTTAGAATAAAATAAAAAATTTTCATTGAATTTGGTCAAGAACTCATAGAGATATCTTTAATAAAAGTTTTTGTAAACAATTTTGGCATAGCTTCTTTGTAATCACGTTTTTAGAAATAAAAAAATCTTTTATCAAAAGATATCTCTACAAGTTCTTGACCAAATTTGATGAAAATTTTTTTATTTAAATTCTGTAGAATTAAAATAAAAAAATTTTCAGTGAATTTGGTCAAGAACTCATAGAGATATCTTCAATAAAAGTTCCTATAAACAATTTTGGCACAGCTTCTTTTGTTATATACGTTTTTGGAAATAAAAAAAAACTTCATCAAAGATATCTCTGCAAGTTCTTGATCAAATTCAATGAAATTTTTTTTATTTAAATTCTATGGATTCTTAGAATTAAAATAAAAAAATTTTCATCAAATTTGGTCAAGAACTCACAGAAATATCTCCAATGAAAGTTCTTGTATACAATTTTGGCGCAGCTTTGTAATATACAGTTTTGGAAATAAAAAAAAAACTTTTATCAAAGATTTCTCAACAAGTTCTTGACCAAATTCGATTAAAATTTTTTATTCAAATTCTATGGATTCGTAAAATTAAAATAAAAAAATTTTCGAGGGTGTCGGCATAGAGAAGTTGTCTGGTTGTCACTCCTAAGTGACAGATTTAGAGTTCAAATTCCACTAGAGATGAATTGAAAAATAGGCCTGTATTATAGTAACATTTGTTTATTGTTCAGTCAGGTATATTATTTGTAATCTTGGTACCACTATCTTGAATAGGAGCATTAGCGAAGTTGTATAAGTTATACAAACAAATCCAAAGGACCGGAACAATTGAAACCCGTTTGGCAAGTCCCAAGCAAGGAGGTAAGGAAGCTTCTTTTACAGAACTACAGAAGACCAGAATTTCAACTGGAGACCAAAGAACTGGACAAAAAATGCCCTATGGCAAAAGGGGACACCAACCTGGTCGCTAGAGTCATACCGGAGAAAAAGGACCTATGTTATAGAATTAGGTTCCAAGAAAAGGGAGTCCATCAGGCATATAAAGCTGGGCTGACCAATTCTTCTAGGCCAACTGGTTTGGTAGTCTAGGAGGGATCAGTATAAGGTTGGAAGGAAGGCTAAATGTGAGTATTGGGGAATCGAAATGAACCTTGCAAGTGCAAACGGAACTTTCTAGCCAGTGAAAGATTGAAGCATAGAGGCATGTACATATGAAAAGATCTAGCGGGCTCTAGTTGTACCCATATGGGAGTTCTTGGACAATAAGAGTAGCTGGGACCACCAATGCAGGATAGCTGGTACAAGTGCATGTAGTGGTAACCAGGGTCACCTAAGCCTCATGATGCCATCCAACTATACCTGTACAGAAGCATTTGCAAAACATGCCCAACATCTCAGTACCATATTGGGAAGTAGAGTTCTGAAGTTCAGTTCAGTTCAATAAAGGTTCAGATTCAGGTTCAATGAACCTGAACCTGAACCTGAACCTGTTCTAAAAGTTCAATACTGAACTGAACCTGAACTTAAAATTATTGAACATGAACCTGAACCTGAACTTAAAAAAAGTTCAGTTCAGGTTCAGTTCAAGGTTCATGAACATGTTCAGGTTCATAATACATGCATATGTTTACCTAAATCACAAAGCTAGAATCAATAGTAAAATTTAAAATATCATAGAAATTTGTATAATTTTATTAATAAAATTATACAAATTTCTATAATTCTCTAAATTTTACTAATTGATCATAACTTCTTGCACTAAGTGGACTTGTTTAGCACCAAAAAATCTATCAAATTGGTATATTTTATTTTACTTTTCTTAAAATTTGAAGAAAAGATACTTAATTTTGAAAATTTTCATCATAAATTCAAAATTAAGCATCTTTGATGCAAATTTTAAGAAAATATACCAATATGATGTATTTTTTGGTGCTAAACAAGTTTACTTAGATCATGAAGTTATGATAATTAGTAAAATTTAGAGAATCATAGAAATTTGTATAATTTTATTAATAAAATTATACAAATTTCTATGATTCTCTAAATTTTACTAATTGATCATAACTTCTTGCACTAAGTAAACTTGTTAAGCACCAAAAAATACATCAAATCGGCATATTTTATTTTACTTTTCTTAAAATTTGAAGAAAAGATGCTTAATTTTGAAAATTTTCATCAAAAATTCAAAATTAAGCATCTTTAACGCAAATTTTAAGGAAAATAAAATAAAATATACCGATATGATGTATTTTTTGGTGCTAAACAAGTTTACTTAGATCAAGAAGTTATGATCAATTAGTAAAATTTAGAGAATCATAGAAATTTGTATAATTTTATTAATAAAATTATACAAATTTCTATGATTCTCTAAATTTTACTAATTGATCATAACTTCTTGCACTAAGTAAACTTGTTAAGCACCAAAAAATACATCAAATCGGCATATTTTATTTTACTTTTCTTAAAATTTGAAGAAAAGATGCTTAATTTTGGAAATTTTCATCAAAAATTCAAAATTAAGCATCTTTGACGCAAATTTTAAGGAAAATAAAATAAAATATACCGATATGATGTATTTTTTGGTGCTAAACAAGTTTACTTAGATCAAGAAGTTATGATCAATTAGTAAAATTTAGAGAATCATAGAAATTTGTATAATTTTATTAATAAAATTATACAAATTTCTATGATTCTCTAAATTTTACTAATTGATCATAACTTCTTGCACTAAGTAAACTTGTTAAGCACCAAAAAATACATCAAATCGGCATATTTTATTTTACTTTTCTTAAAATTTGAAGAAAAGATGCTTAATTTTGGAAAATTTCATCAAAAATTCAAAATTAAGCATCTTTGACGCAAATTTTAAGGAAAATAAAATAAAATATACCGATATGATGTATTTTTTGGTGCTAAACAAGTTTACTTAGATCAAGAAGTTATGATCAATTAGTAAAATTTAGAGAATCATAGAAATTTGTATAATTTTATTAATAAAATTATACAAATTTCTATGATTCTCTAAATTTTACTAATTGATCATAACTTCTTGCACTAAGTAAACTTGTTAAGCACCAAAAAATACATCAAATCGGCATATTTTATTTTACTTTTCTTAAAATTTGAAGAAAAGATGCTTAATTTTGGAAAATTTCATCAAAAATTCAAAATTAAGCATCTTTGACGCAAATTTTAAGGAAAATAAAATAAAATATACCGATATGATGTATTTTTTGGTGCTAAACAAGTTTACTTAGATCAAGAAGTTATGATCAATTAGTAAAATTTAGAGAATCATAGAAATTTGTATAATTTTATTAATAAAATTATACAAATTTCTATGATTCTCTAAATTTTACTAATTGATCATAACTTCTTGCACTAAGTAAACTTGTTAAGCACCAAAAAATACATCAAATCGGCATATTTTATTTTACTTTTCTTAAAATTTGAAGAAAAGATGCTTAATTTTGGAAAATTTCATCAAAAATTCAAAATTAAGCATCTTTGACGCAAATTTTAAGGAAAATAAAATAAAATATACCGATATGATGTATTTTTTGGTGCTAAACAAGTTTACTTAGATCAAGAAGTTATGATCAATTAGTAAAATTTAGAGAATCATAGAAATTTGTATAATTTTATTAATAAAATTATACAAATTTCTATGATTCTCTAAATTTTACTAATTGATCATAACTTCTTGATATAAGTAAACTTGTTTAGCACCAAAAAATACATCATATCGGTATATTTTATTTTATTTTCCTTAAAATTTGCGTCAAAGATGCTTAATTTTGAATTTTTGATGAAAATTTCCAAAATTAAGCATCTTTTCTTCAAATTTTAAGAAAAGTAAAAAAAAATATGCCGATTTGATGTATTTTTTGGTGCTTAACAAGTTTACTTAGAGCAAGAAGTTATGATCAATTAGTAAAATTTAGAGAATCATAGAAATTTGTATAATTTTATTAATAAAATTATACAAATTTCTATAATTCTCTAAATTTTACTAATTGATCATAACTTCTTGCACTAAGTAAACTTGTTAAGCAAAGAAAAGATACTTAATTTTGGAAATTTTTATCGAAAATTCAAAATTAAGTATCTTTTCTTCAAATTTTAAGAAAAGTAAAATAAAATATACTGATTTGATGTATTTTTTGGTGCTATACAAGTTTACTTAGTGCAAGAAATTAGGATGAATTAGTAAAATTTAGAGAATCATAGAAATTTGTATAATTTTATTAATAAAATTATACAAATTTCTATGATTCTCTAAATTTTACTAATTGATCATAACTTCTTGATCCTTCTTGATCTAAGTAAACTTGTTTAGCACCAAAAAATACATAAGATCAGTATGATTTATTTTATTTTCCTTAAAATTTGTGTCAAAGATGCTTAATTTTGAATTTTTAATGAATTTCCAAAATTAAGTATTTTTACTTCAAGTTTTAAGAAAAGTAAAATAAAATATGCCAATTTGATGTATTTTCTGGTGCTTAACAAGTTTACTTAGTGCAAGAAGTTATGATCAATTAGTAAAATTTAGAGAATCATAGAAATTTGTATAATTTTATTAATAAAATTATACAAAATGCTATGATTCTCTAAATTTTACTAACTGATTTATACTTCTCACTCTAAATAAACTTGTTTAGTATCAAAAAATACATATATTTTTATTTAGACTCAAACTAGTTTGCAAAATTTGGACTAGCCCGACCAAACTTATAATTGAGTTTGAGTTTAGTATAAAGTTTTAATAATTAAATTTAAAGTTTGAGCTTGGTCTGGACCAGACCAAACCCAGACCCAAACCTAGAATCACTAGTTCATATGAACACCAGACTGAACCTGAACATGTTCATGAACTTATTCACAGAACCTGAACTGAACCTGAACTAGCTCTAAAAGTTCAATACTAAACCTGAACCTGAACATGTTTTAAAAAATATTTAGGTTCAGGTTCAATACTGAACCTGAACCTGAACCTGAACTTGACCTAAGTTTAGTTTAGGTTCATAGAAACACTACTCGTCATTAAATGACAGGTTTAACATAAATAATTTTTATATCAAACTATTGTTGCATATTGTCACATTATTAAATTTTATTACAGTATGTAGTACTACAAATATATTGCATTTATATAATTATATTAATTCATAAAAAGAAAACAAAAATGTTTAATTTTAAAAAAATTTTTTATTTGTTAAAGGAAAAAAAAATCTTTAATGGATCTAAATAAATATAATTAATATTTAACCATACTTAAAATCTAAGCGATTTATAAAACTAATGCACCACCAATCAACTAATTGAGTTCTTTATGATCGATTATTCGGTAGGCCTGGTTTCAGCTGCTGTTACTTCCAATATTTATTCATTAAACGAAATAAATTCTTTAATAGATCGAAATAAGCATAATTAACGTTTAATCGCACTTAAAATCCAAGTGATTCACATACTAATGCACTACCAATCAATTAATTAAGTCCTCTATAATCAATTATTCAGTAGGTCTGGGAAGACACCGAGATATATATAGATAGGTCAGATTAATTATAGGGTTACTAAAAAAGAAACGATCTGCGAAAAAACTTCAAAAATAAGCAAAAAATTACTATAAATAGAAAAGATTAGCATAAAAAACCTCAAAAATAAGCAAACTCATACCTGACCTATCTATGTATATTTCAAGGTCTTGGCCTGGGGTTCAGCTACTATCACTTCAAATACGATCTGCTCCAAAGCAAGGTTCTTTTTAGCAAACTTGCTAACAATCTCTACAAATATTTAGTTCTTTTTCTGGCAGAACTTTATTATTAGTTCCTGTGATTTTATATCAAATGTCTTTTTAAAAGGTATATAGGAAAGGTTATTTGATTGCTACAGCTCTTTTGTATATCATATAATGCAAGTTTGATTGCAGGTTTGATCACTACATAATGTAGCCTTGATTGCTAAAAAGTCTAAAAAAAATTAATACAATTGCAAGAAAAATAAACTCTAAAAAAATAAAAAAATGCTTATTATAAGTTCCTTGCAAGTCACCTAATAAATCTTGTCAATTCAAATTAATGCCAATTGCATTTCTGTTGTTCTGGTAAAAACTAGCTTTATAAAAAAAGAAAAAAGTTAGTACTAAACAAGAAAAAAAACCAATAAAAAAGATTAATAGCACTTAGCATTCTGTGAATATTCGATTTACTAATTTTTATGTTTAGTTTAATAATAATTTATATCATGTGCCAAGCTGCTAATTGGCCTGCTATTTCATGATCAATCTGTACTTTTTTGAAATTTGAGAATGTCCCTCATGCTATTAAAATTAAAAAATATTTAAAAGATATCAGAACATTTTGGAATTGTTTATAGGGCAGTGTGATTTTTAGAGATATAATTATAATCTGATAAATTGGATAACTAAAAATAAAAAAACTAGTTCTTAGTGCCCAAGTGTTGCTCTGAGAATAGGGTTTCTGATTTTTTTAACTCTTAGAACTAAGTACTCAGAAGTAAGATTTCAAATTTTATTCCGGGTTTAGGCCTTGCTTTAAAATTTAAATAAAGACTCAAATAAACCCATCTTGAGTTTAAATAAATCTGCATTGGTTTAAATGAACCCAGTTTGGATTCAAATGAGCTAATTAGATTCAAATAAACTTAATTGGATTCAAATGAGCCTGAATTGGGTTCAAATAACCTGAATTTGGTTCACTTGAGTCCAAAATAATTGTTCTTTTTTTATATTTTTTAATTTTTTTTTAATCTTTATTTTTATTTATATATTTATTTTTTTATTTATCAAAACATTCTATTTTATCAAAATCCTACAATTTACATAACTGATAAAACTTGTTTTGTACAAGTTTGAAAGCTTAGACTGTTTTTAGCTAATTTTAAATAATGTCTTCTCTCTTGCTTAACTGCTGCTAAAATTAAGCAAGCCAATCACAACACAGTATAAGTCTAGTTAATCATATGATTAAGATTGACCAATGAGATTTGATTAAATATTCTTAGGATGTGTTTGTTTAACACCTATAAATAACCTACTAACTCATTTTTTTAATTTGCCAATTTTTTTAGTTTTTTTTTTTAGATTCCAATTGTGCTAATTGTTTGATTTTTGATATTTATTTTTTGCTATTCTTATCTGGTATTATCTGATAGAACCTTAATTTCCTGTAATTGTTTGATGGACTGATAGAGAAAATATGACTGCTAATACAATGTGTTAATTTAATATTGTACAAAATGAAAAATTAACCTTGTATAACCTTTGTCATAAAAATTTTTTTATTAATTTATAGTAATTTATAGTAAACTACTGACCAACCCATATTTTCAGATTTTATGCCTTATAAGAAAAGTGGTATGGATTGTGGTATGGGTTGGTGTTGGAATGCTTGAAACGGCATAGACCTTGTGGTATATGCAGAACATTTTATGAAATAGCATGGTAAAAATAACACAGATTGCGACATAATATCATGTCATATAAATATCATGTTCAGATGACACATATTTTATATATTGGTTTGTAATACATATTGGCTCATTTTGTTGAGAGCAAAAGATCAGTAAAGAATTTTTTTTATAAAAAGCAATATCTTATAATTTCACTAATAAAGCTTCCCTGTGTATCTTAACAAAAAAAATTTCTTACAAAATTTTGCTTCATATGCAGTTAGCTTATTCATCTTATATTTATTTTTTATTAATTACTTATATAAATTTATGTTTTAATAGTTAATCAATATCATTATCATAGTGGCATATAAAATCCTGTACTAATTTGACTAGCAAAACCTAAGCCATTTATAATCTAATTGGCATGGGCACATGGTCTTGTACAGTCTACCAAATCCAAACCAACTTGGGCTATACCCATACAAAACTGGACCTTAACCCATGCCTATTTGATTCTATCTAGAGTTGGGCACCAAAACCTTATTTGCTAAATCTAAAAGGTTCAGGTTTTGGATTATAGCTTCCAAAATTCATCCAAAACTCTGAAACCTTATCTAAAACCCAAAACTTTATCTGAAACCCTGAAACTATTTAAGATTAAATTTTTACAATATATGGCAGTGTAGAACGTACTAATATGTTAGTATACAAATATTTGAGTACTGCCAAGAGAATATATACATATTTACATATAGGTTATATTTAGGTTTGTATATTTTAGTCATAGGACATGTCCTTCATATTGCTGTTACTTATAAATCAAATAAATTAACACACCTCAATTTTATATGTAAATTTTATACAAAAAATTTATTTAAGTTGGTAAAAATGCACATATAAACTTTTTTTTAAATTTTAAATATATATTCTTTAGTATTTATTAATTTTTAGTTTAAAGCCAAAATTTTTAAGCTTTGGTAGTTTGAAGTTAATCTTCCTTTAAAGTTGGTCAATTCTTTATTATGTTTTTTAATCCAATAAGTGACTCACTCTATATAATAATATGATTGGTTAAAATAATCTTTTAAAAATATAAAAAATGCTATTAAGTAAAGGCTTTTTATGCTCTAATTGAAAGTTAAAGAGGAGGTTCTTCTGATTCTAATGCTTGGTGGATCCCAAGATACTTGGGGTCAAAGAATATAAGGATTTGTAAATTCACTGATATACAAAGTATTAAATTTATAATACTTTGTGTAATAGTGAAATTGCAGATCCTTATGTTTTACCCAAGCATCTTGGAGTCAACCAAGCATTAGAATCAGAAGAACCTCCCATTTACTTTTAATTAAGGATCCTTTATATTTTTAAAAGATTATTTTAATCATGTTATTATATAGGGTGAGCCATTCATTTGACTTAATAACATAGTAAAGAACTTTAAAGGAAAATTAACATCAAACTACTAGAGATTAAAAACTTTAGGTATAAACTAAAGATTATTAAATGCTAAAGAATACATATTTAAATTTAAATAAAGGTTTATATGTACATTTTTACAAAATTAAATTTAAATGATTTTTTTGTATAAATTTGCATATAAAATTGAGATAAGTTAACTCATTTGATTTATAAGTAACAGCAATGCAAAGCATTTTATATGGACATGTTCTGTAACTTTTATACTTTTATATTATTTATTAAATAATAAAGCAATATATTATAAATTATATATAAATTATATATTATAAATATTCAAAATTTTAAATATAGTTTTGAGAAGTTTCGGATTATAGTTTCAGAGTTTCGGGGTTTCGGATTATACCGAAACTGAAACTAGTTCGGATAAGTTTTGTTTCGTTGCCCAACTTTAATTCAATCCCAGCACATTTTTCTTATAGGGATGTAATGCTAAACGAAAAATTTACTTTGCGTGGCCTAATATACTCTCTTTTAATCCTACCTCAATAAAAATAGATGAAATGTCCTTAATGAATACAAAAGATTAAACCACATTAATCTGAACGGGCTAAGAAAATTTAATTATTTCTAATCAATTAAATACAAAAAAAAAATAAACTTTAAAAAATTTTAAACCACCACAAAAACTACCACAACAAAATGTCTATCAACATATTAATACATATCTGATCAAATATATCATAACCTCTATAAATACACATTCTCATATCATTTCAAAAATACACCTGAAAATTTCACTATTATATATCAAATATATTTAAAATGATTAAAACACATGTAATAGTTCGACAAACATCTAAAAAATTAAACAGTTAAACAAATAACCTTCCACAATAACACTATAAAACAATAAATAACCTCTATAAATATTATACTATTTACTAAAATATTAAAAAACCCTGACGCAGGCACTCAAAAAATACCTTGTTATATAACTATCAAATAAATACATTTTTAATTCAGCAATTTGATTGGTCAACACATTCCGACATGTCACCAGTTTTGAGAGAGTCAATAGTATAAATCAAATATATGTCACGAAAAAAAAATATATTTAGTCCTTTGATGCTCCTA
This sequence comes from Gigaspora rosea, assembly GCA_003550325.1. Classification (NCBI taxonomy): domain Eukaryota; kingdom Fungi; phylum Glomeromycota; class Glomeromycetes; order Diversisporales; family Gigasporaceae; genus Gigaspora; species Gigaspora rosea. The sequence continues at coordinate 75,291 of QKWP01000136.1, read as the reverse complement.
GGATTTCACAAATGCGAGATAACAATGACTTAGTAATGATAATGTATGCATCGTTAAATGTAGCCCAAAATGTGATTGAAGGACCAATAATGTCTTTGTGATGAAATATTCTAATACTGTAATACTGTAATAGTAATGGTGAAATATATGTATATAAATCATATGTACTTACAGTTTTTACTGGGACCAAATTTTGGAACACAAGGACAAGATCACTCAAAACAATTTAACAGGTTCTCATTGAAGATATGATTGTGCTTAAACTGATTAGTTCATCATTCTAACCTCTTGAGTACTGTTCCTGCTATAAAATTGGTTATTACACATAACTTTGTTATCTTGAGCATGTTAGTTTAAAAAACCGTTATTTATTATTCAATTACTTATTGATTTTTTATAAAATTAATAATATTTAATCATTTATTACGGTTTATAAACTAAGTCTTGAATATGGATACCTGATAGAATTATTTTGCCGTTGATGAGTTAAAAAACTAAAAGTTTTTTTACAGGTCTCGTGAGTTTCATCAGGCATTGTTAGGTTTGCACATCATCTAACAAAGTTCGCATCCAGAGGATGCAGTTGCAGTGAGCTATTTCAGAATTTATTATCAAAGAAAATTGGCATCAATAATCGTAGATCACTCGTGAGTAAAAATTTATTGGTTAACGGAAAGGGTAAATTTTTAAATAGTATGAATAAAGAAACAAAGCGCATAAATGATGTAATTAAATTAACAACTGCGATTTTTAATGTGTTTGCTGTTACAAGATAAAACATGATGAGTTAAAGGTAAAATGCAATCTTGTAGAAAAAAATGGGAAGAGGTTTAATGTGGTATGAATAAAAATATGTAAAGAGGGAAGTACAAGTAATGTGGTACAAGTAATGTGATACTCGTAATAGGTGGTATGATATCATAAGGTTATTATATGCGGTATAACAGTAACGTGGTAATATATGATATTATAGATTTCGAAATAGTAGGTAATAAATTAAAGGGTATTACTATAAGGATCTGAGTCCTCTTGCGAGTATTGAATATAACCTTTTGTATTCTTTCAACGCAGCTTTAGGGCTTTTTAAGTGTTTAAGATCAAAGTTTAATAGGTTGAGGGTGCTCTATGAAGTAGTGCGACTCATTGCGATGTATGCCTGACCTTCTGCAAATATTGATTCGTCTACGCTAGTAGTAATGTGAGGTAGCATTAGACCTTGCACTTTATGGGTGGTTAAAGCAAAGGCATTCTGAAGAGGGAACTGTTTTCTTGAGGCTCTCATTCCATCGATGTAGAAATATGAAGTTTCTTTTTGCACTACGACTTTGGCAATATTAGTGAAAGTCGGAAAGGTTACTTCAACATTGTTGTTGTCAATAAGATCTGTTACAATTCTGATGGAGCCATTATATATATCATCATTAAACAACTTATTGTTCGGAACATGATGCGAGCTCCTTCTTGAAGGTGTACGGAGGTTGGAAGGTTTGTGGAGTGTTTGAATTGAGTGTAATGATGATCGTGAACTAATGGGTCAAAGTTAATGGTATCTTCAGATAAAGAGATCAAAGGTTCAGAAGTTTCTTGATCGAAGGGGAGGTAGGTGCAAAGGAGTTGGTTTATGTTTTGGGCTTTGAGACGGGTGCCAATAGCCTTTAGCATTAGAGAATAGGTCAGAAAAAATAAGCGATTCTAGATCCGGGTTATTAAAAAGAATGGGAAGAGTTGCATCATTGTTTGATAAAGAGGCAGCGATGAGACGACTATAATAAGCATCTTGGTCATGAATTTCGCGGGGGAAAGGAAAGTTTGGAACTACTAAATAAGGAGGACATGGAGTGTCAGGAAGACAAGTACGATGAAAAGAAGAGGAAGAGCTATTAGTAAGGGATTATGTTGCTAAAGGTAAGGGGATTGGTACGGAAGAAGTTGGGGTTGGTGGATTAGTTATTAGGTTAGAGTGATAGGTTCTAATAAGGTCATTATTTTGTTTTAACCATTCAGATGCTGGAATTAGAGAATTATGAAACCAAGATGGAGGTTCGTTAGCATTTAGGTAGGCGCCAATTGTACCAGAGTATATCTGCATAGATCTGTAATTATGAGTGATTCCTATAGCTCCTTCTAGATGTCAGTAATTGGAGTAATGGTTTGTGCCAGGTGAGCAACCTAAGAAACAGTTCAAATGAACAGGAGAAAGATATTTCCTATAGACCATTGGGACATTTTGAATCTCCGGAGGAATAGGCATTAATATAGGTGTGTATCGTCTAGTTGATTGTTTCTTGCAACCGTTACAAACTGCAACTTGGGTTGTATTTTGATTATTTACACGAGTATGTACGGGGAGGTTAAAAACGATAGTTAAAGGATAAGTAGATTCGGTATCAAGAGGAATCCATTTCGCAGAAGATTTCATCATTAGCATCGCGCAGTATGCACAAGGAATAGAGGGGTAATCATTCAATATCTTTGTTTAGAAATTATTTAAAAGTTTGTAAAGGTTTGTACGGCATTGAGGTTGAATAAGTTCAGGATATAAAGATGAGATGTGAGAATGTAGTAAATGATTATTATCGGGAGCAGGTGCGTTTGATAAGTTTTAATTTATTTCAGATCTAAAAAGGTACGAGTTAAATATACTTTCATGTTGTGAATCAGGGATTGAGTCAGGGTCGGAGGATGTATTAGGATCAAAACTAATAAGGGGAAACATTTGAATACTATAATTATTAGGCATCGAAAAAAGAATTTTAAGTGTACTGTCAGGGATATGTTTAGAAAGAATGCGAATTTAGTAGAAAATAGAGCAAAGGAAGTCTGTGAAAGTTAGATAAGTGGCTTATTTATAACGAAATTGAAATTTTAATCAGGAAAATATTTTATTTATATTGCATAAAATAAATCACTTCATGGGTCCGCAGGTGTAAGAATAAGATTTCCAGATGATATCATGATGATTAATATCTGTACTACATTCACGGAAGATTTAGACAATTAAAAATTTATATCATGATTTAGAGAAATGCTAACTAAATCAGTTGAATAAATTCACGCAGCAGGTAAGATTTAATTTCATAGGTTAATTTTATTTAGAGTCACATTGTAATATTTTTATTAGAGCTATAGTAACTAATTTCAAATAATTTGTTTTTAAAAGAAGCGGAAGAATATCAATAGTAGTATAAGTTTAAGGTAAAAAAAAAAAAAGTCAAATGATTTAGGTAGATTTAGAAAATATTAAATCATTACAGAGACACAGCAAGTAAGAAATTTGATATGAAATAAAATCGTAGAGAGAATTGTGATAAATTTATATTTTTATTTTATGGATTATTATTTGGAAGTTTGTTGGGGTTCAGGCTTGTCGGTAGTTGATTCTTGAGGAGGCCGGGGTTTAAGCTTATTGGTAGTTGATTCTTGAGGAGGCTGGGGTTCAGGTATGTTGGTCCTAATTTGATTTACAAGGTCGGGGAAATCAACTGTTAGTGGATTATTATTGGAATTTTTGTGTGAAGAAGTGAAGAGGCCGGTTCTTCTTCTTTTATTAGAGTCATGAGAAGTCACTGTAGCATATTGCTCCTCTATCATGTCAAGTTGGTCATTAAATTGTTTGGTAAAGTTAATTTTGTCAGTAGCAGATTGGGGAGAAGATTTTGGTTCAATTGAAGCATAGCTCCATTCGATTTCAGACGATATAATGTGAGGAAATTTGCTACCAGGACCAAGTTTTAATCTTCCAATTGCCGAAACAACACTTTTTTTAAGGCTATCTTTGAGAGAGTCATATTGGCCATTGGCATTTGCATAAAATACAAGTACATTTGAATCTATACCTTTTTGGCCATTGACAGGGTTGTAAAGTTTCTTAGATAACATGAAGCTTTGTCTTCCTATGTTATCATTACATTTGTGGGAGTTTGTGACTGCAGGGGCAGTATACAATAATAACGGGAAAGCATTAAGGAGATCTTCAGGTGAACATGTCGAATTGGACGTAGAAGTAGCAGGGATAGGTTGAATAAGACCAAGCTGTAAACGAGAAGTAAGGTCAATTAACGAAAGGGGAAAAGTACAAATTGGCAAAGTAGAAAAGCTTACGAATTCAGCGTTATCATGATAAACATATCTTCCGATCATTAGCACGATCAAATTTTTTTCAAACTCAATTATTAATGAATCTGTGCTTCCAGTGAAGCCTTTGTAGGTGAATTCCCTAAAATCGTCTTCTTCATCAGTAGCGTGATAAAGAGCAGTTCCAGTTGTAAATTTAACATTTCCACTGGTAGTTTTAATGAAACCAAAGGCAACGAAGATTAAAGACATTTTTTTTTGTAGAAAGAAAATTGAGCATAGATAAAAATTTATAGAAGCTATCAAGATAAGTTCGTTCATTGGTTAAATAGAAAAAAATTTGATAATTTATTTATTTATTTATTATTAATTTTATAACGGGTTTATTATTTTTTTAATTAATTTATTAACAAAGGAAAAGTATAAAGAAATCTTGCAACAGATGAGAGTGGTTTATTATTTATCATATGAGATATAAAGGAATAGTATAGCTTGTCGTTTCATTAGCATTTACTTGATTCATACTAAATAATTGTTTTTATAGCCAAAAATTAACGAGTTGTACAATAGAAATAGGAGGGATTGGATTATCCGTGAGAGCTTTCAGAGAAGTAATCTTATTTTGAAAGAATCAAGTTTGCTTAGCTAGTATTTTTTATTCATTAATTAACTAATATATTTGATAGATAATGATAAATCAAATATGAAAAAGCAGGATTTTGTAAGAGATTTATTAGATAAAAAAGAAAATTATCTTTAGATTCGGGCTTTCTTACTAAGTACGACAAGGTGATTTAATGGCAAACGAGTTTATTCGTAAAAAAAAATTTTTTTAAAGAAAGATAGTAGAGATTATGCGATTGTTAGATAAGGGTTTTTATCTAGAAGGTTCCGGGTTAACTCTATCAGAAGAAATCAGTTCAGGCCGTAGTGAAAACGATCATTTTAATTAGAGATGAAGGTATAACGGTGAAATAGATAAATAAGTTTTATTATAAGCCAAGTCAGGTGGGTAATATTTATTAAATTTAATAATATCATTGATCATTTACACAACAAAGAAATATTATTGTTAGTTATTTTATTATATCTCAATTAATAATTGATGTATATTTAAATGAAAAACATTTTACAGTTAATAAAAAAAAAAGGTTTCTTATTAATTTAATAAATCAGATTAGGTTATTTAGTATTTGCTAGTGATTAGATAAGTAAAATTTTTACAAGATAGGTGAGTCACGTATGTCAGATCTAATTGCATGATTTATTGCTATTACAGACAGTATCATCTATTATCAATATTTTTTTATTACAGTAATTATAATAATATTTGATCAGGAAATATAATTTTCAAATGAAAAATAGGGTCTGTAGTTGGGGTGCAAGGAACAAGTGCTATACTTTGTGTGATATATCATATGAAAGTAATGATATCTTTGATAAGATTTTAAGAATTTACAACCGAGGAAAAGGAGAATAATATAGCAAGTAATGTATACGATGCAATAAGGTACAATTTATCTATTGTCCAATAATCATACGATGGCTTGGGATTTGGATCTGATACGTGAAAGTAATGGCTCTTGATTTTTAAACGAACGAATGGTAATAAAACACATTTACAAGTATGAAAAGGTTGTTATCCGAAAATGGAGCTCGGCTAAAGCGAAGCAAATTTATTTTTTTCACATGATTTTGTTCACAGGATGATACGGGGTAATAAAAATATTACAATTTGTTTGGTTGACTAGATGTTGATCATCAAAAATTCACTTCGCTTTAGCCCATACTCAAAAAATGTGAAATTAAACTAAAAATGTTAGTTACAAATCAATTTAAATCAAAGAATGCTCAATATTGTTAACCATATATTTGGTATGAATCACAGATTTATTATATCGAATATATTATATGAAAGCAATGATATCTTTGATAAGATTTTAAGAATTTACAACAGAGGAAAAGGAGATTAACATAGCAAGTAATGTATACGATGCAATAAGGTACAATCTATCTATTGTTAATGATCATATGATGCCTCGGGATTTGGATCTGATACGTGAAAGTAATAGATCTTGATTTTCTAATCGAACGAATGGTGATAATCACATTCACAAGTATGGAAAGATTGTTGTCCGAAAATGGAGGTCGGCTAAAGCAAAGTGAATTTATTTTTTTCACATGATTTGGTTCACGGGAATGTCCGCGGTAATAAGAATTCTACAATTTGATTGGTCAATAGTATGTTGATCATCGAAAATTTACTCCGCTTTAGCCTATACTCAAAAAATGGGAAATTAAATTAAAAAATGTTAACTTAAATCAAAGAATGCTCAATATCATTAACTATATATATTTGGTATGAATCACAGATTTATTATATCAAAATGGGATAATTTTTTCTTAAGACAATGTTTAAAGGAGTAACTAAAGAAATATTATATGGATAGTATGGTGTACTAAATAGTGTAACATAAAATCAATAGTAATCTAGATCAATTAATTAAAAAATAATAAAAATCAGCGTTTGAAAGTTTAGTTGTTTTTTTTTAGGTTGCGTTCTGTGAAGTTTAGGGGTAACTTCATAATGCACAAAGGAAAAAAATGGAAAACGGTTAATTTCTAAGTTTTGGAACGACAAGAGGTTGAAAATTTTTTTTATGAAATTAAACCGATTCGTAAGAATTAATTCTTTTATTTATAATATCGTTACTAATAAATAATAAATAAAAAGAAAGCATATCAAATGATGTTTTATTTATTTTTTTTTTACCGTTTTCAGTTTTACTATTATTAATTAATAAATAAATAAAACAGGAAATAGAAACAGTGATAAGTACTAGCTAATTTTGTAATGATCAGCAGATAAGCAAAATTATTTTTTTCTTATAAATATGACAGTTCTTCATAGCAAAGTAAAAATAGAGCGCTGGGAATCAAGATCAAGATCAAGATCTAGATCATAATCTAGAGGACTATAATATAAAACGCTTTCAAATTTGTGATACTATCATTTCCTTTTATACGCATTTCTTCGCTAAAGCGGATAGCGATCTCAAACAAAAAAAGAATAAATCTTGTTTCGAATATTCAAAATGTGTAGTACGAATATGAAAGCAGGTCTTAAGAGCGTTAATCATGCCGATTAATTGAAAGTTGTAGAGCTCATTATGACGAATCTAAAGATGGTGAGATCATCAAAATTGGCCCAGTAGATGCTGAGTTATCTTCAAAAAACGATTGGGCGACTATGTAAAATTTTATGTAAACAAATGTTTGTTTACATAGAATTTTATATAGTCGTCCAATCGTTTTCGATGATATCTCCGCATCTACTGAACCAATTTTGATGGTCTAACCACCGTTAGATGCGTCTCGATGAGCTCTACAACTTTCAATTAGTCGACATGACTCATTAACTTAGTAAGAAAAATATTTTTCCTTGGGTGATCGTGGCATTTCGTCTATAAGTGATTTACATAGTAATTTGCATCACATTACACTATGATCATGCATCAGTTGACTGGCGGATCATCAATTAATCGATTTTAATCAATTTACTTAGTAAATTTTAGACTTTACTATGTAGCGACTTTTGTCGATTGTAGGGTAATTTATTTTCAGGTCAAAGACATTTTAAGATTTTTTTAAATATTATAAAATTTAATTGGTTAATAGTCCTATCACTAGGNATAGTAAAAGTTCCAAAACAAAAACTTTAAACTTTTATTGCACCAAAGTTTTTTAATAATTTTAAAAAAATTTTATAATAAAGTTGATAAAACAGAACTAATATTATAATTTTTACTTAGAAAGTATATAGCTAAAATTAATATTAAAATTAATATTTAAGGTTTTATTTAAAAAATTTAAAATTTTAAAATTTTCGCAGGCAAATATGCCTGCATAACAAAGCAAGGGATAGGCTTTTGATAACATCTATTATTAGTACATTTTTAGTTTTGCACATCATATCTGATATAATCGATTACATATTAGGTTAATTGTATTCTTGGCTTTTGTTAACATCTGATGCTAACACATTTTTAGTTTGGGATAATTTTATTTTATATTAATTTTTTAAAGTCTAAATTAGTGATTAAAAAACCTGTGCTCAATTGGTTCGATTTTTGAACAGAGATGAACAAATTTCAGATAATCTTTATTTTTCTTGTTTGAAATTTTAGATATTGATTTCCATAAATTTTTTTATTGGTTTAACATTATAAGAAAATTATTTACTAAAGTAAAATTGGCAATAAAGTTAAATATCATAGTACTTGGTGTTATATTAATTATTACGATAATTATGAGCTTTTACGATTGTTTTTTTGAATGGATCATCTTAATAAATATAATATATAAATAACAATTGGTCGTTATATTTTGATGATTGCGTTACACTCGATCACTAAGGATGTTTCAAATAATTATCGACAATATGAATTTTACCTCTCTCAAAAGGCGCTTTCATATTTGTGCTATGCTTTTTAAATATTCAAAACGAGATTTGCTCTTTTTTTTTCTAGGATCGCCGTTTGCTTTTAGCAAAAAAATGCATATAAAAGGAATGATAGGTTCACAAATTTGAAAGCGTTTTGTATATAGGCTATTGATCTCTATTCTTGATTCTTGATCTTGATCTTGATCTAGATCTTGATGTTGATTCTTGATCCCAGCGCTCCATTTTCACTCTGCTGTGAATAACTGTCGTATTTATAAAAATTTGCTTTTTTTGTCGATCGTTACTAGATATGCTAATTGTGAATCGATTTTGTCTTGCACTAAATGATAAGTAGATAAAAAAATGCGTATTTCAGAATTTTATAATAAATCTCCGCCTCTGTACAGACCTATAAAGTAATATTTTTTTCTTTATTAACTTCGCTATTTAGTTTATTATGAAAAGATATGCTTATTCGTCGAAGTAAAGGGATAACTGAAATTTTTGACCAATAGAATTCAGAGGCTCATTGAGACGGTCACGTTTTTTCAAAAAAAATTCTTTCCCGCAGCCAGTACTACAAAGAGTTCCCACAGTCCCATACCCAAGCCCCGTGCTCTAAGCCTCGATCTGAATAAAGGCTTTGCCACTAATCGTAAAGAAATCAGTAAGGATCAAATCAAAAACCGTGATAGCCCTGGATCACTTTAATAATAATAAGGCGTCAAGAGAATAATCAGAAGAAATGCGCTCTTTGTTTAATGCATTAGTCCTTAATGATAGAAATATACCTAAAATGGGAAAAATCATTTAAATCGTGATTTTAAAATTTTGATTTATCTGCAAGCCCAATCAGGTATAGCGTGAGGCCATGTCATAATTTTCACGATAAAAATCAAAGGCAGTATAATTAAATGCATACTTCTGTGATGGAAAGTAAGCCCAAATTGGCAATTAATTGAAAAGGTGGAAGAAATGGCGCAACATTCTTTTCTTCTTTTCTTTCGAATTTCTTTTTTTTGTTTCTTTTGTAAGTTTTATAAATAGATGTGGATTGTAAGGGGGTTTTTGGTTCTTTCGTGTTCGAAAGTTTTAAGAATAAAATCTGTAACTTTTGTTTTCTTTTTGAATTATTAAATAAAAAACCAATTAAACGTAAGCCCAATAAAGCCTTACCTTGCCAAATCAACAGGCCTCTGTTTACTGGCCTTATCATTGTGTTTTTTTTTTGTGTGTTGTTTTATTCATTTTTCTTTTGTGCACCCGGACCCCAGTCCGCCCTCAACAAAATCAAGGGGTACCTTGCACTGAAAATTACGGTACAATTGCTTCAAATTTTCCCCGATCTACCCTAAATCATCATGTACTCGTTAACTGATCAAAATTGAATGTCAGATAGACTAACAAATAATAATCGTGCCGATTTTTTACTTTAAAATAACCGATGTTGAATAGACAATCACACGAATATACAAACAAACTTAACGAAGGTTCCAATATCATCTTTCACCATTTACTTTTCTTCTGCTATTTTTTAAGTCAACTTTTCCCTGTATGGTCTTCTTTTCGAGTTGCTTTTTATATCCAGCTTATTATTAAATGCATTCAATGTTCATGCTACTTTTTATTCACGTGCAGCTAAGTATTTCTTTATTATATCATTTTCTATTGCGATTTATGGATTACTTTCACCCTGGTCACATATTTCTTACACTAATTTGGCACTTTGTTCATTATTTTCACTCATGCTAATTTAATTCGCCGCGCTTTTAATACTTTGAATAGCAATTTGCTAGAATATTTTCCTTCTTTATGCTACCGTCTCCACTGCATTGTATTTACCCTTCATTCTTTATACTCGTATGATTAACTTCATCATTGTTACAATACATCTCGTAGTCCTTACATATCTAATTTTTGATTTTGGTGAGTTATAACTCAGTTCTAATATTTTTAAATCAAGCTAAAAACTAATATTATCATCAAATTACAACTTTAGGTGAAAGGAGTGAAGCGGAGGCGACAGCCGTAGCGAAACGACTGCAGAGTGAGCGGAGCGAGCTCTGTAAGTGTTGCTGAGCGCAAGCGAAGCAACACAAGCTGTACTGTATATAATAATGTGGAGTATGAGAATATCTAATTACGCGTAGCCTATACTATATTTAAAACTTGTATTATTGCCCTAAAAAATATCATACTGAACTCAAATAAATGCTTTAATTATATAAAAATAAAGTAGTGGTAATTTATTTCTAAGACGTTGCTTAATAATTGATAACAATGATCAAACTAAGTATTAAAATTTTCATGCACCATATACATAAATAAGTTATTCATTGCGTCGCACCCTTGCTCACCGCCTAAAATTATCGTTATCAAAATTCCTCGTAACTATATTGCAGATTCAATATTCTATTATATCGATTGATATTTATATTTTAAAATTAATTGTTTAGACAATAAATTGCATATTTCAGCACCTTTACCTGTATTAATTGCCTTAGCAGATTTTATCTTCAATGTATACCTGACATTATCCGTTAAAAAACTGATAAACTTTAATACCTTTTTATACAATCAATTATCCGTTAAATATATTTTATATCATTTTAACTAAACAAACTTAACATAATTTGATAGCTTGAATTATTTAAATTTCGATCAAACAATCAACTAATCAGATTGAGCATATCGCTTTTATTGTACTTAAGTCGACCATGCAAATACCTATCCCCTCCCACCACGCTTCACCCCTATCACATTATTTCCAATATTTAAATATAAAAAACAAACTCTACATCCGCAATGACCTGATCGCTACATATCCCTCGGATGCCCTCTAAATTACCATCTTATTTGATCTCAATTCATCTCTGACTTACCCGAATTTGACTTACTGGTAATACCTATCATGTTTCTTTAATCTATTTTGCGCACCTTCAAAATGCCTTCCTCGCTTACCATCAATGCCCTTACCGCCCGTAACTCAGACCCCTTTTCATTGGATGATAAATTGCTCACTGCAACTGCATCCTCTGGAACGCGAACCTTGTTTCCTTATAAAAATTTTTTAAATAGATTTTAAAAATTGTAGACTATTTATAATTGTTTAATAAAATAATAAATAGGTTTCTCAATTCTTGATTCAAAATTTGGATTCAATTTTATCGAGCCAATTATATTTAGAAAATATAATAATTCGATGAAATGAAACTTAAATAGGAAATAATATGTACCGGTTACATAGGAAATTATAATGCAAACGACAAATAGTAAGTCATGTAAAATTTTAAAATGTTTAGGATGCATTTTTTATGACTTGCTTAGGACGGGTGTGATTTCAAATAGTCACATGAGCATAGCATTAGGCGTTACCTCTGAAAAGATCCTAATTACGTATTTTTATGTCACATCACGTTTTCAATGTGACAACTTCAGTTTCAACATAGGTGTTTTAATAATTGCAAAACTAAATTAATGCAAATACTGAATAGTGTAAATAAAGTATATTGAGAGTCATAATTTGGATAATGAAATTAATTACTAATTTTAGAATAAGTAGATATTTAAATACCCATTATCCCTTAACTATTAAGCAATTTTGGTCAAAATGTTTTTACAATTAAAATAAACCTACGTGATGTCATTATTAACGGTATTAAACTAATTATCAAAAGATTTTATGCAATACCATTTTTAAGCATTTTTTAATGGAAAACACTGTATGATAATATAATAGAAAAAGACACACGATACTGATCACATTATTTAATTCACCAAATACGTACGTACATAAATATCTAAACGTACGTATGTAAAAAGATTTATTTTTATATGCAACTAGGTATTTTTAATTAGATCGTGAATGCTCCATAACCTTGTAATTTATATGCATCACAAAAAAAAAATACATGTATATATTTTAGAGTTATATTTTAAAAATCCTTTTTAAAAAATTTTGATATAATACAAGAACATCAAAATCAAAAAATCATAAAGTTTTTTATGTTAAATTTTTTAGAAATACGCTGTATAATTAAAGGAATCAAAATAATTTTTTTTATAGAATCAATATATTTATACATATAAAGATACTTTATCATAATTAAAGGGTAAATAATATTAAAAAAGATTTAGTATATTTAATAAAATATAATAATTACATTTTAATTAATCATGAGAGTAAAAATTATGGCATACCTGAAATTTGTATATGAATTTTTTATCGTATGCATTTTTTAGCGTTTTCGATACGTGTGTCCGCGTCAGCTTGGGTGTCACAAGTAACGGAGGTACCTTTTTTCTTTAAAAGCGGAAGAACGACACAATCTAATCCATTACATGGAGTGAGAACGAATTTACCATTGTCACATTTTGCAAACTCTCCCTGTACACAAGCTACTTCTCCACTCGTACAATCGGAATCTTTATCAAGATCTTTAAATTTTTGAGCTAAATTCTCGGCTTTTATAGCATTTTTTTTAAGCTGTTTACAACTAATATCTGCTGATGTATAAGCAGTTAAAATTGTAATGAGAATGAAAATAATGAAAAGATATGTAAATTGCTTCATTTTTGATAAAATTTGAGTGAAGAAATTAGGAGAAATTAAATTCAATGAAGAATATGAAGAATATTAGGATGAAGAATATTAGACAATCAGAAACGACCTTTATATAGATTTGTGAAAAGATATTTTTTATACTGTATAAGTATACTTGTTTTTTTTTCGAAATAGATTTGACTTTTCTAAAAAAGCATCATTATGAATAATCAATAAATATACTATATAAATATACTATAATAAATATGTAAATATGTGGTAAAATGTATATTCTTATTGAATAAGTAAAAATAATAACGAATTTGTTTCAAGTTTCGGATTAATTTCCTTATTGAAATCCCATTTAGGATCGTCAAAAATTAATTTGTGCATGATCAGAAAAGGTATGATTCGTTAAAAATAGTTTTAGTATCAAGATGCTTAATTATTAGAAAATTCTCATAATTAATATATAAAATTAATTATTCTTATTAATTATTGTTTCAAATTTGGTTTAACTACAGTACTATTGTTTCAGACATATAAAAGGCAGAAGCATCGGTAATTACTTCTTCATGTAATATTAGAATTATATTAATGGCGTATACTGTACATACATTTAATTTAATTGTTTAAAGTTTGTATTGTTTGATCTAAACTTTCTTATTCACTTTCTTCAAAATATTAGAATGATCTGAATAATTAGAAATTACATTTCTTTTCTTGCTTGATGCAAGAAATTATCTTTGGCGGGAAAATCAAATTAACCTAGTACAACTAGCAATCCTGGTGTCGGTATTATGTATGTACGGAACTTAAATCCATCGTGGTGCGAAAAATTTATTTTTTTTTTACCGTCATGAATATAAGCATGTTTTTATAAAATCCGATTAGATTTCGGATATTTAAATTGTAATTGGGAAGTTTTACGTTAATTAAGGTTGGTTCGGGAAATTAAAATATTGATCGGCCTACTGCATAATTTATATTCTTTGTACAGTACGTAAAATAGAAGAAAAATTTATCTATGAATGTAATATATGTTAATTTCGCTTTTTATCCATCTCTGTTTTGGCAATAGAGCCCGAATATTTAATGTAACCGGTGAAATTATCGTTATAATTACTTAAAAAAGAACAGTAATATTTTCTTTACGTAAAAATATTAATATTTTGGTTATTAATAATTTCATTATTGCTTCGCCTTGCTAAATAAATCATCAAGCAAAGAAATCATTCTGTATTGAATATTTTTTATTATGTTATCTGTACGTATGTACTTAAAGTTTATTACCGGGTTACTTTTTATTATTAATTAAAAATTCTTGTCAATCGATTAAATGACTATCTTTATTTATACTACTAAATTAAAATTGTGTATATTAAATTATTAATTAGGCTTGTTAATTAACATATTTCCATATTAAAATTTTATACTAATTGAAATTTGGGAAGCTTGAACAAAGATTTCATATTAAAATTCTAACTGATCAATTCAAGAATGTACTTAGGTTAATTCAAAATTTAACTTAGAAACAATCCTTAATCAATTAAATAACTTGGATGTAATCTAGAATATGCGAGCTTAGACAATTCAAAGCGTAGCGTATATATTTTTGTTCATTCTCCGTCGATACAAAATTTGTCAATCCTCGATGGATATTTGTTTTTAAAACGGCGAATAAGTTACCCCTAGTGATGTGCTAGTGATGTGCTAGTGATGTGCTAGTGATGTGTAATACACATTATGCTCATGAAATCAAAAAAGTTATGCGCATTGTTTTTTATAACACAGCACATAAATTAAAAAAATCTTCCATGACAATCAATTTCGTGTAATCAATGAATAAGGTCCAGATGCAGAAAGTACCGGTAACTTATTAGATTTGACGAATTGTGAAACCAGTTCTAAACAAATAATATAACCTTAATAATTCTTACCACTTACTTTGAGGCTAGAATTTTCAATAATCACAATAGTCCACACTATCGAATAGGGTTTAGGTCGTGATTTAGCTGTAAATTTCCATTTAACGCTTGTATAACGATTCGATTATAATTGTAAAATCTATTTTTCCAAGAAATAAACTACTATTATTGAACCTTCCAAAATCAAATCTGATAAAAAATTAATTTACCAAGTCGGTACCTGAATATATAAATCTAATAATTTATAATTTTTTCAAATCCCGATAACCTCTTGATACTGATACAAAACCTGTCCACCATACATATGATTTTTGGAGGTTTGATAATATTACATTTTTGGCGAAACACGTAATCTATTATATGTTACACCTTTCTATATATGACTTAAAAGATTCTTCCTTCATATTGCTCATATTCGATCGGTCGTATACGATTTTGACAAATACAATCGGCATCCCTAAACTTAGTAATTACCCGAAAAGGCCAGCGTACTCTTAAATTCTACTTACAATACTGGTCAAGTTCTTCGGTTTCACAACATGTCATTTTATCAATTTCCCCTTATTGAAAAAAATTAACTATGGTCTAATTTTGTTAAAAAATAATCAGCTAAGTACACATTTGCGTAATTTTTTTTAAATATTTGAATACCAGTAAAAATTAAATGAATATTTGGATAAATTCATTGAATAGGTTATGAGGTATTTGTTTTGAAATAAGTAATCCATAAATTTTTTAAGTTTTATTTGATGATAATATATCATCAGAAAAATGGGTTTCAGAATTAATATATATTTCAAATTTTTAAAAATTCTGAATCAGAAAATTAAATAGGTGTAGCCGACTATAATTATTCTCCTTATTAGACATTACGAAGATACATGATGGGAGTATTGTCCACTTCACTCTTCTCTTCTGTTTTGTTATTACACTTATTGTGATCAATAAATATTTCTATGTTCACGTGGATGTACTTACGTGACGAAGCATAAATGAGGATCGAAAAGTGCGGGCCCATGCTATGATGTGGCGTATTCTACTTTAATAGAGTACGTAGCAAGCTCGAGCCAACACTATGGTCGGCGCATTCAACTCGCTACATATGACAACGAATAAGTGAGGGTGGGAGGGGTGGGTCTAGCATAAAGAAACCAGATTTATAACCGGACGACGAGCGAAATAAGAAAGCACTAAAAAGCATATTGACGGATTTGTGGAATTGGTCCTGGATTGATCCTAATTGTATCCTCAAAGTTTAATCCGTAATACCACAAATATTAGTAAGCAAAAAATAATGGTTTTTTTATTATATGTACTGTACATATATATAAAGATAATATTAGTTTATACGAACTTTTTGTCAATAAATTAAGGGTAGCGATTTAATATATATTTATTTTTTACTTCGCATAATTGTATCTATTTACCCCTTGAATTATCTTTATATAATAAACAATTTTATTTGTTTGCTACTAAAATTTGGGTTAAATTTTGAGGATACAATTTAGGATTAATCCAGGAACAATTCCGCAAATCCGCCGATATGGTTCATCTTATCGCATGCACTACATACATTTCTATCGCATACAATCACATACATATCTATTGTCTTTTTCATATAAGCCTTTTCTCCATATGAGCCACAGATCAAGTGATCCTCGTGATAATGGCCTAACATGACTTTCGTCAACGCATAGGTCAAATTAGCTTTTTTTTTTTTTGATAAACATTCACCGGTAAACGATTATGTAAACAATACTTTATTAAAAAAAAATAGAATTTGTACATCGCTTCTTTTGAAATCAATACGCTACTAAACATCAATTAATTAATTCAGACGTATGAAATACCATTTCCAATTGGTCAAATTGGATAAAATGTATCTATCACGCCATTCTTAGCAACGCCACAATGTCAAAAAAAAATATATACGTGCATAAATACAGTCGTCCCTCCCTATAGTCACACCCTATATAGTCACACCTCTATTTAAGCACCCAATATTGCGTGACTGACTTAAAACATAGTAAAAAAAACCTCATCATAGTCACAAATCACTTATAATCACTATCGCCATAAAATTTGGTTTTTAACAATTTTATTAATAATAAACCCTCACTATAATTACCAATTTCTAACTAAATACGGATTATAAAATCTGATTGGCCAATATTTATATTCAAATTACCTATCAAAGCTTCTTAAAGGTTTAACAGCAAATAACTTTTGCTCCAATAACCCATACCAAAAAGTTCTTCTCAATCAGACGATTCAAATGAGCCCAAAATCATTAAAATCTAATTATAAGTCCTGAGATCGTTAATGATTCATATCAATTAATGTGTTTAAGAATTGATTAAATTTAAACATCTAAGTGAAAAATTCTTAGCAATCTTGGGTTCTGTGATTAGATTGAATGATTGTAGACTTATCAGAATTGTCTTATTGAGGCAAGCACTCTGGTAGTCATTGCATCGAAATTGGGCCACTAAATCAAAAGTTATACACTGTTAAAATTTTAAATTTTTTAATATGTTACAACTACATATTATATTAAACACTTATTGGTATATGGGCACATGACTATGACTATTTATTTTGTTTATAGTCACACCTCTAAACAATTATCAAATAGGGCACGTCCACTTGGTGACTATATGGAGGGACAACTGTAAATAAAAAAAATTCAAATTAACACATTTCAAAACTTATTGTTATAATTATCTTTCGATTTTACAATTACAAATTTTATAAAATTAAATGTAATTTTTAAAATAAAAAAATAAATAAATAAAAAATTCAAATATTAAAAATTGGAGTAAAAGTAAAGATAAATGAAAATGTAAAGATAAATTATTTTCTTTCTTATTTATTAATAGTCATCAATCACTATAAAAATTAACTATGAGTTGATATAAAAAAAAATTAAAGACTTTGCATCATGATGCACAGGTTTAATTTCTATATAATTAAAAAAAATTTAAATTGACAAATACAAGAATTTAGATTTAATGCCTTTTATAAATTAATTCAATATCCAGAATATACAACTAGCTAGTGCACCAAACCAGTTTGTCAGGTCTCACATCTGCCATATTATCATACTAGTATTTAACTAATATAATAATATCCTAGATTAGTTCATTCTAGATATTAAATAATATCTTGTTATAAAAAGAGCACCTCTTACAGTAACACTATTTTTATAACAAGATAAAAGCCATCTAAATCTAAATATTGTATATTGTAAAAAAATTTTCTACTTCCTTTCAAATATCCAATCTTTAAATGTGTTTACTTGGCCATTATTATGACTTGTTTTTTATTTGAAAAAAAAACAATGGTACAGGTATAGATTGTAACCCTACTTCAGATACATTGAAATGCCTTAATTTTTTCACTTCAGATATAACATTTTCTCTTCTTTAATTTTTCTACTTCAGATGCATGCAAAAATCTTAAGTTTACAAATTTTGAGCCCAATTAATTTAATTGTTCCTACAAATTATCATCATTAGAATATAATATATTTGCATCTTTTAGTTGACTCTAAGAAGATTAAAATTGCTATGAAAACATCTGAACTTGTACCTTTGACTCTTTAATTTGTTTAAAATCCAACTCTGGATTCTTTGGTCAAGTTGTTTTTAAATTTTCTTCAAGCTGTTGATTTCTTCTCATATATTTGGGATTTTCCTTGTATTTGTTACAAAGACAAATTTTATGTTTATGTTTTCTGTAGTTTTGCAACTGCCACATCTTTTTAAAAATCATAATTTAAAATGTGTATACAAAATTTTGTTTGCAGTTCTTTAAAATTCTAATGGACTTAAACATTCACATCTAATTGATCGTTAAAATGACAAAATTTGTATATATATATTTATTTATTTAAGTTATCAAGTTATCAAGACATTAAATGTTAATAATTGGATATAGCCTATTATTTCTACTCTTTAATGCATTTCCTACATCATTCAGAATTCAGAACGTTTCAACTTGATTAAATAGTGGTTCTCATTACACACATTAGGGTTCCTACAAACCCAGATCAAATCAAACTTTAGGTCAGATTTGGGTTTGATTTGATTTGAAATCAAACCCAAACCCAAACTATAATTAAAAAAATTATTTGAGTTTGATTTGAAGCAAACTTTTTAGTAAATTTGAGTTTGGTTTGAATTTTGAGTTTGAAGTTTGCAAACTAGTTTGAGTTTGAATAATATAAATATATTTTTATATTTTAATTGATAATCTGCTAGTCAACTGGAGAGTGATTATAGTGTAATGTAATGCAGATTATATAAAAATCACTATAGGTGAAATGTGGCATGCTTACATTTAAAACTTTTTTCTTACTAAGTTAATGATACTTGTCAACTAATTAAAAGTTGTAGAGCTTATCAAAATGCACTAATCATCCAAATCGGCCAATGGATAATGAGATATCATTGAAAACAATTGGCTGACTATATAAAAATCTCTATGTAAACAAATATTGTTTACATAGAGATATAGAGATGTTATATAGTCAGCCAATCATTTTTTGATAATATTTCGCCATTAATTGGGCTGATCTGGATGATTTAACAACTGTTAGATGCATTTCCAACTTTTAATTAGTGAGCATGTATCATTAACTTAGTAAGAAAAAAGTAAAGCATGCCACATTTTCACCTATAGTAATTTTCATATATAATCTGCATCACTGAGGTTTATATAGTTGGGGCAGTGTCATTAATCATCTGATTATTTTTTATCAGAGGTCTACCCCCCTTCCTCTTCCTCAATATATAAATAGTCAGGTTCTTATATATAATTTCAACTTTTTTTACCCCCCTCCCCCCCTAAAAAATCACCGGATTTTTGTTACTCCCCTTGGCAAATAATTTTTCAACAATATCCTGGGCCAATTTGGATAATTTAACCACTGTTAGATGCATTTTGACGAGCTCTACAACTTTCAATTAGTGGACATGTATCATTAACTTAGTAAGAAAAAAAGTTTTAAATGTAAGAAAAAAAGTTTTAAATGGAAGCACACCACATTTTGCCTATGATCACTCTCTAGTTGACAGGCTAATTATCAATTAAGTAACTTGTTTAAAATATAAAAATATATTTATGTTATTCAAACTCAAACTAGTTTTTAAACTTCAAATCAAACTCAAATCAAACTTAGTATAGTATTTGAATTTGATTTGAATTTGATTTTTTTTATTTGAATTTGGGTTTGATCTCAACCTTTATAAAATTTATAGTTTGAGTTTGGTTTGATTTGGGGTTTGATCAAACTCAAATCAAATCTTGATCAAATTTCAGAACCCTAATACTCATTATGTAATTTGAACTGAAAGAAAAAAATTTAAATAAGTTTCTCGAATCATATATAAAATTATATGTCATATATGATTATAAACTTATCTCTAAGGATGCATATATGGAATTATCAAGGGAGTAAACCCCAGAATGGTGTTTACAAGAAGAAAGTAACATAAAAATGTATATACAACTATGTGTGTTTACAAGTTAATATAGTATAATAATGACAAATAAAAGGAGCTGTATACTATTACAAGGTAAACGTAATATTTTTCTAATAATCATTAAAATTACACTGTGCCATATTTTCATATGACAACTGATTCTGCATATAATTAATCATGCATAATCAATCATGCATGCTCAGGGCTTAGCCTTAGTGGAATAATTTAGAAACAATACAATCTATCATATGATACGCCTAATAAGATAGTGTCGTAGATAAAGGATCATATAATTTTAATCTTGTAATTTCTATAATATTAGATTAGTACTCCCATAATTTTTGTAAAGTATCATATGATGTTGGATTGTTATTTCTATAATATTTGTAAAATATAAAAGAAGGTTGTTTTAGCTCTTCTTTTGGGCAGTAATCTTCAGATTATCTTATATTTGATATAAATATAATAAAGTCAGATTACTCTTGTACCACTGTTTTTATTCTAATACAAGTTAAATTACCAAGTTATGCCTCTGGTAAGCTGCTTTTTTGATTGTTATCTGCATTGGTTTATCGGTTAAAAAAGATATTATTAATTTCTCCCTATAACATTTTGTAGTGACTGCGAAATATGGACTTCTTAACATATACTATTATTTATTCATTTGGTGGATGAAGACCTTTTGATAACTATAAATTCGATTGAAATCTACAAGGAAAACTGAAACTGGTTCTTCCAAAACAATATAAATACAACCTAAATCCAAACCAACAAAGTTTATACTATTATATCAAATGAGGTATTATATTTGGTGAATGGATAAGTCTAGTCGCCTGTCGACATTATTTTAGAAGTAGCTTGCTATTAACAAACAACCACAGTATTCACAGTATATCAGAAAACTAAAACAAAATGGTTAGCAATATATTAAGTGTGCTACACAATAGTATATTATCTTTTTTATTCCAATGAAGAAATTTACATATATTAAAAAATGGCTGTAGAAACAGTTATTAATTTAGTGAATCATCAGATGCCAAAGTATTTCCAGCACATTTAGTATAGATCCTTATATTTTCAAAATGAATTGGCAAATGTCAGTAAAGACAAGAGTTGTGTTGAAACACTTTAAAAAAAAAATATCCATCCAACTTTTTGAAATTATACTTATGAAGGGGTGGCCTTGCTTGATACTATAATTTATCATTTAAGTTTCTTGTTACTTATGAACTTCTTTTTGATGGATTAGCTAAACATCTCAAAGAATATTTAATTAAGATGGAAGCTCTTTGGCTTTATTTAAATTTTATTCATATTTATCAAAAGATTTTTTTTCAATATAATAATCTTCAAGAATTGCAAAAAATAGTATAATAATATTGTAGTAAAATATTCGAATCAAGTTTTTGAATTCAAAGATTTCACTTCTATTTGAGAAAATGCAATAGTTTTGTTGATTGATTAAGATGATTTACAAATAAAAGAAATAAAATTTGGAATCACATTATCGAGTAGGAAATTGCTCAAAATCCTGGCTTATATACAAGTCCTAAAATTTGGCAAAGAAAATTTTTTTAGTTTTAAAAGACCACTTTGTGAAATTGTTTTCTTCATATCTGTAGCAATTAGATTTTTACTAAAGGATAATTCATACGAATTCAATTACTTCGTTATACAGAAGAGATAGATCTACTATGTGCCATTTTTGAATTTATGTAATAAGTAGAAAAATTTTGCTATCATCATAAAGATTAACTATACTTATCGAATTCATAGCAAATATAATTAGGCTAGATGGGATAAATTATAAAATTTGGAGTAAAGAAATTTTAACTTTAGATAACAACAAGGAAATCAATAGATACTTGTTAAAAAATAATAATATGTAACAGGAAAGGCAATTCCTGCTCAGAATTATTTTGAAGTACAAGAGAATAGTTACAAGAAACTATACCCCAGCATAGTTCAGTGATATGAGTGAAGGTAATAGATACCATTAACCTTTCATTGAATGTACCAAGTGGGTAAAGATTCTATATGATAATCCTTATTAATACTAAAAAAGAGAAAGATAAATATCGATATATAAATTCCAGAATGAGAGTGGCAGGTTGGCATAAAAGCCTTTGCTGAGAACCCTAATCATATATGGTAGTGTAAGCAGTGTTAAAGATTTGATGTTCCCAGTGTTCCCAGGAATATTTAAAAAAATTTAGGAACACTAAATTTAGAATTTATGTTTCCTATTAGAAACAAAGTGGGAACATAAAAGTTATAATTTGTGTTCTCTACAGAAGTAGTTTTTTTACATTTTTTTATATGAAAGAGAGAGAGAGAAAGAGAGAGAGAGAGAGAGAGAGAGAGAGAAAGAAAGAGAAATTTAGCTATAGGAACATTAAAAATTTTTTGGGAATATAAATTCAATATTTTATGTTCCCAAAGAACAAAAAAAAAATTTCAAATCTTTTTCACTGAGTGTAAGGCACTGCTGGGTTGAGTATTGAGTTGCCACAAACTGGTGCAAAAGGCCCATATCAATAAGTTTTCATATTGCAAATATCTGGGGTATATTCAGGTTCTTGTCAGTCTAAAAAGAAATGAAAAAAAGTAAATTGAATATTGATGAGGTGTACAGCCACCTTTCTCTAATCTGAACTTCTCTAAACTGAACACTATTAAACTCTTTCTAAACCAAACAAAATCTTCTAGAACATTTGTAAATTTTATTATAAAGTTCAGATAAGCCATATATAACTTTTTGAAAACTAAACTTTTTCAAATTTTTATATAGAAAAAAAAGCAGTCCCAGTAGTTCAAATTAGAGAGAGTAGGGTGTGGCGACTTAGGGAAGTTGGTAAGTTGTCACCCCAAGTGGCAGGTCTTGAGTTCAAATCCCACTGGTGACGCTTTTGAAAAATTAGACCTGTGTTCCGGTAACTGTTTCTTGTCGATCGGTTGGGTACTTCACCTGTAGTCCTTGGTTACCATCTTGAATGGGAGCTTTCGAGTGAAGTTGTGTATCATGACACAGACAAATCCAAGGAACCGGTGAAACAGAAACCCATTTGGCAAGTCCCGAGTAAGGAGGTAGCTCTGATCTTCAACAGTGCTAACCAAAACTGGAATATTGGACTGAAACTGGGGAACCGGACGTTGTCCTTGGGGACAAGGTCTACCAACCTGGCCGCCGGAGTCGCACCGGAAGAAAAGGACCCATGTTGAGGAATTGGGGACCAAGGGGAGAAAAACTATAATGGCACCTAATGCCGGGTAGATCAACCCTTTCGGGCCAACTGGATTGGAAGTCTGGGAAAACGGTGAAGGACCGGTAGGAAAGTGATGGTGGGTACCGGGGTTGGAGCGAACCTTATAAGGGCAGAAGTAGGTAATGGTAGCAGTTGGTATCCCCTGACTGCAAGTTGCTTGCCTCAGTGAGTGCGTAAGTTACCGAAGTGTAGGTAATACCTGTATGGGACAGGGACTGCTCTACCAAGTTTACTCACGAGTATAAATTAGTCCTAAGGGGATGTAGGTAGCATCCGGGACTGTCTTCAACTGACTAATGTATCGGAGGGCTGTACCGGTGATCACAAGTAGGATTGACATGCGAAGCTTGGACCAGAGGGTTTAAATAGGCAATCCCCTAGTCGGGTTGTAGGTATGGCAACTAGTGTAGAACCTTCGGGCGGACTACTTAAATTAGACAACCAAAAGTTGTACATGTGGCTAGTTGTACTCTCATTCAATGTAATTCAATTGTGGGTGC
>QKWP01000136.1:38532-50954 GCA_003550325.1 Gigaspora rosea | reverse complement strand
AAAAAAAAAAAAAAAAAAAAAAAAAAAAAAAAAAAAAAAAAAGTAAAAAATTAGAGAGAGTTGACTGTATATATATATATATCGTAAAAGTTAAGAGAGAAAGAGAGAGAAACAATGATTATATGAAATCTAAATGTAAAAGAAATATTAGAAATTGTTTAATTAATTGATTTGGATCTTTATATGGCTCCTGGCTCATGGATAAGTATTAGCTCACTTGTTATATAATTTTATTAATTACTCACTTTTTTTTTTTAAGATAGATCAAGAATCAGACACAAATCTATATATTAATTCTTCAAGATTTTGAATTTGAATTTTGGTCTATATCGCGTAATCACAGAAAATAACCCACCAATTCGATTTAACAACAAATACTAAAGCCTTACTGAAACTTACAATGAGCTATCTGCAAAGACAAAAGGAGAATAACCTCCTACCCTTTCTTTTTTATATAACTTTTCTTATGGCGCATATCTACTCAACCAAATTTTTATCATATTTATCCAATTCTTTTTCCATAAATACATCATATACCTATTCCTATTCCTTTTTCTATATCCACACCTCATAACTCCAGACCAGTTACCTACATCATGGCCTGGATCATAGTCTCTTCATTTATAGCATCTCAGTTAATAATTCTTGGATTTTTATACATGAAACACATAAAATAAGCGTGTGCAAGTGTCACAGGGTAAACACTGTTAGACCTATAAAAACGTATGAAACATACAATGGCAATAACTCTTGATCCTGTGATCCAATTTAATAAAATACCACTATCATGACCGCCTTGATGAGACCTTTCAAATGGTACCAAAATTATCTCGATTGGACTGCTCTAGCACAAGCTAGTCAAAACTAAATGATTGGTCTTTACAAAACGGCCTACTGCGTTCAAATCTTATTGGTCGATTAATGCTGCACCACCTGTGACACAGAATATCAAGTAATCCTAGACATTTAAGTTATTTACAGACATGTTTGATATTCTGGACATTTTAGACATTTGGAACATAACAGTTTTGACAGATATAATTTACATATCTAATATAGCTGATATTTAGGATATATGTATTATATTTATTACATTTATTATATTCATTATATATATTTATTATATTTAGTATTAGCATATATCAAATCTATCGATTATATAGATCTCTTTATTTCTTATTGTATTTATTTATATCGGACAAACATATATAAATACTCAAGGTTTTTCCTTTGCTAAAACGCAGAGAGAAGAATCTCTGGTTTATTGAATAAAAATAGTAGTGAAATAGTGTGTCTTCACTAAAATACAACTGATACAATTCTTAGTATCCTCATATACTATTAATTGTGGTCTCTTTCGTAATTGCAAATCGCCCAAGCCTCTTTACAAAATACTGCCCAAATAACAGTATCCCTTTCGACCCTTGCATACCATAGTAATTAGTGTGAATTACATAAAGTGTCTCCCTGCATTAGTCGCTCTGTCTTTAGCATTTCTCTAAAGAGATAGAAATCTAGGTTGACAATGCGATATTTTTCTGATAATCATTAAAATTACACTGTGCCACATTTTTATATAACAACCGATTCTGCATATAATTAATCAATTATGCATGCTCGGGGCATAGCTCAGTGAAATAATTTAAAAACCATACAATCTATTGTATGTTATATCTAATAAGATATGTCGTAAATAGAGGATCATATGATTTTAATCTTGTAGTTTCTATAATATTCTATAATATTAGATTAGCAACTCTCATAATTTTTGTAAAGTATTGTATGATATTAGATTGTTATTCCTATAATATTTGTAAGATATAAAAGAAGGTTGTTTTAGCTCTTCTTTTGAGCAGTAATCTTCAGATTATCTTATATCTGAATTTAATATATAAATATAATAAAGTTATATTACTCTTGTACCACTATTTTATTTTAATATAAGTTAAATCACCAAGTCATACCTCTGGCAAGCTGCCTTTTTGATCATCATTTGCATCAGTTTATCAGTAAAGAAAGACATCATTAATTTCTTTCTTTAACAATACCATTTTTATAAGTTATAATTATACAATTATTCTTTTAAGGCACATTAACATAAAGACTAAATTATATTAAAAAGCCTTACTTGATCAACTTATTCTTGATCATGCATTGCTCGATGAAATAATTTGTACTATCACAGCAATTTTTCTGAACAAGAGCTTGCAGTCATGTTTATTATATATATAAATATAAAATTCCTAAAACAAATCAAAATTTTGAATATATTGAATCATCATCTATTCTTAATCTTCAATAAAATGTATATAATTAAACTTTACCAATAAATCAAAAATTTTAAAAATATAAATGTAGATCATTTTTAATAGTGATCACATAATAATTATATGAAATCAGGTAATCAACCAAGCACGATTATAAACAACATAGATTTAACCAATCAAAATTAATTATTTTTGTATAACTATAAAAAATTTGGGCCAACTACAGAAAACTTTATGCTATATAGAAGTATAATTTTTTTCAAATACTATATTTATTAAAATTTTACTATTATATATATTATAAAATTTTTGGCTAAATTAATAACAAGTAAAAAGTTTTATTTGTAGCACATTTTTATTTTCTATATAAATCTCATTGTACCACTAAAATTATATGATAAATAATCTACATTTACCCTATCTTTAAGCTCAATAGGATCGTCTTCTTTGTTTTCTATACTAGTGCGCTTCTATTAACAAACATGCTAGGTTATTCACAATAGTAGAAACTGTTATTCTTAAAATTCATTCCATTATTATTCCAAATCTTAGTATAAGTTCTGGAAAGAACTTGACTATCAAAATAATCATTTGTTTGGGTTTTTTTATGCATAGTTTTATTCATTATACAACTTATTTTAACTAGAGTGTTGTTAGAAAAACAAATTTTTTTAATGAAAAATGTATTATTTGTAGGTTCTAAAACTAAAATAATATCATTATTAAATTTTGGTAGTGTTCATAGGCATGTTGTGGAGGACATATTTATAATTTTTGCTTATATTAAAATAAGAATAGTGACAAATATTACATAATATTTTAGGAGGGAGAGGTTTCTAAAATTTTACATTAAGGGTAGAGTACAATGATCTATATTGTAATAGTGATCACATTACTAATTTTTTTACAATAACATTTAATTGAATTCAGGTAATGATCATATGTTATTGTATATTATTTATATTTTACTACTAGGCAAATCTCAATTATTCTAGGCAAATTAATGATATATACAAGTAGAATTTATTAATATAATATGTAGCTTTAAAGTTTTACTACCATAAATACAAGATTTTGACCTATATGCCACAAAATTTTGGCTAAAATTGGTTGTGTTCTCAAAAATCCTTATTAGTGATGTATTTTTGCTCTTATAAAAATTTTTTGTATAACGAACATTGTACTCTATTCTTAAATATAGAAGTTCATAATAGCCAATCAAATTTCTCTTATGTAGAAGTAAGGGAGTAAGTGTATAGTAAAATTATATTACATTATATATATCACCACTCTAACTTATCAACAGAGAATAAGTTGCATAGATGTAATCTCATTTGCTTTTGCGAGTTTTATTTATATGTATTTGTGAGCTAATTACAGATTGTGGAATAGTGCACAATCTTAACCAGGTGCGTCAATAAAATTTTATTATCATATGATAATGCCAATCATTTTACCTAATCAAAATATCAAATACTAAAAAATTTAATTTTCTATTAGATGCTAAGAAAATAAACCAAAAGCTTAAAAGGCTAATATATATCAAATACTATCAAGAACTTATATATATTGCAATTTTGAAAGTACAATAAAAAAAGGTTACATTTTTGAAAGTCAATAAAAAAAAGCTTTATTGGCGATAGTGACTAATTAAAACAAAATATTTTAAACATAAAGTTAAGTTTAAAAAAAATTCAAAGTTTATTAATTCAAAGTTTGTTTTTAACAGGAAGTATTTAATTCTTTTTTACAGTCAGACCTTTCTAAAGCATAGTGTTGGGACCATAGTAAAAATTTTTAAAAATATGCATTTAGAGAGGTTATGCATTTAGAAAAGTAAAAATCTTTAAGTGTTATATTAAGTTGGGCCAAAAAAAAAGTATGTATTTAAAGAGATTTTATATAGATATGCATTTAGGGGTTGTATTTAGGAAGGTTCAAATGTTCTACCAAAAAAAAATTTGTATATACCAAGAAAGAAATACTCTAAAAAGGAAAAGACAATTTAGCTTAAATTATAAAGTATATAAGAAAGTTAATTTTAAGAGCTAATAAGCACTTTGATTAAAATATAAGTGCATAAGAGTAAAAACATGTAACTAATCATATAAATTATTGAAAAAAGTTCTAGGTTTTTACTCTCATGCACTTATATTAAATTTTTTTAGCATAACCAACTAAAAAATTTTAACTTAGTATAAATTGAAGAAACAGCAATTTAATAGTTACTTATAATAATTAATGCTTACTTGGAATTAATTTAAATAATGTGTATTGTGTATATGATCCTTTTAAATTAATAGTAAGTATTTTTTTATATTTTTCTACTTTCTCAATCATTTTATTAATTGGTCAAAATTTTTTTCTTACTCTTTTTGTACACTGAACATCAGGAAAATAAAAACATTAATCATCTGCAGTAATATTCAAATTTATCAAATAAGTGCAGAATTTTGTTTGAAAAATTGCAAAGATCTTCAAAATTTAGGTTTTTGCAGTTCTTTGCAGATTTTTTGGCAAAAATCTGTGAAAATATTTAAAAAGTATAATATTTGCAGATTATAATAGAATCAAGAAATTAAAAATATTAATAATCTGTAGTAATCTTCAAATTTATCAAATAAGTGCAGAATCTTGTTTAAAAAATTGCAAAGATCTTCAAAATTTAGATTTTTGCAGTTCTTCGCAGATTTTTAGCAAAAATTTGTGCAAATGTTTAAAAAGTATAATCTTCACAGATCATAATAGGTGCCACTTATTATAATCTGCAATAATCTCCAAAATTATAATTTCAATGCTTACCTGCTGGTAAGAACATGAGAAAATCAATAAACAAAACAAACTGAAAATATAAAGTAAAAAAAATGCTTTTTTTATTCACTTTTATTATTATTATTTTTTTATTCTGATTTTTTTTTATTTAAAATTCGAAATAACAATGGTAGGAATAAAAGTAAATTTTTGGTTATTCACATAATAAGGAATAACTGGAATTTACTTTTATTCCCACATACGTACAGTACTTAAAATTTTTTTAATATTTTTTTTTTATCAGTTTATTTTATTTTTTTATAATGCATTTACTGTATGTTTTATTTTTTTATATATATTTTTAACCATTTTTTTAAACAATTTTTTTATATTTTAAATGGTTTTTTTTATTTCTTTTTTTTATTTTCTTTTTATTTATTTTTTTTTTAATTTTTTTTTTGTATTTTTTTATTCTTTATTTTTTTTGTTTTTTTTTGAATTTTTTTTATTATTTATATTGCTTATTTATTTTTTATTAATAACATTTAATGTTTTTTATTTTTTAAACGGGTTCTTTTTTTTTAATTTTTATAGTTTTTTTTCATTTTATTTTAATTTTATTGTTTTTTTTAATTTTTTTATTGTCGTTTTTTTCTTATTCTTTTTAATTTTTATAGTTATTTCATTTTTTTAATTTTATTGTTTTTTTTTTAATTTTTTTATCGTCATTTTTTTTCTTATTCTTTTAATTTTTTATTTTTTTATCATAATTATTTTTTTTAATTTATTTTATTTTTAAATTTTTTTATTTTTTAATGCATTTTTTTTAGGATTTTTTTTAATTTTTTTTAACCAATTTTTTTTTATATTTTTATTATTTTTCAGTTTTTATTTTAACTTTTTGTTTTTTATCTTATTTTTATTATTGTTTTTTTTTATTAATTTAATTAAATTTTTTAATTTTTTTTAGTTTTTATTTTCATCATAATTTATTTTTTTTTATTTATAAATTATTTTTTTATTATAAATTATTTTTTTTTATTTATAATTTATTTTTTCTTTATTTATAATTTGTAATTTTTTTTAATGTTTTTACATTATTATAATTTATTTAATTTATTTTTAAAGCGGATATTATGATGATTTTACATTACTAGTTACACAAGCTAAGTATAAAACTTTTTTTTTACCGTATTTTTTTTTCTACTAACACTATCTTATATTTCAATATTTTTTCAGTTTTTTCCTTCCTTCGTTACTTCGATCGGGAACATGAAATGGCGCTGGGCTTGGGAATCGAAATTTGGTATTGGGGAAGCAACGTTTCATTCATGAAATAGTGCCAAGATTGGAGTTTTTGAAGAGTAGTATAAGGGAAGCATCTTGTTTCTTTCTTGCTTTCATTCTTTGACTAATCTTCTCTTGTTGACTAACGTTATACTTTGACCAGGAATATGAAATTGGCAGTGTGGTGTCGTGCATTTCAGCGTTCTTTTTTTACTCATATGGCATCTGGAATTCTTTTGTCGCTAGTGTCTTTCATTGCTGATGTTTTTTCTTCGTCACTGTGAAAGGGTATTGGCTAAAGTATTTTTGCTGTTGGTGTTGGCGCGTACAGTTATGTATTTATATTTTTTTTTTTACTTTCAGTATCTTGTTCATTTTATACTAATTCTTTTCAGGCTGGCTCAAGGTAGGCAGCTGTTATATCTTACATTACTGGATATGCTCATTGTTAGTATCAAATTTGCTGAATTTGAGAGTTATACTATGTCTAACGTTCATGGTTGGTGTAGTAGTTTCTTTATGGCGTTTGTGCAGTGGTGTCTTTACTGCATATATGTGGTGTTTGTATGGTATTTTAATAGTGTTTGTGTATTGTTTCTAAGGCGTTTTTGTGATGTTTCTTGTAATTTGTTTTGTAGTTTTTTTTTTTATTAATAAAAATATATTCTTATTATTTTTTTTTAATAAAAATATATTATTTTTTATTATTTTTGTGAAATTTTATAATTGATCAATATTATATATTTGTAATAAATTACATTATTAAAATATATAAATATTTGAATATATTCTTTTAATATATGAAAAATTAGCATTATTATTTGCTTTTTACAATCTGTGGATTATTGATTAAAAATTTGCGCAGAAAATTAAATCTGGCAGAAAATGAAGAAAAATTTCTTCAATGATCGCTAGCAGAATCGCAAATCTGCATTAATTTTTAATAATTGCTTTGCACAGATCTGTACTAAAAAAACTTTCCCGATATGCGCAGCAAAAATTAAATCTGTACAGAAAATTAAATAAAATTTCTTCAACGATCACCAGCAGGGTCACAGATCTGCATTAATTTTTAATAATTGTTTTTTAGAAATTTGCACAGATCTGTACTAAAAAAACTCTCCCAATGAACATTGTTAACTTCTATTTGTTTCTTAAAAAGCCTCAACACCTTTGTTGTCAAGGTTAACTGCTCTTTAAAAATTTTATTACAATTTTATCCATATTGCTGATATCATTCTCAATAATATTTTGTGAAGTAACCAATTCTAATTGCACTTTAGCAAAATCTTAATCACACTTAGTTAAAAATGGTGGTTGAGATTTCTTCTTATGTGATCAAAAAATTTACCTGTGACTGGCCCTTTTGCAAAACCAAATGTTTGCAAATATAAAACCTGCTATTTAAATAATATGGACATCTATATATCTATTGTTCTATATTGGTAATATATATTTTATTTTATAGTATATAGTGATAGCATTTTCCATTTTGATTTAAATTGTTTTATCCAGCCTGTTTTCTCTTCCAGCTCTGATTTGCTATAATTTTCATAACTGGTAAATAATTATAGTCAAATCTTGTTATATAGTCACAAACTTGAAATAGTCACACTATTTTTAAGTTCTAACTATTATAAACTACAGTTTTTTTTCTCTATAATCACCTTCTATATAATTACAACTTCTATATAGACATATTAAATTTTGAACCAATTTATTAATAAACTTATAAAAAAAGACTTCTATGTAATTACACTCTTTTATAATCACTAATTTTCTTGGAACAAACTGTGTGATTATAGAGAAGAAAGACTGTATATAAATTTAACCTTTATATAGTCATAACTTATTATAATTACCAGATTCTTGTTTCTCAAAGAGGTGATTATATTGAGGTTTGACTATACCTTTGCCACTATAATATACTACTAGGTTAAGACATAAGCAAAAAACCTCTTTTAATAACTTTCTGATGTCCTTCAATGAACATAGTAGTTCTAAGAACTGATATTTTATTATTGCATATACAGTTTTCCTCCTCTATAATCACCTCCTATATAATCACAACACCTGTACAATCATATTGAATTTTGAGACAATTTATTAATAAACGACTTCTATATAATCTCACTCTTTTATACCATCAGCAAATTTTATATATAGATATATGGGGTGAGTCAGTAGAAAAGGGACAAATTTTTTCTAAGTAAAAGTTTTCTTGACTTTAAGCTTAAATATCTTAACAACTAACTTAATAAATTTAATAAATTTGTTTTATTTTAATTCTATATAATTTCAAGATTAAAATAAAAAATTTTTAGCAAATTTGATTAAATAGTTGTTAAAATATTTTAATTTAAAAATTAAAAAAATTTTACTAAAACTGATTTGTCTCTTTTCTACTGACTCACTCCCATATATCGATTACTAACCAAGTGGATATATATTGATTACTAGCACTCCTGCTGATTTTTATCGATAGTAATTATAATCAATATATATCCATAATGGTTAATAATCGATATATAACCAATATATTGATAGTGATTATGATCAATACATATCCATAATAGTGTTCCTAAAAACTGAACCAAACCGAACATTGGGTTGAGTTTGAGTTTGGTCCAAATTCGAACCGAACCCGAACAAGACTTAATTTTAAAAATCCAGTTCGGTCTGAGTTTGGTATTAAACTTTTAAACTAAGTTTGGGTTCAGTTCAAAGTTCATGAACATGTTCGGGTTCGGTAAAATAAATATCACAAAGTGTATACCAGGAACAGAGTAATATTGCAAATTTCATAAAGTGTATACCAGGAACGGAGTGATGCATATCACATAGTGATAGTTTTAGGATGGGCCAGAATGGCGTATGTCCGCAAAATATTCGTCATTTGGTGCTTAATTTTCACCTGGAATCGTCGCGTGGACCGTCTTGATGCTTAATTTTATGTGTCTAACACCGCATAGACTATCTTGATAGTAGCATGTTAAGGTTAGAGTTGTATTGTTGCAAAGTTAATTTTTTTTTGCTATTCGGATTATTTTGTTATAATGTAAGACTATGGATTATCCGTAGAATAAAATTACAAATGCTATAACAACCAATAGTAAAAATGTGCTTTTTAGATGTAAATATCGGTGGCCTGATACAAATTTGCATGCCTATTCGCTTAATATTTGTCATTTTTCATTTTTTTCGTAGAATTTTTTATTGGCCTAATTAAATGATAATTTCTGATTATCGAAGATGAAAATGAAAGATTTGCCAAATTTACTTTTCTGTTGTTTGATTCTCTAATATATGCTAAACACTGGTCGAAATTAAAACATTCAGTAATAAATCAGCAATAATTCAGTAACAATTCAGTAAACATTCAGCAACCATTCAGGTACCGATTCCTGCCACTCAGCTACCACTCAGTAAAAATTTAATAATATATTACTGAATTTTTACTGAATGGTAGCTGAGTGGCAACTGAGTGGCAGGAATCAGTACCTGAATGGTTGCTGAATGTTTACTGAATTGTTAATGAATTATTGCTGATTTATTACTGAATGTTTTAATTTCGACCAGTGAAAGCATTTTGTATAATGGTTTTTAAGTTCGAAAACAAGTGCAAGAACAAGAACAATAGCGCCACAATGGATAAAAAAATTCACATTCCATTAAAGATTTAGATTATGATTTCTCAATTTTTCAATTTTTGGTTAATTACTAATTTTTTCAGTAGTTTTATGTCGATCTATTAACTGATAAAAGCATAGTTATATTAAAATGTGATCAGTGTGCTAATACTAATATAGCAATATATGATATGCTTTAACGCTTTTGATTGGATATGCAATTCATGATCAAAAATGTTAAGACTAAAATATCGATGACCAGGTTATAATCAAGAATGTTATCACGATTCAGATTTTAACAATTGTGCCAAATCAATCTTAACCTTAACCACTTACGGTATTGTATCGATTTGTAACAAAATTCCAAAATTCTTGTAGTAAAAGCATTGCTGCCATGGTCCTATATTTATCTATTGTATTAGAATTGTTTAACAAATATCGCTTTAACAGGTTTTTGTGCATGACGATTACTATAAAAAATCTCACTTTTTTTACTGTCTTCGGGATTGCACTAACTAAATTTGTCATGAACCATATTATATTATACTTAAGGGATGTTAAGTGGTGTATCTGGTGTGGTTCTAAATAATTGTGTAGTCCTGTGCAAGGTTACACATTATACAGCTACCCTAGTATTTTTGGGTTAATTATTACCCGAACCCGAACATGTTCATAAACTTTAAACCAAACTCAGACTGAACAAATATTTCAAGTCTGAGTTCAGTCGGGTTCATAAATTCTGGGTTTGGTTTGGGTTCGAGTTTGAAGATCTGCAAAATTTAAAGTTCGGGTTCAGAATTATCAGTATAGTAATTCGTAATTTATTCAATCTGGCAATTAATAGAGTTGGTTATAGTAATAGGAGGAATCCTATACCATTTTTATTATAATAAAATAATGTTGGATTATAATCATAATGTACTAGTGAAATGACTGGTATTGTAAAAATAATTTTTTATATGTTGTCTACCGTGTGAAGGATCAGTCATATAACATTGACAGTTCCTCCTTTTAGTTATAGTTGCGACATAATTACATCATTAGAGTTTACTATAGTAATAATGTAATGATGTAGGTCTTTCAATCTGTAATCATTAGGGAATATTTAAAGAGGACAAGTTTTTTCCCAGACAAGATAATTTCTGTTTTTTCTGCTAACCTGACTATGTCTAGTTTTTTGTCTAGTTTTTCGTTCTGTCCTCATATGGTGACCTAATGAATATTTATAGCATGAAATCTGAAATATTTGGCATATTCGATAAGTAGCTTGTCATGATAACAGTTACATGAATATTATTATTTTTTGTGTGGAAGTATTGTTGCATGATAGGGCGTAATGAGGAAATAGCTAATGCTTAGTGTATATCAGAAGAATTCAGCCTGTTGGACGACAGTCGAATCTTGAGTTTTTAATAGATAGCCTATTGGGATGACAGTCACGGAGATTTATCATTTTTGTTTAGTTTAAGTTCAGATTTGGCCTGTCAGATGACAGTCAAATCTTGAGTATTAGTAAGTGGCCTGTCAGAACAACAATCACAAAGATTTATTGTTATTTATAGTTGTTTATATATGTCGGGTTTGGCCTGTTAGACGACAGTTAATTCAAGTTTTCAGTGGATAGTCACAAAAATCATATATGTGGGTACATTACGCTCAGGTAGGTATTGTTAGTAATTAGAGCGTAACAAATGGAAAGTGAATGAAAACTTTGGCATATTTATCAATGCTTTCGAATTCTGACTTG
Source organism: Gigaspora rosea (assembly GCA_003550325.1). Taxonomy (NCBI): domain Eukaryota; kingdom Fungi; phylum Glomeromycota; class Glomeromycetes; order Diversisporales; family Gigasporaceae; genus Gigaspora; species Gigaspora rosea. The sequence continues at coordinate 39,273 of QKWP01000136.1, read as the reverse complement.
GTTGGATTAATTGTACAAAGAAGCAGATACAGAATACCCGAAACTGTATTTTACTAGCCAAGTACCCATGCCTTTGGCACGGAATTTTGTAAAATTTTTAATATCTTGAATTTGAAAGGTAAATTTATCTTTCAAAAATTTTAAAGAGTACGTCTAATAATAATAACTCATGATTAAACTCGGATATTATTCACTAATCATATTGCCTATTATTGAATAGTACCTAGGAGTATAGCAGAACTCCGAATAATCTATATGAGGTTATATGGGGTGCGGACAATAGAAACAGCCTTTTTTACATATATCTTATTTTGAGATAGTTGATTGGTTTGATTTTTAGACTGATCTGGGATTGATCAAATTTCACGATTTTGATTGGTTAAAGGTAGCAGGTGACTATCAGATAATCTTGTGATGTGTTGGCTCTACGAAGCCTCGCTTAATTTTTCTTTTACATTATTTTGATTTTTTATTATGCAAACCGACTTTTATTTATAATTGAAAAATGTTAATCATGTCAAAATTTATATAAATCTAATAAAAACTTATTTTTCAAAAATGTAAAAAAGGGCTGTTTTTGCTGTTTCTATTGTTCGCACCCCATATTTGAGCATCATAGTAAAATTTTTTTGGTTAGCGGTTTTGGTTTGGTATATATAAGCTACATTTCAAATACTAGATTGAACTTTTATCCATTTTTACCTTTTTTTGAAATATAACGTCTCTAAAAAAAAAAAAAAA
>QKWP01000136.1:13312-26058 GCA_003550325.1 Gigaspora rosea | reverse complement strand
TTATTTTAAACTATTTTTAAAATATAATAATAATGTTTTTATAATAATTTTATAATATTTTTGAAACAGATTTAAATTTTTATTTTATTTTTAAAATTTTTATTATATTATTAATATATTATAAAAACATTATTAAAATATTTTTTTATATAAAATCATATTTATTATATTTTCAAAATATTATTATTTTATTATAAAAACATATATACTTTTTTTTAAGTTTCAGTAAAGTACAAGGGTAAATATCAGTTAACTAAAGGGTATATTTAATATCCCGATATCGATTTTTTATATTATAATTATATATCTGTTTTGCCACAATTATTTGGCGGATCTATGGCAACATAAAAGATGCATATCGGTATATACAAGGGTAAATATCAGTTAACTAAAGGGTATATTTTAATATCCTGATGTCAATCTTTTATATTATTATTATATATCTGTTTTGCCACGATTATTTGGCGGATCTATGGCAACATAAAAGATGCATATCAGTATATACAAGGGTAAATATCAGTTAACTAAAGGGTATATTTTAATATCCCGATATCGATCCGTTTTTTTGCTAGATGATATTAAAAATGAAAATTGGTATATAAAATAAATTTATTTTTGTTCATTTCTGATATATAATTAAAAGATGACATATTTTGATTTTTATTATTTAATACAAATATTATATACATGAAATTAATAGCTAAATAAATACATAATATAAATTACTATATTAAAAAAACTATTTTCTATTACTATGCCTAGAGCTTTTAGGAGCTTTTTGACTTAAGCCACCTCTACTATAATGTGGTTTAGGTCTAGCAGTATTGATGAGATTAATATTAGGACTTTCTTCGATTAATCCTAAATTATTAGTATATGACAAATTAATTGAATATTAGAAATATAAGTTTTTTGTTGAAATTATAATAGCAAATCATATAAAATCAACAAATATATTACTTGGTTCAGCAGCACTAATGGCTTTACTTTTACCTTTGTTCATTGTGGTACCTTCAGAGATTATATAAATAAAACATTATAAAAATTTAGTAAAAATCTTAAATAATTTGCATTATAAAATATTAAAATTTTACCGGAGGCAGTTATATTAGTTATTGATGTGACACCTTTAGAGATTATATGAATAAAACATGCAAAAATTTTAATAAAAATCTTAAATAATTTGCATTATAAAATATTCAAAATTTTACCGGAGGCATTATATGAATTGAGTACATTATCAGACGTTGTAGTAGAAGCACCACCAGACATTTTAATGGGAGTACTTTTACCAGCTCTTGTGTTGGGGGCACTTTTACCAGGACTTGTATTGGGGCACTTTTACCAGGACTTGTATTGGGGCACTTTTACCAGGACATATATCGGGGGCACTTTTACTAGCTCTTGTATCGGGGGCTTGACCAGGGCTTGTATCAGAGGCTTGACCAGGGCTTGTATTGGGGCACAACTAGGAGAGGAAACATTAGCACCGGAAGGACCAACGCCAGTACCAAAATCAATGGCACTATCATAGTAGCGTGAAATACACCAGCTAGGGGCCCCAGCTGGTGGTATGGAGTTTTCAGCAACTTCATCACATTCCCACTGATTTCTTTTTGGTTTATTATAATTTTGTGCTATGGAAGTATCTTCGCATAGCAACAAAATTTGTTTCAACTAAAAATTANTGGAAGTATCTTCGCATAGCAACAAAATTTGTTTCAACTAAAAATTATATAAAGTATACGTATTAGTACCGATATCTATATTATTATTGATATTTACATTAGTATGGATATCTATATTAGTATAGATTATAGTTACTTTTTTTGATCTCCATTCTTTTCGCACAACCTTTATCACATGATTGTGCTAGTCATCTTCGAGGCAACGCTGAACCCCTACCCTTAATGCTTGATTTCTTGAAATATCAACAGGAAGAAGGTTATTAAAATGTTCATTATCAGTTTCTTGAAGTTGGTTAAACCCCTTCTTTCATCATTTAACTTTCTATAAATTATATAATTAAAAATATATAAGGCAGTACCGATATTTATATAAGGCAGTACTGATATTTATATAAATAATCTAAAAAAAAGGCTTACTGGTTCTATTCTTCCATTTTCATGCATCCTCGCATGATCTTGACTGTCCGACTCCGGGTTCTGTTGCTTGCGATATTTTTCCCTTTGATGTCTGTGCCATTCCTTTGTTATTTTCAAAATATGTTAGTCTTCCACCTGATATCTTTTTACGTCTTGTTTTACTGTTTTAAATGCATCTTGAAGAAACATATCCTTAAAGTCAATCCAATGCTTAGATGGGTCAGGTTGATTAGATTGTTCTAATCTAGTTAGTGAAATTATGATATCGTTCTATATTAATAAATTTGAACAAATAGATAGATTATTAATATAAAATACCGATATCTATATAGATTAAGTTAAATAGTATAATTGCCGATATTTATTTAGCAAATTAAAAAAGTACTATTTTTTCATCAAAAATAATACAATAATATATACTCTTAATAATTTTTTTTTGCTCAGTGAGAGTTCCCGGCGCCTTTTTGTAACCCTACGCCTGTTACGACCATTTCTGCTATGTTTGTTGCTGTTGAAATTGTTGTTGCTGTTGTTGCTATTGTTGCTGTTGTCGCTGTCACTATTGCTATCAGTTTCTAAAGAACAGGCCCTTTTTTTCATAAAATTATCGATTTTGTCACCCAGATTCTTTATTTCATTTCTTAATTCTTTTAATTCATCATCTACAAACCAAAAAAAAAAGTAGTCATCTAGTACGTAAAAAAAAATGCCACTGTACCGATATATATATATAGAATCATGCCTAACATGCATATGTGCTACAAATATATGTATATATATGTTCAGTATGTAACATCATTAATTTATTACTTCTTTCGATCGATTTTTCATTTTTTTTATTTTTGCTTCTTTCGATGGTTACTGATAAATGAGAAATACTTGAGGATAAATAAGAAATACTTGAGGTATGTAAGAGACTCATGTTGGATAATATGAAGTCTTTTGCATTTCGAAGTGATATAGTAAGTGCTTCTTGTATAGAAAAAAAAATAGAAACTGTTTTTTTTATTACCTTTGGAAGAAATAAAGAAGAGTGTATATACATGTGTCACAACGTGTTTTTTTTTATTTTCTTATATAGCATCAAAACAAAGCACGTACTGTTATTGTATGTACTCATGTATAGGCTTCGGGATTTTAAATTTTAGGATACAATCCCTAAGAAATCAAATATACTGAACCCGGTAAATTATAAAATTTAAAATTCCAAATTGTGATTTTCCCTTGGTAAAATATAATACTAAATAGATATCGGGATATTAAAAATTTTCTTTGTTATAAATTCATTTTAACCAAAAACTCATTAAAATTTTAATAGATCAATAATTATATTATTTTATAATTATTATAATTATTATAGAGAGTTTTACTAAAATGCACCTCTGGTGTTTTGCACCATATTACACAAAAGCCAATTTATTTTTTAAAAAAACCTTCATATTTCAAATTTTTGCTAATGAAGCCACCTTTAAAATTTATTTTTATAAAAATTTATTTTTTAATAATTGTATAATATTATTATTTTTATTTTTATTTGCTAAATATTATTGTTATCTATATAAATAAATATATATAATCTATTGCTTGCCAATATTATTTGTTATAAAATAAATAAGTTGCTACCAAATTTTTTATTATTTTATTTTTCATATTAGTATCAGTAAAATTTAAAAATTTTACTAAGTTGAATGGCATATTTGTATACTATTAACATGGCGAAATTTTTAAATTTTTTTGCGTGTGGAAGAATACATATGTTGATATCGGGATATGATAATGCTACTTCACTGATAATCATTTTGTCATTTGTTTAAATAAGCTATTTGTTAATGTATAATAGAATAAATAAAAAATATATAATTTCTCAATAAAAATATTTTATAATAAACCCTTATATTACCGATATTGATACAAGTTTATATAATAATATTGGGAAGGTTTTATCTAAAAATTCCAAAAAAAATACAAATATTGATGTAACTAAAGTTCAATTGGACTAAAGTTCGATCATATATTATTGGGAATTTTTTAGATAAAAAAATTCCCAATATTAGTGCATAAAAAATTTATCACATATTACAGATATTGGTTGATGTAACTAAAGTTCGTTATTACACAAAAAAAATATATATCATGATAGCTATTGATGTAACTAAAATTTGATCATATATTATCAGGAATTTTTTTATTTAAAAAAACCCCGATATTAGTGCATAAATCATATATTACAGATATTGATCGATCGTAATTAATTTCGGAATTTTTTTATTGCACAAAAAAAATATATCATGACAGATATTGATGTAACAAAAGTTCGATCATATAATATCATGAATTTTTTTAGATAAAAAATTTCTGTATTATATATTACAGATATTGATATAACTAAAGCTCGATCGTAATTAATATTAGATTTTTTATTGTGTAATTTCTCAATATAATATTGCTATAAAGTCTTAATATTGATGTAATGTCTTCTATTTCGTCAATTCTTTGTTTCGCGTATATGGTTTGGGAAAAAATACATCAACTATTTTATCAGCAATATGTAATTTTTTAAAGCATTATAAATATAAATAGGATAAGTTTCTTCATCTTGTTTTATTCACTATTCTTTATAGTTTTGTTTCAATTCACAATTCTTTTAAGTTTTGTTTCAATTCGCAAAAAAATTTTTTTTCGCAGTTATTATTTTTTTACATATTAAAAACATGGATACAGTTGTTTCACATAGAAGACAATATAATGAAAAAAAGGGGCGTGTTGGAAGTGGAAGCAAGAGAAGAAGATCATTATCTTCATTTTCTTCAAAAGGTAATATATATATTGGGGATTTTATGTTTTGTGTAATTTTATGTATTAAGCCAGGCTATTATTTATATATAAATATATATATAGATAGAAAGCGAAAACCTCCAGTTTCATCAATTTAAATTAGCAGCAGCAGCAGCATAACGAAAGTGGTAATAGCAATATTGAATGTATCGATATCGGTAGTGAAAATGATATCGTAGCAGCACTCCAGATACATTTTTTATGTTTGGATATAAGTATCGGGTCCTGATAGAAATATAAGGCAGCATTCATAATTTACGATAAACCAGTGTAATGTTATAGATAATACAAAAATAATACCATATGGTATTATTTTTGTATTATCTATAACATTACTACTGGTTTATCGTAAATTATGAATGTACTAGTAACAGCTGGTTTATTTTTGTTTTTGATAGATTTGTTTTATGCATGTAATATCTGATAATTTTTTTTTATTATAATAGACTGAAATCCTCTTAGTTATGGAGGGTCTAAACGAACAGGATAGACCATACCCTGCCAAGCAATAGCATGAATTCAGAGATCATTTTATCACAAACTCCCTCCCAGCTATTATGCGTGATATTGCTTACCCTGCTACTAACGACCAAGTGCTATATGTAATCCGGCAACACCATAAACATCAACATGGGATGTATTTGGAAAAAATGCAGCCGGCTAGGTGTGAGCAACAAAAAAAAAAGAAGAAGAAAGAATACGCGGCCATTGCAGGTATATTATTATTAACATACATATATAAATATCGGCACTATACATTTCACTCTTATTATTATTTAATATTATCGTTATTATTGTTCTTTTTTATCTTTTTATTTTATTTTTACTCATTAATTTAATTTAATTTATTTATTTTGTTATTTATTTTCACTTTATTTTAATTTTTTATTTTTTTTTAATTTATTTTTAGAAACTCCAAAGACGAATGAGCGGCTTTAAACATTTACTAACAATGCAAAGCTGCTCATTATACAGAAATTTTCTAAAGAATGTATCCAAAGAACAAGCAATTGCCGATATTTACTGGGCATTGCGATTTCGAGGTTACCATAGTGATGAAATTTCCGAAACCAATACCAAAAAGGCTGATAGGGAGCAGAGAGACGAAAACCGCAATAGCGACAACAACCACAACGACCGGGTGGTCATTGTATTAGACAAAGGCTGGCGATCACGGAAGGTAAGATCTAAGCATATATAAATATCGGCATAATGCTTATCCACGAGTAATTATTTTTGAACCTGAACAAATTTTATTGGTCTAAATTTAACATTAATGCTGCTAAAGGAAATGGGGCTTTATGTTTTACCGGATTCAGCCTTAAAAAACCTGATAGTGACATATATTTTACCAATGGCTAAATCTAATAAATAATAAATTGAAAGCTGTCTTTTATTTCTTTAGCAATGCAGTGCTCATATATATATATATATGATTTTTTTTAAAAAAATTTTTTTTTTTATCTCTAGTTGAAAAATATATTATGGTCAGCCGAAAATGTGTTAGCTGTAAAAAAGAAATCTACAAGATACCGGTGGGCAAATGCCCCAGGTTTAATCGATGAAAATACAGCTCCACCCAAAAATGCACCATCTTGGTTTATATCAAGGTCATATGCTAACCCCGATGGTTGCATTACTGATAGCGATAGCGATAACTCCCTTCTCAATAACAATAATGATAACCTCCCTCCCGATAACGATAATGATAATCCCCCTCCTGATAACAAAAATAATAACCCCCTCCCGATAATGATAACCCTAATAACGAAAACACTGATAACAATGACCCTGATAGCGACAACCCAGAAAGCACCGATAGTGACTATATACCTGTTATAGCTGGGCCCAGTAATATCCACTATAGCACATATAGAACACGTTTAAAATTAAAAAAAATCAAAAAAAAATTCGACTGCCAGAGGTAAAAATAGTAATACTGTTAGTTTAATTATAACTATACGAAACTAACCTTGGCTCTGAATTTGACAAAAAGTATTCAATCAACTGGCTACCTTTAATAAATTTAGTAATACTATTAAAGGTAAGTCGAAAGAGGCTGTTGTTGACAAAGGTAAATCGAAAGAGGTTATTGATAAAAAAGGTAAATCGAAAGAGGTTGTTAATGAAAAAGGTAAATCGAAAGAGTTTGTTGATGAAAAAGGTAAATCGAAAGAGGTTGTTGATGAAAAAGGTAAATTGAAAGAGGTTGTTGTTGACAAAGATAAGGTGAAAGAGATTGTTGATGAAAAAAATAAAAAGAAGGAAATTGGTATGTGTCAGTTAATTTTTATACTAATAATTTATTAAATTACAGTTAAATATTAGTTAACTTTTACGAATTATTATTCATTGTATATATTTTTCTGATATTAGAAAAACTGATGTTCTATCAAAATCCTTCTCTAATATTAGAAGGTGAAACTATAATTAGTCAGCAAAAATCTAACTTATCATTAGGTAATTAAGTAAAATGCATTAACTAATGCATAATTCAAATCATTAATTTTGTTTTCCACATAGGTGAATCCAGCTGTCAGGATCCTGATGAGAACGAAATTGTGGAGACTCTTGCGAGCTCCACAAATTTTTTAAAAAGTTTGTTAGAATCGGAGGAGGAAGAGGAAAGCAGTGACAACTAAAAAAAAAAGCAAATTGATCTTTTTTTCTTATTCATTTTATTTGCAATTTTTTTTAATACATATAATAAATAAATGTATTATCTAAGGCTATATATATCATGATAATAAAGATGTATTTTTTTCTTATACCATTTATATACCGATATCCTTATATTATGCTATTAACGTGTAAGTTGAATATCGGAATAATAAAAGAAAGAAAAACTATATACAGTTATTTGCCTTTATACATACCGATATCCTTATATTATACTATTAACGTGTAAGTTGAATATCGGAATAATAAAAAAAGGAAAAACTATATACAGTTATTTGCCTTTATACATACCAATATCCTTATATTATGCTATTAACGTGTAAGTTGAATATCGGAATAATAAAAAAAAGAAAAACTATATACAGTTATTTGCCTTTATACATACCGATATCCTTATATTATACTATTAACGTGTAAGTTGAATATCGGAATAATAAAAAAAAGAAAAACTATATACTGCTATTTGCCTTTATACATACCGATATCCTTATATTATACTATTAACGTGTAAGTTGAATATCAGAATAATAAAAAAAAGAAAAACTATATACTGCTATTTGCCTTTTTATATACTGATATCCAGCTTTGATGCTAGCTCCTGTTAGTTTACCATTATTATCTCTTCTATAGTAACCCGATATTTATATCAGAATAATATTAGTAAACAAAAAGTATATTATTTTATATCTGATATCTTACCTTTATATTGCCCTAATACTGATATCTGTTATTTTACTGATATCATTCTTTCTATATTATCCCGATATGCATATCAGTATAATAATAGAATTATATAGGCATATTCTGATAGTTATGCATTCGACCTGTGTCCTCGATGAGGGACAAAAAGTATACAATTTAGGCTGGGAGTATAATACAGGCGGAATTAAAAAAATTCTGAAAATAAAATGTATTAATATGAAAAACGAAAGAGTCAGCAAAATTAGATCCAATATATGATATTTTCCAAAGAAAAAATATAAAATAAAAAATTATCATGCGATATTATGCGCATTTAATATAAATGTGCATTCATGCACATGTAATTATAAATTTCATATATAAAACTTATCGTAAATTGGTCATAAAATAATTATATATTGCAAAAATTCGTTCTTTCTTAGTCTTACATGTGCCGTGCAGCGGCACATATAAGCCAATCATTTACTTTAATGAAGTAATAATCTGATGTCATTTATAATATTTTATTATTACGATCAATGGCTTGCCATATAAAGCAAAATCAGCTTTATTAAAAAATGATTCATAATACCAGTACGATCACATGAAATATGAGAGTGATGGTTCCATTCAACTTTTTAGATGCACTATATTGATTTTTGAAAAATCCTTTTTGGTTGGAATAATGATTTTCATTTATTCACAATTACAATATACCATTACGATCACATGAAATGTGTGAGGGATGGTTTAATTAATGTTTTTGGGCGTGGCCTATGCTGATTTTTGCAGAATCCTTTTTTAGCAGAAGTAATAGTTTTTATTTATTTACCGGGGACATCAAAAAGGAAGGGGGAGGGGTGATGATCCAGGTTTAACCTGAGTTGGGTTAGGTTGGGTCAGACCCGGGTTGGGTTTGATATGAGGCGGGTCAGACCCAGATCAGGTTTGGTATGAGGCAGGTAGACTGGATCAGGTTTGACATGAGGCGGGTCAGACCCAGATCGTGTTTTGACCCAAGTGGGTCTGATCTGGGTCAGGCTCAAACCTAACTCAACCTGACCCATTAAGACCCCTAATACATATTTGCTAATTTAAAAAATTGCTAATAACTTTCAATCTACTGGTTCATTATATATAATTCAACTACCAAAATGTTTGTCTCAATAAGATGATTCTAACTAGCTCAAAATCACTTAAATTTAATCACAGAATCTCTTGATCAGTCAAATTTTGTAAGATTTTAATAGTATTTTTAGAATTACTATGTAAATATCTTTAATAGTGAATAATTCTTGACCCACTAGTCCATTCTGGACGATTTAACCACCAAAATGTTTGTCTCAATGAGATGATTCTAAAAAGTCCAAAATTATTAAAATCTAATTACAGGATCACAAGATCATTAAAATTAGTATAATGGCTTATCTACAAATCTAATGGGTTTTTTTATATTGTAGTACTGTAAAAACCCTTTAGATTTGTAAATAAGCCATTACACTAATTTTTAATGATCTTGCGATTCTGTGATTAGATTTTGATAATTTTGGGCTCATTAGAATTGTCTCATTGAGATGAACATTTTAGTGGTTAAATCATCTAAAACGGACTGGTGGTTCAAGAGTTATTTACTGTTAAATATATTTATATAGTAATTCTAAAAACACTATTAAAATCTTACAAAATTTGATCAATCATGGGATCCTGTAATTGGATTTTAGTGATTTTGGGCTTGTTAGAATCGTCTCATTGGGCCGAACATTTTGGTGTTTAAATCATCCAAAATGGACTAGTAGATCAAAAGTTATTAGCAATTCCTTAAATTGGCCTATATGAAACTCCAATTTAATTATTAGTTGTTTATAGAATACAAATCTTTGTTGATCTTGGGATCCTTGATTAGAATTTAATAATTTTGGGTTTGTTAGAATTGTCTCACTAAGATGAACAATTTGGTAGTTAAATCATCAAAAATGAACTATTGAATCAAAATTATTTAATATTAAAAATTATATATATATATATTTTTTTGGTATTAAAGTGAGGTCCTGCTTTTATCTTTATTAATAATTTAACTAGCTGCTTCTGTAAAACTAGCTGTACTTTATACAAATTACTTTGAATAAAATTTAATAAACTATATGCAAGAATTGAAGCTTAGACTATTTTATCTGCGACCTAAACCTACTAGAGTGGTCAAGACTCACCTAGATTTGATATTAAAAATTATATATATATAATATTATATATATAAATATATATTTATATATATTATATTATATATAGGACCTAATAATTGCTCTACCTCCACCCCTCTAAAAAATCAGCTAATAAATGGTTCTCTTCTTACTTAATAGAATTTTCTTTAATTTTTAAAGGATTTTTAACTAATTATATAATTGCTTTAGATAATAATGCAATTTTACAGGAGTTGTAAAGATAAAAAATACATCAACTTTAAAGGAAGATTCATTTAAACTACTCAGAGTTAAGAACTAAAACTTTAGACTAAAGATTATTAAATACTAAAGAATATATATTTAAAATTTAAAAGAAGATATATATATATATTTTTAAATAAATTTAATTTAATTGATTTTTAGTATAAATTTATATATAAAATTGGATAAGTTAACTCATTTGATTTATATATAACAATATTTATTTTAAACCCCTGTACAAGGACATGTTCTGTAACTGCTAATCTAAAACAAGTACGATCTTTAGTGAATTTTTTAGTAAAAACAAAAAATTTAGAAAAATTCAAAAATTGATTTTTAGTTAAATTCAAAATGGAGTTCATCAAATTTCCTGTATATCTTCTATATAACCTAATGAAATCATATAAAATTTAATATGTTGCACCTTGAGAATTGCTTAAAATGTAATATAAATTTTTTACTATGTTTACTTACTTGAACTCAATTTATAAATTTTTAAAAGTGTCTGCAATAATATAGTAGGCCACTATACAATAAAATTAAATAAATTAATAATTTTTACTTACCTTCCCCCTGCTAAATCATTATTATTTTAATTTCTTTTTTTTTTGCACAAAAATAAAATTTTGGTGAAGTATGAACTTATAACTTTAGAGGAAAAGTGTATTATAAAAGTTGGTAGATTAAGAATGTATTATAGGGCAAAACAAAAGTATCTTAGTAAACTTAACCCTGAGCTTCTGAAAAAAATATAAAAAAGAATAAATATATACAACGCACCCTGTGATATGCTAATTCATTGCACACAATATGTAAATATAGTTTGTAGATCTGTATAACTAATGTTCTATATAACAAAACTTTAAATTTATATAAGGTTAGGGTAAGGATAAGGGTAAGAATTAATATTAAAAATTAGAGTGGATAATAGGATATACCAAAATTTTGCAAGGAAGTTTTTTGTTAGAGCATGAAAGGTAGTTAAATAGATAAAATTTTTTGCTATTACAAATTTTAGAAAAATTTCTTTATTTTGTTATACAAAGAAAATTTGTATGTTACATCTGATCTTCAAATTTAATTAGTAGATTATTGGGGTGCAATATACAAGCACATCTCAGCATGCGATGCCTAATTAAGTCCTATAAAAAATATCGCAAAATATATTAAAAATTTTTAGCTGATTGGATTATTTGTATAATATGAATGCAAACTATATTTATACTGTGTTGTTAAAAGAATTTTTTATAATAATACACAATAGAAATTACTATAATCCAATACAAACTAGCAATAGAATTTTTTGCTAATAATAGAAAACAATAATTCTAGTACAAACTGAAAAAATACTAAAAAAGTAAGATAGCATAAAGTGCTACCTATAGTATTTTTATATAAAAAAGAGTATAACTATGGGCATAAGGGGCATGACATGACTCAGAGCATGCTCTCTAAGGCATGCCTAATTTTTGACTTATGCCTTGAACTTTACAATAAATACTAAAAAATGTATATTGTGTTAATGCATAACCAATTAAACTACTAATATAATTAATGAATTTATATAAATTATTTTAGAATTTATTGATGTAATCTAGTCATATACCAACTTTGTATCATATATATGAAAATAAGATATATATAATTTATTAGTTAGTATTAATAAACTATTAAAATATTTCTTTTTTTAAAACTTCAAATATGATCTACTAATTCTCTCATTCCTGGTTTTGTATAATACAGTTTGACGATTTGCCTAATTAGAAAATTGTATTCTAGAATGTTGATATATGATTTTGTGAATTTGATTGGTTTTCAGACATGTTATTGTATGTTGTACTTGTCTTGGGAGTTCTAAAAATTTTTTATTCATTTAATACTAAATAATATAAATAGATAGTATTAAATGCCTATATTATTTAATCACACTTAATCCCTCCTGTTAACCCTTTTTTTTTTTTTTTTTTTTTTTTTTTTTTTTTTTTTTTTTTTTTTTTTTTTTTTT
>QKWP01000136.1:0-12382 GCA_003550325.1 Gigaspora rosea | reverse complement strand
AATTTCTTTCCATGAGAAGAAGGTAGGTAGATAGAAGTGGTCAAGATTATATTTTAGGTTAGTTTTGTTAGTACCATGTTTGGCTAGAGAATCGGTTATATTATGTAAGATATTATTTGAGTGTGATTTGACTTTGTGTATGATATAATTGATATTTTTAAGTTTGATTAAATAATTTAGAATATGTATAATATCCCAATTATTTTGTTTGGTTTGAGAGTTGTGGTAGTAAGGTATTGAATTTGAAAGAGTTTGGATAGTAGATAGACTGTCGAGGTGAATATGGATATGGTAATTAACTGGTAAAATAAGAAATAGAGGGATAAGTGCTGCTAATTCCGCTCATGTTGAGTTTGGTGCATGGTTTATAGATGCATTGAATTGGATTTGTGTGTCATTTTGAGAATCCAGGCAATGCCTGTAGAAATATTATCTGTTTGTGAATTAAGTATAGAAGCATCTGTATAGAAGTTTAGGTTGGTTGGCTCAAGAAGTAGAGTTTTTTTGTGAAGGTTGATAAGTTGATTTTGATATATAGGGTCGGGTATTGTGTTTTGTATTAGAAGAATTTCCGAGGAAGGTAATAAGAGGGATGGTAAGGATTGTGGAGCAGGTTTATATAACTCTGAATGGATATTTTGGAGTGCTTGGATTTCTTGATTGTTGATTTTGAGCTCAAAGTGTTGTTGTTTTTTTTGAGTTTTACATTTTAAGTTGATTGTATGTTTGTAATTTATTTGGAGTATTGTAGATGTAGGAGATATATTTATTGTGTTGGATGTTGAGTTAATAATTTGGTAGTTTTGGAAGAGTAATAAAGAGTTGGATATATTTGTTATTTTGCCTATTTGCCAATTGGAGGATGAGATGTAAAGAGTCCATGTATTTTTGGGGTTATCAAATTGAGGTGTGATAAGGTTAAGTGTATTTAAAAATGGATTGATTGGTAAAAGTTGAATATTGGGCCATATATGAAGTATAGGTGAGGTGGATATTTGGTTGGAGAGTGTTTTGAACCAGCTTGGAATAGGGCCTCGAGGGGATTTGAATGTTCTAAGATATATGTTTTTCCAAGGAAGAAGGTTGTAGTTGTCAGCTATAAGAAGTTGTTTGAGAAAGAGAATTTTATTGTTTTTAAGACTTAAGATTGTTGAATAATTTGGGGATGGGATGAAGTTGTAGATGTTGTTTAATTGGTTAGTTTGTTTGTAAGTTGTAAGTTGGTTCAAGTAGGAGTTGTTAAGGAGGATATTATTTTTATATAAATGATAAAGTTGGGATATTATAGTAAAATTAATAGTTTTCCTATAATTTTGAAGAATTGTATCTCGTGTTAGAAGAGGTTTCCATATTTTGAAAAGCCATTCCTTGATACAGTGTATAGAAATTTGATTTAAAAGTTTATTAGTGTTAAAGCATCTTTCTATATTGTTACTACTAACTTGTAGTATGAGTTTATTAAGTGTTGGAATATTAAGTAATTGCGGATTAGTAAGTATATTGTTGTTTGTATTTGTCGATAAGTGGAGCATGTGTTTTGTGCATTTTGTTAGAAGGCTTGAAAGCCATTGGAGTTGATTTTGTGAAGGGAAGCAGATTTGAAGTAGATATTCAATTGATGGTGAAAGAATGGTATTAAATAGTCGAGAAATTTGTATAGGAAGAAGTTTTTTGTATTGGGTAATGTGAATAAATTGAGAAATTTTGCTAAAAATTTTTTCAAGTGTAGGTTTAGTTGATCCTTTTCCATCTAAGAAGATTCCTAGATATCTAATTGTTTCATTAGGTTTACGAGGTATAATTGGTTGGTTATTGAAGTTCAGAGGAGTTGTATCTTTAGTAGTATTAGGTGATGTTTTGTTGGGTAAAATGTGAATGAGATCTGATTTGGATGGGTTAACCTGTATGTTATTTAATTGGTAAAGTTCTGATATGTCATTTAAAATATTTTGGAGGTCATTTTTGGATTCACAGTGCCATACTGTATCATCCATAAAGGCTAGAGGTGGTATTGTTGTAGTAGTTGGTACAGATGAAAAGATTGTTTCTAATGGAGATTGAGAAGACATTTTAAGAAGTTTTGAGCTGTATTTTGAGTTTATATAGCTGAGAATAGGATCATAATAAATTTTCCAAAGTAATGGGGAGTAGGTTTCTCCTTGTTCTATGCCTGAGTGTAGAGTAATTGGATCTGTAAGGCCATAAGCAGTAATTGCTCTAGCTTTTCTGTCATGGTGTAGAAATTCGATAAAGTTTAAACCAGCTTGGGGAATACCAATACGTTTGCAAGCATCTAGTAGACGTTGGATATTAATTTTGTCAAAGGCCTTGGACATATCCTGAAAGAGTATCCATGCCTCTTTGTTATTTGCTTTGTAATGTTCAATTGTATTAAGTAGTATTTGGATAGGAATGTGGGTTGAACTGTTTTTAGTTGCTGCAAAATTAAGGTTACTTAGTAGTTGATGTTGGGTGATGATTTGGTCAAGACGGGTTGTAAAGATTTTAGTAAGACATTTTTTAATAGGTTCAATGAGTGAAATAGGTCTAACTTGGTCTAAAGTAAAGTCCCATTGGGATTTTTTGGGAATAAGAAAAATGTTAGATGTTTTCCAAATTGTTGGAATTTGTTGTAATGTAAGGCACTTGGATAAGAAGAGTCAGATAATATTTTGGCTCTTGGGGCTTAGGTATTTTAGATGTTCGTAATTAGTTTCTGAAGGGCCGGCAGCTTTTTGGTTTGGAAGATCATGTATAACTTTGTTCCACTCTTCAGAAGTAATCTCCACGAAGAGATCGACAAAATAAGGTTCATTTTCTGGGTGGGGTTTATAAAGTTCATAGAATTTTGTATTTTCTTGAATCTGAGAATATGGTAGTTTTTGAAAGTAGTTTTGGAAATGAGATTGTAAAGCTTGTTTTATCTCAGTTGGCTGAGTAGTAAGTGTGTTGTTAGAAAGAAGTCGATCTAAGTTTATATTGTTATTATGTTTTTCTAAAACATTCCGAAAAAATATTTTAGGATTTTGGTAGAAATTGTTGTTTCTTTCTTCCAGTTTATTTTGAATTTCCTTTACTGTATTTTCTTGTTTTTCTTTGAGAATTTGAGTTTTAAGGGTTTTGATTTCCATGATAAAGAGTGTTGAAAGAGAAGTAGAACCGGGATTATTATTAGATGGTATAGGGTATAAGAGTGGTAATAAAGTGTTTTGCGAATATTTATTAATATACAGTTTATAAGTCTGTATAAAGTTAGGTTTATTGAAGGTGGTTTTAAGAAGAATTGCTTGTTTAAGTTGTTTGTATAGTGGTGTAAGAGTGGGTAGTTGTTGTTTATTTTGGTATAGATTGATTTTGATTTTCTTAAATGGAATATGTTTTTGGGCTGCTTTAGTTAAAGCTTTGTTGATTTGATTCCATATTTTGTTAAGTTCAGAGTTATGATTAATGTTGATAATGGATGAAAGAAGTGGTTGAAGGTTTTGTTCAGTGTGGGTTTGGTAATTTTCTATTTGTTCATTATTAGTTAGGTTCCATTGATATTTAATTCTTGTTTGGAGGGGTTGTAGATTTATTTTAGGTAAGTTAATTGTTAATTCGAGAGATACTATTGAGTGATCAGTTGAGGTAAATGGGTTAGATAGTATATCAGCGTAGTCTAAGAGTGTAATATGAATGTTAGTCCATATTTGGTCAATTCTGCTATGGCTGTTGTTATGTATAAAGGAAAATGTTGGAGTTAAAGGAAAGAAAAGTCTGTATGTATCATAGAATTGAAGGGATTTAAGAAGTTTTAAAAGAGAGTGTTCTGGTGTATTAGTGTTTTTTGGTGGTAGTCTGTCGAGTTTGGGGTTGGGAACTCCATTTAGATCTCCCATTAGAATTATTCTGTAGTTAGTTTTGTTAAGAATGGGGGTAAGATATGAAAGAATATCTTTTCGGAGTTGTTTTTTCTCTTGAGTTGGAAAGTAGAGTTGAATGAGTTTGATATGAAGGTTTTTAAGAAAAATATCGATTTCAAGAAGGAAGTTTTTATAGGTTTGAATTTTTCCGATATGCTTGGCAAGTGATTTGTGAATTATTATCCCCACACCACCTTGGCGAGCATTTGCTGATGTCCAAAAGCATTTAAAGTTTGAAAGTTTTTGTGATAGAGATGAAAATTTTGCCTCTTTAATGGATAGGTGTGTTTCTGAGATTCCAAAAATGTCAATTTGATTTTCTGAGATAAAGTCAATCAAGCTAAGTTGTTTGAAATTATCTAAAAGACCATTGACGTTAAGTGAGTGTATTTTAATTGATTGTGTAATATTTAGGTTTTCTGAAGATAGGATATTGTTATTAGTATATGTTGTGGTGAGAGGTAGTTTAGGGGAAGAATGAGGAGTTGGCAGAAGAGATTTTTGGCATCTCAGAAGAGATGGTATTTTAAATTTTGTTGAAGAATAGTTTGTTTTAAGTGGAGTATTTTGAAAGTCTAGAAGGTTTTTGAAAGGGATATAGCTGAAATTGGATAAGGGGATGGTTTCCTGTGGAAGATGAATATGAGCCTCTTCGTGTATATTATTGTTAGATATTTTAATAGAAATGTTGATATATTGCTCAGAGTAGTATTCTGGATAATCATCCTGGATGAATTTTAGAAAAGAGCCTATTGATTGAGGTGTTGGTAAGAGTTGTAAGTTGTAAAAAGAAAGAAATTTGTTGAAGCAAGTTGAAGGATTGTATATTTTAAGTAAATCAAGAATTTGGGTATCAGTTTTTCCTTTGATTGTATTTGTCGTTGGTGAATCAATAGTGTTATTTGAGTCGTCTGTTGATGATTCATAATCGTTATTGGTAGTGTTTAAGTTTGGTGGAGTATTGATAAAAATGCTTGGTATATAAGGTTTATTTGAGGTAGATGAAAAAATATTTTCAGTGAAGGGATTCTCAGAAGGATGTGATGAATTGTTATCTGAGAAGTTTGAGTTTTCTTCTATAGATGCGCTCGCCGTATACTCAGTTTTCACAGTTGCAGAGGATACCATAGTCTGCCCTGTACGTTGGGTCTGACCGTTATTAGCCTGGTCCTTCGCGTAAATAGGCTTTCCTGCCCGCCTACTTACATCATTCTCTTCCAAAAATGGCACACTTTTAGTGAAGGACATCATTATTTTGGAAGTGGCAGCTGTATTAATGTTATCTATAGAAGAAATTATTGAAAAAGTGAGCTATTTGTAGCTGTTGATGATAGAAATAGGGTGTCATCGTGTATAGAAGGAATTTTAATATCGTAATGTTTAATGATAAATTTTTCTGCTTCTAGAAAGTATTTTTGATTGTAGTCTTGTTGGATTTGTGTGATAGAGAATTTGGGTTGATTTTGAATATAAAAATAAAGGATAATACGTGCTAGGATGTGGGGATTAATAGAAGGTGAAATGAATTTTTCCAAAGCTTGATCAAGTTTGAGGTCTGCAATACTGTCATTTGTAGCAGCAGTATTTAGATAAGCTTTGAGATATGAGTATAGGTAAAAGGCAGTTCGTTTAGGATTGGTTTCTGAATTGTTGATTTCAGCAAACTTTTGGTCTGCTTTAAGTGCAAGTTCATTAAGTGTATGGAGTGGGATAGTTTTTTTAAAAGTTGCAGTATATTGTTGGTTTGGTTGAAAAATTGAATAGTCAGGAGTGAATGGTGTAGTTTTAGGAGTTGGGTTATCTTTTGGAGGTGCTGGAAAGTTTTCGAAGGATTTATCGAAGAAATAAGTAGATATATTTTTGAAGTTGTGTTCTGTGTCATCAGATAAGAGCTTGCAGTCTTGATTTTTACATGTATGAACATGAAAGAGTGCAGCTTTGGTAGTTAGAAAGGAACGATCTTGAAGAGAAATAGGTTCTGTAATTTGAAAATCTGGAGGTAGAAGTTTTTTGCATTCCTCAGCAAGTGTGGTTGCAATTTGATATTTAATATAGTTTCTGATTTTATTTCCATTGATTTCAGTGAACTATTTCTGGTAAGCTTTGAAGAAGTCCGCATACCATGTGCTGAAGTTTTGGATATATGGTTTAAGTGATGGAATTCGAAAGGTGTTAGTAAATTTGGTTTTGGGAATATTAAGGGTAACAGTAATAGTAAAGCGATTGTTGTTGTAGATACTGAATAAGGGTTTTGGAGCATCATATTCAAAATTGTATTTCATTGATAATCTAAGAGGATAGAGCTCTAGTTTCTCAATGAATTTTTGATAGTGAATTGTTTGATATTTGTTGTAAAGAAATAAGTATAATCGAGCAAAGTTAATTGCTACTTTACAACGATCAGAGATTGGATGAGGTGGGATTGAGTAGTGAGAATGAAAGATGTGTAAGTAGTTAAGTTTGGTAAAAAGAAGTTCGGTAAATTTGGTAAGTAGATTTTTAAGTGTTGAGGTATAAGCATGCTGTGGAATATTAAGTTGAGGTGAGAGTGATGGGTTAGATTTATGAAGGAAGTCTGTAAGAAATTCTGGTTTTTCAGCAGCTATTGTTTTAAGCAGATAATTAAAGCTTTGTTTTTGAGGAGGTTTTTGGTTTGTGGTTGGTTGAGTACTATTTGGAGTAGTAGAAATTAGCTGACCAAGAGTAAATTTGCGGAGGTGGATTTTTGAGAAGTTAAAAAGTTGTTGGGCAAGTGATGTATTAAGTTTTGTATTTGGTTCCATGTTTTCAGTAACCGGGTAGTTAAGAAACCAGTTTAGGTCATTAGAAGTGTCTCTGGGTTGGTTAGTAGTATTTTTTTGTTGTTGGTTTTGTTTTAACTGTTTGGAATTTTGTTTCTTTTCTTTTCCTCTGAAGGCAAGTTTTTGAAGAAAATTGATTTTTTCTTCTTTGGTAAGTTTGTAGAAGTAGAAGAAATGGTAAATAGAATGTTGTTCTTTAGTAAGTTCTTGGGTTTGAGGAAGAGGTTTGAGTTTAGTGTATTGGAGATTGTGAACACAATCTCAGTGAAATAGATAGCCTTTAAAGATTACAGCTGTAGAATAGTCAGGTGTATGACGTGTTTCTTGAATAAGTACATATGGGATATTTTTCTTTTTGCATAGAGTGCATGTATGGTAATGTTGAGAGTGTGGAATAATTGCTACAGGTGATGGGTCTGTATGGAAGGAAGATGGTAAAATTTGAGAAGTGGATAGAAGATTTTGTTGTTGTTGTTTAGTAATAGGAGATTTAGGTAGTTAATCAACAATGTTGTTGAAGCAATTTTTAGAAATCACTGTAGCTGGAGAAATATCCATTGCGTTTGAATTAGAAGATTGTCTAGGAGGTGTAGTATGTGTAATTTTGTAATGTTTGAGGTGAAATTGGTATGATATTTGTTGCAGAGACAGGTGGACAACATAGGTTGGAATGGCATTTTAAAGTAATGTTGTTGCTTTTTGGGTTCACATTTTGTAGAATTAACATTTTCAGGTAAGATGCGTAATGTGAGTGGATCGGTATCTTTGGTACCAATGCCAAAGCGATCAGGGTATTTATTATAGTAATAGTCCATATCATGAGAATCGGGTTCGTCAGTGGTTAAGGTAGGCATTTTGGTTTTTGTGGCTAGTGCAGCTGTGGCTAGTATGGCTGGTGGCTGGTGTGGCTTGTAGTACAATGTGGGCTTGTGTTATTCCTGCTAAAAATAGTATGGGGTGTACACAAGATTGTGTAATTTTAGAATAAGTACAGATTTGTAATTATGTGCTTTTGTGTTAATTAATTAAGAACTAAAAAAGAAATAGTTATAAAATGATAGTTATTTGATTGAACCACTAAGAAATGGTGTTTTAAAACGTGTTTGAGGTCCGGATTTGGGGGTAAAGGGGAAAGAATAAATTTTTAGAAAGTTTTAGAAGAATTAACCATTTGGAGCTTTTTCCTTATAAAATGACCAATTTTTGGCCGTTTTTGATGAAACTTATATCAAAATGGAGCCAAGAGTGAGCTGGACAACTTTGTCTTAGAGCACAAGACAAGTTTCCTAGGCTGAATTTGAGTATAAGTAGTTTTAAAGTGTTTTAACAAATAGTTATTTAATTTATTTAATATTTAAGCTAGCGATATAAAATTTTGTATGTATATGTAAATTAGAATAAAGAATAGTTTTATTTGGTTTAAAAGATGTATTTAATTATAAGTTGTTAAAGAAAATTAAATTTTCTTTAGCAGAATTTTGGTACAAGTGATCGTCAAAAAGAGTTAGCAATTTGTGTCTCTGTTAACCCTTCTTAAAAAGGTAAATAAAAGTAAAAAACATATGCTCCAATTTTTGGAATTTATAAAAAAAGCTTATTTTTTTAAAACTTTAAAGCTAAATAATTTTTGACCTACTGGTCCATTTTAAATGATTTTACTACCAAACTGTTCGTCTCTTTAAGACGATTCTAATGAGCTAAAAATCATAAAAATCCAATCACAGAGTCATAAGAAAATATGCTATCAAATAGGTGACGCACCTGAAATTGGTTTAATATAGATCAAACCAATTTCAATTGCATCACCTATTTGACAGTGCATTTTCTCATGACCCGTGATTGGATTTTTATGATTTTGGGCTTGTTGGAATCGTCTCAAAGAGATGAACATTTTGGTAGTAAAATAATTTAAAATGGACCAGTAGATCAAAAATTATACAGCTTTAAAGTTTTAAAAAAATAAGCTTTTTTTATAAATTCCAAAAATCGGAGCATATGATTACAATTTTTTTACATATTGTTAAATGAAAATGGATAAGTTACTAACTAAAACCAGTTATTAATCATTTTTTTGACATTTAGCTACCTGAAAAAAGTAGTGAAACTTAAATAGATATTTTCAAGTTTGGTTAACACATATAAAAAAATCAAATTAAGTTTTTGTAAAGAAGGAAATGCATAGCTAAGAAAATTAACATTATTATACTGTAATTATTTCTTGAGCTTAATTTTTATTTAATTTGTTAATATAATATGTCACGGCTGATGCTGAAGTTGGCTGATGCTGAAGCTTTGACCTATTCTGATATAAAATTTAAAAATTTTTTTGAATATTTTTTTCACTTTTGTCTTATAGGGTTAGGGTAGGGTTTGGGTGTAGATTTTATATTTATAGAGTATATGTGGATTTTAGCAGGGCTTATATAGTTTTCAATCGAGACCCTGAGCTTCAGCATCAGCCAACTTCAGTATCAGCCGTGACATATTATATTATAAATAATTAGTTTTATAAGCATCTTGTAGGTTCAAGTCAAAAAAAATCAAAAAAGTCCTGCTTCGATAATAATAAGAATAATTTAATATATTTAAAATTGGGTTATTGAGGATAAACTAGTCCTAAAAGAGAATAATTAGTATCTGGGCCTGTCCTTTTCTGACTAATGTATCAGAGAGCTGTACTAGTGATACAAGTAGGATTGGCAGGTGAAGCTTGACCAGAGAGTTTAAATAGGCAATTCCCTAGTTGGGATACAAGTATGGCAGCTAGTGTAGAACCTTCAGATGGACTACTCAAATTAAACAACCAAAAGTTGTATGTTTGGCTAGTTGTACCCTCATTCATATAACAAATGTTGAGAGCCCATAGAGGATTCCAAAATCTGCATGCTTGAATAAAAAAACTCCTACCCAAGCAGGAACTTTAATATAAAAAAAAAAATTGGATTATTAATAATATCTTAGGTTCTATCAATTATAGTTTGGTGATCTTTATACCATTTGATTCATCTTATTAAGATGAATCAAATGATATAAAAATTGCTTAATTTGGATTAGTAATTGGCAAAATTTCTTCATATTAGTTTTTTATAAAAAATACAGAAATAACTATAGTAAAATTTTGTACTAAGTAAATCAATCTTAGTACATTAAATAAAGTTGATTTGTGCTGAGTTTTATAGTGCAAGACAGCAAAAACTATCCAATTTTTATATACAAAATATAAAAATTGTTATAACTTAATAATTAAATAATTTGAATGAAAATCTGGCCTTACAGATTTGTTACTATTTATCTAAGCTACAATTCTATTAGAACAGATTTTTTATTTATTATAATTTTAAGAAGTTATAAGAGATTAAAGTTTATATATAGCATTTACTATATAAAAAAAAAAGAATTAATATGTTTTTTTTACCAATTAAAATTTTTTATATAAAATTAGCCAATCAAAATCAATTAAATAATTGTAAATTTGGTGCTTTATATAAAAAATTGGATGGTTTTTGCTATTCCACACTGTATTTATTTTAAAAACTTGGAGAAGTTTGAAGAATTTTTTATTACTGAATATTTTTGTTGTACATTACTACAAATTATTAAATTTTTAAAAATTCAAGACCATAATCTGATTGGCTAATTAATATGTAATATTGATCAACTGAAATATCTAAAAATATTTGATCAATGTTTTCATACTATAAAAAGTATAATCAACACTATTCATATTTGGCAAATTATCAGACTGTGATAGTGTTATGCAGCTACCTTATCTATACTATCTAATTCAGAGTTTGTTTGTTTAAATGTTTTTTATTGGTTATCTCAGAAAAATGTGACCAGCTTGTGGGAAAACAATATAAAAATAGTTTATTAGCTAATAAGATGGCATAGTTGTTACAGAAATATGAAAACTTAAATAAGACTTATCAATTTTATCTATCTACCTATCTCTATATGGGTAATTATTTTTTGAATCTAACTAAAATGTTTGTTACACAGTATATAAAATTCAAAAATAATTACCCATATTTCTACAACGATGTTTGAAAGTTTATTATTTACTAATTTTGAAACTGCATTTCTATATTTAGCATCATTCCTAATTAGTAGATCATTACTACATTATCATCAAATTATTATACATTTCTGGTTAACAATTACTACATTTTAGCATTATGGATTCCCATTACTACATTTTTATAAATGTTATAGTTCTTATCTCATTTTTGGTAATCAGGTAATTCTGAATGAGAACTTATAAAAAGAATCGCTTTTATATTGAAAAATTAGTTTTTTAAAAATTAGCTTTTGGAATATAGATTTATTCCTTTTACATACAATATAATAAACTGCTTTTCTAGTATTAATAAATATATTCGTTTATAAATTTCTGAACCTTTAATAGTTGTGGCCAGTAACTAAATTGGTAGGTAGTTCTTGAAGTCTCTTCTAAGACTACAACAATATGCATAATTTTTTTCACAATAAATCACTACAACAATAGTCAGTAAGTTTTGTAAACAAATTTTTATATTAAATTGGATAGAAACAGCAACTGTTAATTCAATATAGAACCCGAAAACATGGGTCAGTCTGTTAAATTTTTTTAATTTTTTGTAAATTAGCAGAATAATATTTACATTTAAAATTATGCAAAGTTAATTAATTTTTATTATACACAACAAGGATTTATAAAATGGGTTGGCAATCACATTTTTTTTGTCTTTCTAATCACCAATTACAGGAAATTAAGGTTTCTTTCAAATAAAAATAATGAAAAAATTCAAACAATTCGATCTAAAAAAAATTTTTTTGTAAAAACTAAAAAAAAATAGGTTAGCGAGTAATACAGAAAAATTTTTTTAAAAAACTAAAAAAAAATGGAGCAGTGAACAATGCAAAATAAAAAATCAACTCCAAATCTTCAAACCCTTGATGGTTTTGGTCAAGTAGTTAAATTAGCAAGTAAAGTTCTTGAAATCTTTTCCAAGGCCACAAAATGTACATAAATTTTTATATAGTAAATCACCACAATATAGCAATAGTTAGTAAGTTTATAGCTAAGCCATACAAAGTCAATTTTTATTTTGCATTATATAAAGTTTAAAAACATGGGTCAGTTAATTATTTTTTTTTTTTTTTTTTTTTTTTTTTTTTACTATAAATTAGCATCACCAAGTATAATATTTGTCTGTATCTTCATCTTTAAACAAGTTGGGTGAGTTTTGTAAATTTAAATTCAAGCATCTAGCACCTGCAGACTTGGCTACATTATTCCTAATTCTTATACTCACTTGATACTTTCCAATACTTAATTTCATACATTATATCATTACATATGGGGGCATCAAAAGAAAAAGGACAAATTTTTTTTAAATAAAAGTTAAATTAATAGATAGAATTTACCTGTACTAAATTTAGTACATTGCACTAGATTTAGTATATGATTAAACTTAATTTTCTATTAATTTTTAAAATTTACTATAGTGCTAGAAGTCTATACTAGACAATAAAATAGGGCAACTTTGAAATGCATCATTTTTTTTATAGAGACAATATTTTTAAAAGCTATTTGACAAACTTGTAGAGCTTATCATAGAGAACAAAGTTACTGGTCAGATTTTTAAAATGTTGCCTTTATAAAAAGTTATAGTACTTTAAAGTTAATTAAAATTGAAA
>QKWP01000135.1:466606-487262 GCA_003550325.1 Gigaspora rosea | reverse complement strand
AAATGAAAGAGAAGCGAAAACTTTGAAAAATACAAAAAACGGCAGTCTAAACCTACCTCGATGTGTTAATCAAAAATGTCGGGAAGGCAATTTTGCTTATATATATTTATTTACAACCTAATCTAACCCTAATATAGGATAACTCTAACCCTAAAGTTAATTGAAAAAATTATTATATATGAGTTGTCTCTGCTTTAGATGTCCCCCATATTTGGGGGACATCTAAAGCGGGGCAACTCATATTTTTAATAATTTTCTCGATTAAATTTAGGGTTAGGGTTATCTTATATTAGGGTTAGACTAGGTATTAGATAGTTATATATAAGCAAAATTGCCTTCTCGATATTTTTACTTAACCTAGTTTAGACTGTTTTTTTGTATTTTTTAGGTTTTTCGTTCTTTGCTTCGCTAGCAATTATCAAAATTCTGTAATTTGATTGGCTGTGATCACGTGAATTTGCCTTGCTTTAGATGGCCCCCATATTTGGAATTGGGGATAAACAAATATATAAACAATATATTAGTAAATCTGTTTTAGGCCTAATAAAACGTTTTTTTGTACTAAGTAAATTTTATTTTTTGATATAAGTAAAGTTATACAGCAGGTT
This sequence comes from Gigaspora rosea, assembly GCA_003550325.1. NCBI lineage: Eukaryota > Fungi > Glomeromycota > Glomeromycetes > Diversisporales > Gigasporaceae > Gigaspora > Gigaspora rosea. Next base: position 486,654 of record QKWP01000135.1, on the reverse strand, counting down.
CTTGTGCATCTACCAGTAAAATTTTATTAAAATTAGACTAATAGATAAGATGATATGAGTAGAAATCTTTAAAATTCTTTAAATCATATAAAAATTATATATATACAGGCCTGATCCAAATTTTGTACTACCTTGTTTATATATTTGTTTTGCCCCAATTCTAAATATTGAAATATTGCCGATATTATCTGAATTGGCAATTAATAATGTTTAATAATTAATAACTTTTAATCTACTGGACCAAATTTGATAATTTAACTGCCAAAATAATCCTCTCAATGAGATGATTCTACAAGCCCAAAATTGTTAAAATCCAATCACAGGATCCTGTGATCAGAATAGATTTGCTATAAAAGTTCTATAATTTATTAAATAATTCTGAAGGAATGTATTTGTCACCCCTGCGACACATCTTTTTGTCATGGGTTTATTTATAACTCAAAACTTTACTAAGATAATATCTATTGCACTTCTAACAAAAAATAAACCTCTCGCAATTCTGTATTAATTTTAACTTTAATCTTAATAATCTTAACCCTAATCCTAACCCTAACTTTACTTTACTTTAATGACCTTATTGCCTGTGACAGTCACAGGGGTAACAAATGCATTTTTTCAATAATTATAACCCATTTATAGTAACACAAATTTATTCTGATCTTAGGATCCTGTAATTGGATTTTAGTGATTTTGAGCTTGTTAGAATCCTCTCATTGAGAGGATCATTTTGGTAGTTGAATCATCAAAATTGGCCTAGTAGATCAGAAGTTATTAACAATTAAAAATTAATTTTTAATTGTTAATAACTTCTAATCTACTAGGCTAATTTCGATGATTCAACTACCAAAATGATCCTCTCAATGAGAGGATTCTAACAAGCTCAAAATCACTAAAATCCAATCACAGGATCCTAAGATCAGAATAAATTTGTGTTACTATAAATAGGTTATAATTATTTAATAAATTATATAACTTTTATAGTAATACAAATCTATTCCGATTATAGGATCCTGTGATTGGATTTTAACAATTTTGGGCTCACTAAAATTCTCTCATTGAGAGAATCATTTTGGTAGTTGAATCATCAAATTTGGTCTAGCAGATCAAAAGTTATTTACTATTAAATGTTATATTTAATTTTTAATAATCATAAAATCTGATTGGCTAATTGGGGTATCGGGTATGGGTGGGTGGAGTAGGCTCATAGTAAACAAAAATCAGCTGATTTCTGGAAGCTCCCTTACATACTTACTATTTTTATAGTTAATTTAATTTTTCAAGTTGGTAAAGTATCTAAATCATTAATTTGCAAAACATTTTGAAGATAATAGCAAAGCCTGCCCAGTTCAGTTTTCGCAGTACCTGTCTGTCCTAATTTATTTAAAACTTTATCCGAATCAGTAGTAAAAACACAGCTATTGGAACTGCCAAAGTTCATTGGATCAAAAAAAAATATTTAGTCTATGAAATTTTGGAATATCAATAATCAGATTTTGTCAGAATGGTTTATTTTGTAGTTAACAAAAAGATGTTTAGATTCATTGAAACTATGGAATATAATATAAATTTAAATTCAAACTTTAAATCAAAAAGTAAATTTGACCTATATTTATTTTTTAATTTATTTATTGGTCTCTAAACTATACTGGTGATCATTAGTAGTACAACAAAAAAAAATTTACTTAGATCGCATTATTTTCCGCAATTCTGGGTGTATCCTTTTATTTTTTATTTTATTTTATTTGTAAACTGTATAGTATTCATATAAAAAAATCCTAGAATATATTAGTAAAGTAGATTTTTATGAGTAGGCTTTATTTAAAATTACATGTTGCATTACTTTTGTTTGTTTTAAATACAACATAAACATAAAACAAAAAACTTTTTTTATATATAAAAAAAAAATTTTTTTCTATTTTAATATTTCATGGCTACCACAACATGGTGTATTCACCTTGTGCCTTGATTGCTTTATGAACTTGTTCTAGCATTGGGATAGATCAGACAATATAGGTCCGCACCTTGATTTCCATCTAGACCACCTGGATCTTGCCCTAAAAATTTTTTTTCACCTGAAATTTATCTTAAATATTTTCAAGCTGATGTTAAATCCTTAATCTACAAATATTTAAACGATTGAGTTCAGAGAGTAAAGATATTAATTAAAATCTTTGTCTAATTATTTCTAAACTAATGTCTAATAAATATCGCGCTATATTTAACATCATTAACTTAGGGGAGTAACAAAAATCAGGTGATTTTTTAGGGGGGGAGGGGGGTAAAAAAAGTTGAAATTATATATAAGAACCTGACTATTTATATATTAAGGAAGAGGGAGGGGGGTAGGCCTCTGATAAAAAATAATCAGGTGATTAATGACACTGCCCTTACTATATATTATTTTTTTAAAATAGCAAATTCGTAATCTATGATGGAATATATAAAATATTAATGAAAAATATATTAGTATAATTCAATATTCATCACATAGTCGACTTTGCAAAGGCTATATAATACCGCGAAATTTAATATAGCATTATACCTTTACAAATCTGTCACAAATTTTTAATATTAAAAGCAAATTAATAATTTTTTGAGTTGTTTCTATAGTATTATTTACTATTCAACTCAAAAAATTTCAAATTTTAGCTTGTTAGATGAAATTATCTAGACCAGTACTTGGTAAACCAATTTTCACAAATTCAAGCCAATGTTTTCGTCGATATTCATATGGGTAGAGCTTTTTTTACTTAGCCTCTATATGTAAAAAAAACAAACCTAAATTATTAATACTTTTTAATTTTTTTGATAAAACTGTACTTCAATAAACTTTTTCCATCGATTACTTGTACAAATTTCCGAACAAAAGAAAAACAAAAAATTTTCATTAGTAATAGATGAAGCAGCTAGTAATACTGGTTTTTATAAAGGTCAACATTCCTTGTGTTGTCGGGACTCCTTTATATGTTCAGCGCACAAGCCAGAAGCATCAGTTGTACAAGATAACTGGCAGTGGGTGCCCTTGGTACAAGAAATTCTAGTGGAAGTTAAAAAATAAAACTTTTGTCGACGAAGGGATTATAGCTTGGCTAGGTAGTGAACTAAGAAAAATGAGTTTTTCATCACTCTCTTTAAGGTTTTTGGTTACAAGAACTTATTCAACCATATACCCACTATTATATTCTCGCTAAAAGTTAGTTTTGCTGGAATTTTTAACAAAAAGTGGGAAATTCAGAGTACCCCTCCAAAAAATCGGTATTGTTGTTCCTATCCTAATCGGGAAAAAGGCATGCAGGTAGATAAACAGGAATGGATGCGTAATAGAATGTAACGCAATGGAGTAGGCAGATCTACAGAGATTAAATTCCAAAAGTTCTTTTAGTTTTCTTTTTTATGTACATATAATACTTTGGCGAGGCGTTTTTTTGTATAGTATTATATAATTTTTATCGTTGATTTCAGAATTAGGTTTATTTTTATTTTTTTGTTTCTTTTTTTTTCTTTTTTTTTCATTGTTTGTTTTCATTTTGTTAGCTTTCTTTCATTAGTAATAGAATTTTTCTTCGTTTCTTTCATCTTGTAGTCATTTTATTTTGTTTTTTTTGGTATATCGTTTAGAGTTTGTGGTATTTTCTTCTTTTTTTTCATTAACCTTTTATTTTCTTAGCTACAATGTTCTTCTTGTATGGTTTGGTTATCCTCACCATTAATGCTAGGTGAGAGGAATTTGAAGACAAATCCTATGTTGCTTTTTGACAGGGATGACAAAATTGTTTGTCTTATCAGTAAGGTAGTGTGATAGGTTGCACTAAAGTGCTCTTGAAGTATTCGGTTGATGCCGGACCTGCTATAGATAGAGTATTGATAATAAGTAATTAACATAGTTTAGTTATATTATATATCTAATATCTAATAAAAGTACTGACGAGACTGTCAAGGAGTTAAAAAAAAAATAAAAAAAATAAAACCATACTTCAATGGCTATTAAATAGCAAAGGTAGGTGGCTCAATTTAAAATCGTTACTTGGGTTAGCTCACTGCCAACAGGTAAACGACAAACCTTCACTAATTTTTTGCAACCATGATAGCTTTACCACTTTTATTGGTGTAAAGAGCCAGGAAGGAACTAAAACTACATGTCTGGCTTGCCACCCTTGTGGTATACTGGTTTTGTAGCAATGAAGAAACTAGTTATATATTTTTTTTTTTGCTAGAACATTATGGTAAATTTACAAAAATTAACCAATCATATGAATGTCTGCCTTCCAACTAGAAAATTCTAAATGCAATTGATCTTTATGCATATTGTTTACTTGTTTACATTTTTTGACCAATTAAAACAAATGTCCACCATACTGCAAGAAAGGACAATATGGTAAAAGCCAAAATTTTTTTGTCAATAAATTGATGTTTTTTGCATTAAGTAAAGTTATTCTATTAGTAAGCTCGATATATTTACTAATTTTGATAACTTTATATAATTATAATCGTGTCAAACTTGAGGTATTTATTACTTTAACGTGCCCCTGCAAATCTGACTGGGTCACTTTTCCAAAATTATTTAAGTCGTGATTCCCATACACTTAAGTTTCACACATCTTATTTTCAATAACTTTTGAACAAAACATGACGTATATAAAAATATAAAGCTCAACTAATATACTATAAAAGCAAAATAAAAATCGCATAATTTAAAAAAAATTTAGTCTAATCAATTAAATGATCTTTAAATATCCTCCTTGTAATAAGTTGTAAAGCACTACATATATACAATATTAATAAAGACTATACTGTTGCGCAATGAAGAAAATTGTATTAGTTTATAAATTTTTAAAGCAAACTATAACAAAGTATAATAACAATTATACAACTCAATACGATGCTATTACTAATGCCCTTAAGGCAATTAAAGATTCATCAAATAATTCAAAAACCCCAAGCATTAAAAGCATTGCACGTGATTATGATGTCTTGGAACCTTGCTTAAATGTGCTATCAAAAATGATGGCACTCTCCCTCCTCTAGGTTGTGCTAAAGTTCTAACAAGCTATAAAGAAGAACAGCTTGTTGGTTACTGTCTAAACATGCAAAAGCTCAGCTTTGGGTTAACAAAGTCTGACGTAAGCCAGTATGTGATTAATATTTTTCATAAGAATAAACGACCCAATCCTTTTAATAAAAATGGTCTGGGCCAAAAATGGTGCTAGCACTTCATGAGTGACTATCCGAAGCTTTCATTCTGTGTTCTACAAGCTCTAAATGAAGCTCACATACAAAAAGCCAACTCTATTATTGTTAGTGATCATTTTGCCAAACTTAAAAAAATTATTAAGGAGTATTCACTTACTCCCGATCGAATTTGGAACATAGTGCAGTTTTGTTTTTAATCGATTTTTTTTTTGAATCGATTTTTGATTTTTGATGCGATTTTTGATGCGATTTTTGATGCGATTTTTGATGCAATTTTTGACGATGCAATTTTGATGCGATTTTTTTTTGAATTGATATTTTGAATTAATTTTTTTTTAAATTGATTTTTTTTATTTGTTTTTTTTATTTATTTTGATTCGATTTGTTTTTTTTATTATTTTTTTTTTTTAGGATGAGACGGGATTCGTAATCAAACCTAGTCTTCAAAAAGTTTTAGCTTAGAAAGGAGCATGTCAAGTGCATAAGGTTTCATCAGGTAACTCCCATGAACATATTTCCATATGTCCAACTATCTCAGCTACAGGGACATACATTTCACCATTGATTATCTTTAAAGGTAAACGAATGATCCTAGGTCTGTTAAATGGCGCCCCTGCTAGCTCTGTAATGGGATTTACTGAAACGGAATACATGCGAGAGTGCCAGTTTCAAAAATACATTGAGCATTTCGTTAGCTCTATTTCACTTGTACGCCCTGTTTTACTAATTATGAATGACCATAAGAGCTATATCAATTATATTAGTGTTGACTTTTGTTATAGAAACGACATACGCCTTTATACGCTCACTTCTCATACTACTCATGTTCTGCAGCCAGCTGAATTGCCGTTCGCCGCACTAAAAAAGTTTTATAGTAATGAGTGTAAAAAGTTTAGAATTAAAAATAATAGAAAACTTGTAACCAAGTATACATTCGCAGAAGTTTCAGGGTCAGCCTACATTAGAACCTACATATCTACCACTATATGTAATGCCTTTAGAGCTAGAATATATGGCCATTCAATCCCAATGCCATTAGCCCAGACCTTCTTGAACCTTTATTAACTACGGAGAAAATTGATATCCTACAATCATCCCCATCATCTTCTTTGTTTCCACCATCTTATTCATCTTTATCATCTTCGTCTTTGTCTTCTTTTTTGTCTTTGCCTTCTTTGCCTTCAACTTCTTCAACTTCGACTTTTTCATCTTCAACTACTTAGTCTTTATCTTCAAAGTCAGCTCCAGGTCACCTACACTTTAATAAAAAAAACCCTACAAAAAAAGAGTTAATGTCTGAAATTGAGATCCTGAATGAAAAAGTTGAGCACTTACAGGAAGAACTTGATACCTTAAAAAATCCTGGTACCAGCCCTTTGCATCTAATACTTAAGTATCCCCTGCGTAATATTTCCAAAGATCTTGAAGTCGATGAGGAGCAAAGTAAATCACAGCCAGTTAGAAGAAAAAAAAGAAAAACTATGCCTTTTTCCCAGCTTCTCACGAACGAAGAATCCTTACAACAGTTATGAGAAGCGGAGGAAAAGGCAGAAAAAAAGATCCAAGAAAAGCAACATAAAAAAGAAGTTGCTACTATACCCAAAAAAAAATAGCTCGTGAGGCAGAAAAAGCGCAAAAACAAGATGCGCGAAGACAAAAAAGAATTGAAAACAAATGTATGAAGGAGGAAAAGCAACGTCTTAAAGGCGCTAAACGATCTAAATAAAAACAAAATTTTAAGTAGTACTGGTGCGCCGATTTAGGGATATTTATTTTAATAATTTTTCAAAAGTTTACTATTGGCAATGTTAACAGCGCCGAATTACCTTATCTAATGTTTGGCAAAATCGAATAAAACTCGATTTTAAAGTTTTTGATTTCGGACAATTAAAATATATTTTTAATACTGTACTAAAAAATAGATTTTGATTGTCTGAAATTAATAAACTCGAAAATTTTACTTGGCAAATTAAATTAAGATACTTAAAAATATTTCATATGATCTAAATGAAATTCATGTAGCAGATGCTGACTCTCATAGTGGTAATATTTTGCAAGATCAACACATTAGTGACAGTACGATCTTATTTATCAAATCTAGGATTGTCTAAAAATAACGATAAAATGTTTCGGAGGGCAATATATGGAGTCATGCCCTATGTCGCTCCAGAGGTTTTATCAGGTCAAATATTTACTAAAGCAGCCAATATTTATGGCTTTGGAATCATTATATTAGAGATATCAACTGGACAAAGATGTAGGTTTTGCAATAAAGATTTGTAATGGATTGCGACCTGAATTTGCACCTGGAACTCCTAATTGTTATATTGAATTATGTAGCATGAATTCAAATCCTAAAAACGACCTACTGCTAATGATATTTCAATAGAAGGAACGAAAGCATGAAAAGTTCAAATAATCCAGATGAAATTAAAAGCAATTTTTAAATCTGATACTGTAAAACAATTAAAAACATTCAGATTCTATATATACTAGTAAAATTATTAATACACGAGAAATTAAAGGTATTTATTTGGTTTAAAAATTGTTATTACATTTATTAAATAAGATTAAGATTAAATATTATTATTCTAGACTCTACTCTAGTTTATATTTTTAATAAAATTTTTACAGTATTTAATATGTTCGAGAAAACGCATAATTAATATATTTTCTCAAAATCATTTGTTGTTCTTGAACGCGTAGCTGATAATAACAAGGTATCGGATAATGAGTTTTATTAGTGATACAATTAATAGGGAAAATCGTTCCTTATTATTTTAATATTAATCTTAAATCAAATTTTTATCGATTTATTAGGCTAGTTATTATGTAAACTCGCAGAATATTGTATTTTCCATTTTTTAATAATAATCCTTTAATTTTGGATAGTTAATTTTGGATAGTTATTTTTAATCTTTTTTTTTAGCAATTCATTGAATTATTAATAATATTAGTATCACCAATATTTAATAGTAATTGTAAATAAAATCTTTCAATTATCCTTAATATACAGTACTTGCTTAATAAAGAAACTGAAGCAAGACCTCGGTTTTTTTTAAAAAAAATTATCCTTAATATAGTGTTGTGCACACATTCTTGTTTTTCTTAACATGATATTGCAAGGGTAGCTTGTTTTATGGCTTACAGCATAAGCGCGCGTAATAACGCGCATCTGCGCATTACATATTTCAGGTACTACGCGTTATTTTGGAACGCGATGCGCGGTAATTTTAATTATGACACTAAGTTTTGTGGAAAAAAGTCACTACACTAAATCTTTCCTGGTACATATTATTTTGAGACGCACATGTGCGTTATTTTGAGTTAAATATGCTTTTTTTTTTAAAAAAAAAAAAAAAAAAAAAAAGCGGAAATTTCAAAATAATGCCTATATGCGTTATCACACGCTTATATGGTATATATATTTTATTGCCTGAAACTATTACAGTCAGACCTCTCTAAATGCATTGCGATAGGACCATATGTAAAAATTTAGTCAAACGTGCATTTATAGGGGTATTGCGTTTAGGGAGGTAAAAATCTATAAGCATTATATTAGCAGTTAGTTGGGCCCAAGTAACGACATGCATTTAGGGGGCTTTTCATAAGGCGTGCATTTAGGGAGGTCAGATAAGACCTCCCTAAATGCATTTAGAGAATAGGGAAAAATTGCATTAAGAAATATATTTGGGCTGCATTTGAGGGGATTGCATTTAGAGGGGAGGCTGACTGTATGACAATTTTTGCGAATACAGTATACTTTTTTTTTTTTTTGTTAAAAAAAAGGATCCGCCTTACTTCACCGACAATTCGTTTAGCCGACATCACTCTAAGTGACAATTTACTAAAAATATATATATAATATACCTGCAAAACTAATCAAATGCTAACCCTAACCCTGTGTGATGTCGGCTAAATGAACTTTCGGGAAATGGCTGAGAAGTGGGCAGCACCGATCACGAATAAAATTTTTATTAATAGATAAAATTATTTATATGAATATAAAATAAAAAATTTTTTTTTGTTTTCTTTATTAAAATTTATGTTTTATTATTAACGTTAATCATTTTACAGTTAAATCTTTGCTAATATTGGTAGAATTCTTTTTATATGTGCGTATACAAGATCCACCAAAATGTAGATCCACATGAATTAGATCCGGCTACGAACCACAAATAGCTAAACTGTCTATTATAAGTACAAAGACGTGTATGCACTTTAAATTTTTTCATTCACGAAATAACCTCTCAGCGTTTACTAACTCGGGGTCTACTAAAGAGTTTAAAAAAGTGGTGGAATGAAAATAGATCTGATATACGCACATTTAAGTTACTATTCAACAGTCTAGAGGTCACCACAAATAATTTTATAACGTTGACCACATATTTTTTTTGCATATAACACTTTTAGTTTTTTATGACATAAAAAATAATAATATATGAGCTATTTTACCGGTAATAACGAGAAAATATCTTAGTTATGCTATATGTTTATCCTTGATCTAACAATGCTAAAGACACAAACAAGATTTCAAAAGAAAATTCTGTTAATTTCATAATTTTAACTAGATCGTTTTACATCTAATTTGTAAATATATAAAGTTGATTATATTTATTTTGCGACTATATTATTTTTGTAAGATATTAGCTTTATACCGGCAATAATGCCCAGGGCTAAATAAGTTATTTTTGATTCTTTAATTTGTTTAAACATAATATTCTACTTAGTGCTTTTTAGTTTAGCACAAAAATCCTTTGCGTTGCAAACTGGAAAGGAGGAAACGAGTGTCTTTTTTTAAATAGCGTTCGGTAGTTTGAAATTGAGAATGACCGAGTAATTGCTGAATAGCAGGAGGCTCTAAGTGAAAATCATAGTGTAAAAGGGAAGCAAAAGAGCGTCTTACAACATACTATAAAATATTACAAGTTTTTGAGTTGTCTTTGCTATAGATGCAGGCATTTGTCAGGCCAAGGGTAGACGTCGCGGTTATATATCACGCTACACTAAGTTACGTCAATACATCATACGTCATTTACATTGCGTCAATATGATAGACGTGGTGACGTATAGTGATAGATGCCTGGGCTGTAGTTTAGAGTGGTCAAAAAACATGTCGATATAAATATTTGATACAATCATACCTATTTGTTATATAAAGAATCTAATACAGTACAACGTGATTATTTGAGACAATTTTTGGAGGATAAATTAGATAAAGTGAAAAATCATATTACACTTATTAAGAGAAATTTTGTATTTTATTAAATTCAATTTTTAATATTCTTTAATAAAATTTTGAAAAATATGATTCAAAATAAAAAGTTAACAAAAATATTCACAAGCAGCATGATACCAAACATTAACCCATCTTCTAACAGGATCGACCGTAACATAACAAAAATTATTAGAGGGAACATTATCTATACTTTCATCATTACTTTCAGAAATTGGAAACAATGATGGTGATAATAAAGTACCTTGTAAGTTATTTATTTTATAAACATAAGATTGTACCATTAAATTTCCAGTGCTTGTATTTCTTTGAACACTTAAAATTGAATAAATAGAATAAATTAAATAAGTAAATCAATATGATTGAAAATAATAAAGTTGAAAAAATTTATTACATAAATTACCAAATTAAATCTCGATAGATACTCTTGACTACCTCAAAATATTTATTAATCTCGTCTTCAAATTGACAAATATCACCACCAAGACAAACACTTTGAAGTACGTGAAAAATAAATTCATTACGGTCATCATTATTAAATAAGTCATAATTTGAAGATTGTGGTAATAAAAAGATCTGGCGAAGTTTGTCTGTTACTGGAAATGAATTAATGTAAATCGGAAAAGATTTTATGATAGCACCGCTTGGACGTAAGATATCTTTTGATAATAAATAAATATAATAAATGAATTATAGAATTCAAATAATCAATTTTTTTTAAATGAATAAAAATGAAAATAAAAATATTACCATGATTATATAATCTATCGAAAAAATCTAAACTTGTAATCTGACAAGTCAATCTTTTATATATTACCGCATCAACAGGACCTTTCATTTCACACCATGTATTTTGATGTTGAACCTATCGAGGTAATGCGGCAATCATAGTCGTCAAACATTAAATGAATGAAATAATATTGAAAGGAATAATTTACCAGACATTCTTTTCTAAAGAATGGATTATTAAACAAAGTCTTGAGAAATGTAGATTCGTCAGTCGTTTGAGGATCAAAGTATTCTTCATAGATAAATCTCTTGATATAACTGTGATGTTTTATACCCCTTTGTTAACAATATATAAAAAAATAGATAAATAATAATTGTAACTAATTAAACCGGAAAAAAGTTATATTTTCACTAATTAGGAAATTATATAAAAAATACTAGCAATACTTCTTTTACTAGTAAAGGAATAAATAAATACAAATACCATTTCTCTAATAAATCCTGAACGTTAGTAGAATAATAACCATCGATTTTGGATGTAAAATGATAATTGAAGTGAAATTCAGGTTCTGGCTCCGGTGAAACAGCACCGGAAGTGTTTGATGAACATTCCTTAGAAGGAATTATTAAATTTGAGTGTTCAAGGGGAGAGGAAATTTCCGACATATTTGAAACAGAAATTTCTAATATTACACTTAAATCTTATCAGATAAGATCGGATCATGCGTCGTACTGTACCATACGTCCATATGTACCACAAAACTTCTCGCTAGCATTCATGTATGAACCAGATATACCAGATACGTACGTATGTACGTGACGTACGAACTTTGCACAAGTGTCAAGACACTAAACTAACAATATCCATATAGTTCCACATAGTATTTGCTCAAAGTTATGTGTGAACTTGTGCTAAAACTGCGCGCATAACAAATAGAGTACCGACCTGTGAAAAAAAATTACGTAAAAGTGATCGAAATGATTATATGATTGTAATACGCTTGGCGGATTAGCAAAGTTGTAATTTGATTATCTTTATAGATAGTATGATTGTTAATATATTTTGGAAAAGCAAGGTATTACATATATGATGTAGGTGGAAACGGGATTTAAGTGGATTCGGAATTTATATATATATAAAACCCCATTTTTGGGGTTAACTTTATCATATGTACACCCTAACCCTAACCCTAATTTAATTAGGAAATCCATTTAAATTCCATTCTCACCTAAGACATATATATACTTTGTGAACAAAAAAAAAGAACAATTCTTCCAATCCTCCAAATTCGTATATGCGCATTTATGATATACATACGTATTTACATATAAAACGTGCATGTTATTTTTAGAAGTTGCATAACTTGTTATACACCGTTATTATGTTAATGCTAATTTTAGAAACTGTTACAATTTTTTTAATTCCCTAAAATCAATATATCCAAATTGGCGTTAGGGCATTTTTCCCAATTAGCAAAGCTAATAAATTACATAAAACGCAGCACTTCATTTATTTTTCGCCCGTATTTGGATATGCAGTACCACTTTACACGATATAAATCTAAAGATGTTCTTTTGGCATGTAATATACGATATTGTTAGAAGAATAGCAATCAATGGCTGTTGCTTTTGAATTATTATAACACTAGAAGCCTTACATGGATGAGCCGAATCTTGTTAAAAAAAAAAAAAACAGGGCTAAGTATGCCAAGATGTGTAAGTAAAATCAAGTCTTACGTTGCGGGCCGAAGCCGACCGGCAAAAAAAATTTTTATGCCCATGCAGGCCCCTAAGTGACACTAAAAAACAAAGCCAAACGAAAAAAAGTGATAAAAGCTAAATATTTTTGCAGATGAAACTACTTGGGATTCTGCATCTCCTTTTTTATTTAAAAAAAAACTATAAAAGTCCTTCAACCATTTTATTCTTAACAAAAAAAAAATAATTAAAAAAAAAATCAAATTAAAAAAATTCTTTTAAAGACAATATTTTTTTTAAAAAAAAAGATGGCCGTTTATAGTTCAAATTTTAAATGGAAATACTTAATCGTGCTAATTGTTTTTGCCATTTTCATTACGGTTTGTAATGGTTCTGGCCACGTGATTCGAAAACGACAACAAAATACTGGTAAAAGTGCGCCAGCTCAAACACCAGCAGCAGCTCCAGCAGCAGCTCCAGCGGCAGCCCCAGCGGCAGCTCCAAAACAAGCTCAAACAGATTCACCACAAGCTCCAGCAGCTCAAACACCACAAGCACCAGCAGCTCAAACACCCGGAGCACAGCCAGCTCAAACGCCTCAACCAGCATCACCACAAGCTCCATCACCGCAAGCTCCATCACCGCAAGCTCCATCACCGCAAGCTCCAGCTTCACAACCAGCTTCACAACCAGCTCCACAACAAGGTCAACCATCATCACCTCAATCACCACCACAAGCTTCAGGAGCAGCACCACAAGGAGGACAAGCACAGCCTACACAAGGAGCAAGTCAACCAGGTCAACCAGGTCAACCAGCACAATCACAACCAGCTCAACCATCAGCTCAGACACCTCAAGGTCAACCACCAGCTCAAACATCAGGAGGTACTCAACAATCTACAACTGCAAACGATAATGGTCCAAAAGCTCCATCATTATCGTTTGTACAATCTACAACTGCAAACGGTAATGTTCAAAATACTCCATCATTATCGTTTGTACAATCTACAACAGCAAACGATAATGTTCAAAATACACCATCATTATCGTTTGTAGTTAGTCAGATTTCTACAATTAATTCTTGTACTGACACCTTAAAATGTTCCAAAGACAACTTTGGGACTACTGACAATCATCCTGTATCTCCTGTATCTTCTGTTTCAAAATCAGCTCCAAAAGTGACAAGCGTATTTACTACTACTCGTAATGCTTGCACTGAAACAGTTAATTGTCATATTGTTCCAATGACTCCTGGGTAATATATCTTGATTTATTTTAATTTTATTTGATTATTTTTTTATTATTTTTTTATTATAAATTTATTAATATTAATATATATATTACATATTATTTCATATTATTATTACATATTATTATTATTATTATTATTATTATTATTTAAAAAAAAAGTCAAACTGCGCAAGTGGTTACGAGTACTGCACCACCGGATGATACTATAATAACTCTAGCACCACCTCCTGGAGCCACACCTAAAGCTAATGCGAAATCTACTACAACAGTATTTACTCAAACGACTTATGAACAAGTTCCAGGATATTATACAACTACATCAACAACAGGACCAGATGGACAATTAACAACATTTTCTACATATATTCCACCAAGTACAGTTGTTGTATTAAAAAAGGTTACTGGTGTTCAAGAAGCTGATGCATTAAGTACAGATGGAATTATTGGAGCTGGAAATAGTTTTAATGAAATGAGAGGATCTGGAAATGGACTATTGGGTATTATTATGAGTTTATGGGTGGTTGGAATTTCTTTATATTATATGATCCGATTGTAGATTTAAAACAATTCAATAATTATATGTGCAAAAAAAAAAAAAAAAAAAGAAAAGAAAAAAAAAATATTATTATGTAAGATCTATATTTGATCGTTATATTAATTTATTACTTTGATAATGGACTCATCTAAATTAATGGGTATATGAATAATAGTAATGATCTATATAATTACAGAAAAATACATAGATAAATAAAATATATAAGTAATAATAATAATAATACAATTATTACGTTTCTTCTTTTTTTTACATTTTTTTTTTCAATTACGTACTTACGTACGTTTAAAGTTTGAAGATCTTTGAACCTTGTCAAAACGTGTGACAGTTTCAATCATTCATTTCATGCATGTAATACATTTCATTCGGAGTACGATCCTACAATGATCCTATAATATGATATTCAAATACATTATCCAATATTAAGATGATTATATAATTATTGGGGTCGTGTGGTTCCTTGTAATATAGTAATAGATGCATAAATTTCCATTCGAGAAAACGCCCGAAATCATTGTTTATCGTTATACTGAAAAAAAAATAAACAAATATTCCCCCTGTTTTATATATATATATATTATATTACATAATTAAAACCTGTGATTTTTAACCAAAATTATATAAAAAAAATAATTAGCATGTACAATAAATATATTGTTTATATTATACTATTATAAATTTAGTAAAATGTAATATTATTACAATAACTTTTTTAACCAAATTTTATTTTCAAATGTAATTATTTTTTTCCCATGTGATTAATTATTAACTTATCTGTCATCGTAATTTAGAATTTTCCTATTGTGGAAATTCATGATGAATTAACTCCGATTATACTATCGATTTAGGATCAAACAATCACAAAGGATGGAACATTTCTGAATTCTATTAATAAACTGATAATAAGAAGTTATTAATCTTTTTCCTTATATGCGTCACTATAGCACGTAGGACAGAATTTGAAGTAACGCATTTGAAGTAACGCATTTGAAGAAGTAACGCATTGAAGTAACGCATTGAAGAAAATATCATTGTAACGCACTGAAGTAACGCATTGAAACAGAGAAAATATCATTGTAACGTATTGAAGTAACGCATTGTATTCTCAATGAATCATGTCAATCGATAACATTATGCCCATCCATCAATCACTCTTAGTTATCAATAGTTACGATATTGCTACAGAACATAATACTACTGTGGGATCAACGCTAAATTGATTAAATGCTACTAGTACATAAAACACATGTATATATAATGTATAAAATATCTTATTAAATATACTACGTACATATTACTAGCATGAGTATATCGTACGCGCATAAATGCATACAGTACGTAAGGTGGCGTATGCAATAACTGACCGAGCAATTTTATTGGTAATCACACGCGTGCAGTAGGAATATATAATTACTACACTTCGGATGTTAATAATTGATCAAAGGCACATTTAGAAAGAAATTGACACGAATAACGCAAATTTTATTATAATGACATGCCTTAATTTACTATTTAAGGTTGTTCCAAATTATCTTTTGCATATATGTGTACAATTTTATGAATAAATTTATAAGCTACTGTAGATGTGTGCCAAATGTCTAGCAGACAGTTTACCGAACGGTCCAAACGTACAATAATATGGATTTGTTACTCGCATTCGTGTGAAGACCAATAAAAATTGCTCGATCAAGTGTAATATGGCTGATAAAAAAACTCCTTACACAATCGAATCATTTGATCTGGAAAAACATAATATGATCGGTATTTTTATTATTATTTTTTTTTAAACTAACTTATTAAGGAAATTTCTGTTAATTTTTTCTTTTTTCTTTCTTTCAGCCAAGGGTAAAAATTTATAATAAGACAGATTATAAACTAATACTAAAAAATCAAAAGTTGATGACTCTATTTTTAGGTCGAACAAATGAATTTTAGCTTTGTTAATATAAAATGCACTATGTTGATTAATGAGATCAGGGTCTTATCGGATTTTATTAAGATTCGTACTTGAAAACAAAGATCTTCGATATGACATTACGTATTGATTATCTCTTAAATTTATATATATTATATTATATATTATATTACTGTATTAGCTTAGATTTGTGAGATTTGTGATGGCAAATTTATAATGTACGTACTGTACGTACATATGTATGTACTATAAATATTTTATCCCTATTTTTTTTTAGTGACAATAGTGATCATTGGGTAATATTATTTAATACACATTCCAGAAATCTTTTAGAAAATGACTAACCTAATAATGAATATTCGTTAAATAAATTAGTAATGATCGTGTTCGATATTTATTACTACCCTTTTGCGCAACGAACCATGTGCAAAATATCTTTTTTTGCTATACCAAGAATCGAAAATATCGCTAAAAATATTTTCACCAATTACAATTATGATGCAATAATAAATTGGATCACGTTCTGATCCAATTATTTTTAATTATTTTTAATTATTTTTAATTACGAAAACATTGAATTTTTTTTTTTGTTCTAAGAAGTGACACTTTTAAATTCTTAACCGTCAACATAATATATTATTATTACAGTATACGTATTGGTTTGGAGATCGATCCTCAAAAATGGACTTAAATTAGAATAGCAAGTTCTACTTTGTGAAATTTTTGTTAGTAATTTGTGTGCACCTTTCATTTAATATAATTAACCATCACTATCACTATCTATAAACGAGTGTCTTAGGATAAACTTGATTTCAATAAAATTTATGATGTTCTAAACTTTTTTAATCGAAAATACTGTACTGTAAAAAGCCTTCTATTATTAATGAAAATAAATTCGGGTTACAATCCAATATTATTAGAATCGTTTATAAATCAACGGAATTAAAAAAAAGTTAATTTCGCCTATTTCACAGAGAATAAATTGTACTATTCTAGTTTTTTATTTTAATATCTTTAAATGGAAAACTGGATTAGACCATTCGATTCTTATGCATACCCATATTCTGTTTACTTTTGCAAGTCTGTTTTTATGCGAAATTATGCGATAAATTTTTTGTTTTTTTCGTTTATTTTATGATATAAATTCTGCGATTTGTTGCAATTTCTTATAATTATGCAATTAGTTCTACACGAATTAAATAAAAAAAATTTACCTTATTTATTACAATCACACTCTTAAGTACATAAAAGGAATCCTTGGATCCTTATTAATGTATCTTTATGCTTAAATCTGCATGAATTATGCGAAATCTGCTCGGATATGTAAAAGAGCAGTCAAACTTCTATAATTGCACCACTCGGGATCATAAGAAACATATTTATTTAGGGAGGGTGTACATTTATAGAGGGCATACCTGAACGTTCAGGGTCTGACTGTATGCTATCGCATATGCACATCAGATTTTTGGTGGCCCTACCTACGCTCCTTACACTGGATCCAAATTTCGTAATTATTATAATAATTTTAATCATGTGACCAACACCACTTGTATCCAATTTTTTCGATGCTGATTGTAACATGACAAAGCACAGAGAAATTTGAGTTGAAGACCTACCTTCAAGCAGTTCTTCAAGCTATTCATGTGAAATATAATGATAAACAGTAACTCGAGATAACCCAGGAATGTTTTGATTTAGTGAATCAAAGTTTCAAATCAAAAAAAACTCTCATCGATTATCGTAAAATTTTATATCCTTATAACTGATAAGTCTTCTATACAGGGCCGATGATTTTCTGCATTTCACGGAATGCCGCAGAAATCACGGAATTAGGTTGTAAACACGGAATGTATTAAGAATAGCACGGAATTGTCGCAGAAATTAGGTATTTATAAATTATTTAGTTTTTTTTTTTTTATAGGTACAAGGTTCTAAAATATAACTTCTGAAAAATTTCGATGTAGAAAAATAAATAAACCTGAAATACGAGCGTGGTCGGACGAAAATTTTTGCTTAATATCCTAATAAGCCGAAGAAGACTAAATGACAAAATTGATTGCAGAATATTCAAGATTTCTATATAGCCAACACAGAATTTATAAACGTCAACGCAGAATTCACGCAGAATTTATGAATTTTAATGCACGGAAATTTTGCAGAATTTGAATTTGTCACGGACGGAATTAACAGTTTATCACCGCAGAAAATCATCGGGCCCTGATGTACAGTTATCATCCAGCTAATTTCACTAAATTGACCAGAATTAGATTGTTTTGACAAAGATCGGCATGCATGGTATATAAATAAAAAAACGTTGAAATTTTTGTGATAGCTCAGCAACAACAGGTTTGATTCACCTTTCTCAGAAATTTTTTATTTTTTTTTTATGAACTCATATTCATTTATCGTTTTCTTGATGACTTATATTCGGATCATATATTGATCTTTATAAATGTGCATTTTCTTATTGTTCTCTAAACGCGTAATAGGTAGGGAAAAGCTGAACTCTTTGTTTATACAGTAATACGTGCTGTTATTTATTTTTTATTTTATTTTATTTTTTTTTTTAGACGAGCTTCGGGTAACAGTCCGTGACATTAGCTTATATTTTATATACGAGTAGGGAAAAGCCGAAAATTTTGCTTACAGTTATTCTGGGTGTCAAGCTGGACTCTTAGTCAATAGTTATGATGACGCTTTAGATCGTTTGCTTTCTTTTTGGAAAGTTCACTATATTTTGCTCGTTAATATGTATAGGCAAATAGGAAAAGCTGGAATAGAAGGTTGCCTACGGCTTATTTAAGGCGTTCATTAAGGTCTACTGATTCTAGAGAAAGGATTAGTTATGTACTTTCCTTAATGATGTAACCTTTTTATTTAAAGTTTCCTGTTTGTTTAGCTTAGGTTATTATACGCGTAGGGAAAAGCTGGAAACTTTGTTTACAGTTATTCCCAGGTGTCTAGCTGGACTCTTAGTCTCAGTGATGAACGTGTTCTACACTTAGCTGGATTCTTAGTCTCAGTGATGAACGTGTTCGACACTTAGGAAAGCAAAAAAGTTCACTTTCTTTGCACGATAATATTTATAGGCAAATAGTGTCACGGGCTAAAAGCGATCGGTATTTTCGAAAATCAAGATGGATTATGACGTAGAGTGAATCAAGAAATATAAAGTTGAGTCACAGTGCATGTCTTATTATAATCATGAATAGTTAAACCTTCTTATTAATCTGATAAATTATTTAAAGGACGTAACTTGAGTATGGTTGGTTACGACACTTATGTGCGGGGTAGGGGCACATAAGAATATTAACTCATGATAATTCCATTTATGTTTAGAAGTTGACTAAATCACCGTAGCACGCCTCTGACGAGCAAGAATATTGATATTGAACTTCAAATTTCATAAATAAAAAAATCAAGAAGGTGCAATAAGATTTGAAGACTTTGACCAAGACATAATTTCCGTGACAATT
>QKWP01000135.1:454585-466127 GCA_003550325.1 Gigaspora rosea | reverse complement strand
TGTAGTGATTTGAACCGGTTGGGCTATAATCGGTTAACCGACCCGAACTGAATAAATTTCGGGTAACCGGTTGAGTAAATGCTTAATCGGTTGACCCCGTACAACCGATTGAGAATCGGTTGACATAATGTAAATGACATCATAAAAGAGCAAAGGTCTGAAAAGTTCCGAAATGAAAATGAATGAACATAGTAACATAGTAGACGAGACAAAAATTTTTGAGTAAAGGTCCGAGAATTCCCGAAAGTAAACGTGAAGTAATCTTATTCGGTTGAATCGGTTGACAGCAAATATTTCAGTTCGGTTAACCGATTAAGGAAAATTTTCTCGGTTCAAATCACTACACGTATGTACTTCTCTTTAGCCCAACAAGAAAACCCTTATACTATATTTGCATACTGTAGAAATCAATTAATAAAATAATATGCCAAAGTCAGATAAAACTTGTAATCTTTCAGCATTTGGAAAAAAATGTTATAAATATTGTTATACTTTGATGGCAAAATTTCGATTATCGTTATAATTAAAAAAAAAATAGCAGAATAAATATATTTTTAATACTGATAGCACGGAATTTGAACTTATCACGGACGGAATTGGCTATTTATTGCCGCAGAAAATCATCCCTGCTTCTATATGATATCTGCAGATCAGTTACACGATTGTATCACAGACGTAGTGAGTGCAGAGTTAAAAAAACTTGGTGCGTGTATGTGCGCGCATAGTACGATCGTACGTACGTTCTGTAAATTTCGATTTCACGTGTCGTCAAACTAATAATTTTTAGCAATGGCAGTAAGACGTGTTGGAGCACGTCCACGTAATCTAGATAATGAACTTCCTCCTTTGATACCTGTCAATATTTGCTCCGCTCATCAACAGAGAATTATCGTTTCTGCAATATTTTGTGTAATAACAGCGTTTAAAGTATATAATTATATTCATTGTAATGAGGCTGCGTCATTACTTGGAATATTAACCAAATGGTGCATTTTGGACGCCTCGTTGTTCCTTGGTTTATATATATTTCGGATACCATGGCTTCAAAAATCTTTATGGTTTTGGATATTATGCCTTATCCTTTCGCTTGTAGTCAATGCTACTATACTTCAACCTCGTTGGGTTAGTATAAAAAAATATATATATATTATTTTACTTTTTTAATATTTTACGCGTTTAATTATTGAATTCTTTTTATTTCAATTATTCATTAAAGATTTATGATGTCGGTCTAACAAAGTATATATTAGATTTTTTAAATTCATTTTATATGATTAGTATGTTCAATTTTTCATTGTTAATTGATTTGTTTTTAATAATAATAATTTAATAGAATTTATTGTTCTATATTGATAGTTGCATTTTATTAATTTAATTTAAAAATTAGTACGGCAACAATATATTCGATTAAAAGGCGAGAAAGTTCGTGCTGTCAGTAAAGAAGAAGATATTTTAATTGATGGTATTATATTCTCTCGTTTAATTTATTATATTTATTAATTATTAGATTTATTAATTATTAGATTTTTTAATTATTATTTTTAATTATTATTTTTAATTATTAATTGAATTTATTTTTTTAAAAAATTCTAGTTGTAAGATATAATTCATCTCACATTGTTGGAAAACATAGTGTTCGTCTTTTACCTTATGCTACCGCAAAATTAAATCCTGATGATGATAAATTATGCTTACAAAGATCAAGTTCCAAAAAAAACCCCGCAATTAAATTACCAATTTTATTCAATAAAACTTCTCCAAAATCAATTCGTTATTCAAGATTAGATTTTGAAACTGGTGATAGAACTATGCATGATGTTTATTCAAAAGAAATAGAACAACATCGTATGACTGATGTAGTTCATGATGGTGGTTATTTAGAATATGTAGATATTCCAGTTAATCAACCAGGTGTATATCAACTTGAAGAAGCATTAGATAAAGATGGAATGGGAATCAAGATATATAAGAGAGATATAACTATAGTATATTGTCCAATGGCAAATTTTATATTAAAATCTGGTCCAAATTTATGTATTGAAGATGAAATACATGTTGATTTAATATTACAAGGTGTACCTCCTTTAAATGTAATTTACGAACGACGAATAAACAATTATGTAACTAATATGACTATAGACAGTATTGGTCCTGAGCATTATATTACTCCTCCAATTCGATCTGATCAAGAAGCTATGACTTTGGCATCATCTGGAAATTATCAATGGGCTCGTGATCAAACAACCGAAGTTCAGTTGAATCTTTCTGCTGAATTTGATGCCGATTATTGGCTAAAAGTTTTACAACTTCAGGATGTGTTAAATAATACTATTAGTTATAAAAATGATCAAAATCCAAATGTTAATGTTAGGTTTTCTGTTTATACACGACCTACCGCTAGTTTTGAGTCTGACACTTCAATATATGTTCGCCCTAAACAACCTGCTAAAATTCCATTAAAATTGCAGGGTCAAGGTAAGTATCGATATCAAATTACTTTAATAGAATGTTTTTTTTTTTATAAATAAATAATTTGATTTTTTTTTTTTTTCTATAATTAATTAATTAGAACCATGGAATGTTAAAATTGGGTATTGGCTTGAGGAAGTTACTGAAAATGATGATGATGTAAATATTATGAAGCCAAGTGAAGAATTTAATATAACTATAAATGATCCGGAAACTGAAAATACGATTAGAGTACAAAAACCTGGAATGTACAGGATTCTTTCAGTATCAGATTCTAATTGTATTGGTTCAGTTTTAGCACCTTCTTTTAAAAATGTTATCCTCGCTTATCCACCGACTGTCAAGATCGATGTTATCCCTATACCCGCTGATGATTGTCCTGGAGAAGTGGGTGTCGAAGTAATCCTTTCATTAACTGGAACACCACCTTGGTAAGCTTTATTACAATCTAATAATCTATGATATTTATGACTTTATTGATATTAAATAATAATATTTTAATAATATTTTTTTTTGGTTAGGCATATCGAATATTCAATAACTTCTCAAAATAAAGAAAAAAAAGAATATGTAAAAATTGAAAAGTCAAGGCACTCAATGATTATCAAGCCAACTGCTTCAGGACAATATGAATATAGATTTTTCCGCTTAATGGATCTCATTTATCGTGAAGGTGTTAAAATAGATCATAAATTCTCTCAAACTGTACACCCGAAACCCAATGCTGTTTTTAGAGATTCAACAAATCGATTGTTAAATGGTTGTGTTGGAAGCCGTATCGACCTGGAAGTAGAACTTGCAGGAACTGGTCCCTTCACGTTAATGTAAAATGCGTTATATAATATGTCATATTAATTTATTATATTTTGTGTTAATTTTCTTACTAATAATTTTATTTTATAATAGATACGAAGTAGTATTTAATAGAAGGATTAACGCTTTCACAATTGCTGATATCCGAGGTTCAACTTATGTACTTACATCTCCACCTTTTGAAAATCCAGGCTTATACACAGTGACTTTGGTGAAGATCACTGATTCAAAAGGATGTAGTCAGGTCTTAAATTCTTCTGATTATGTGACCATTAACGTTAAAAAAGATAGGCCAACTGCTGGATTTAGACATACACATGAAATTATCTCATTCCTTGAAGGAAGTGATGTTAATTTACCTTTACAATTAACTGGCCATGCTCCTTGGAATATTTCTTACCGTTATCACGGTGATATTGAAAAGGTTGAGAGAGAATCAGAAATTGCAGATCCTAATTCGTACTTAACTGTGTCAGAACAAGGAATTTACGAATTATTAGAAGTCAAAGATTCCTTTTGTTATGGTAGAATAATACCTGAAATGAAAGAAGTTGAAGCGAGATGGCTACCACGACCATCGTTAAGAATAGCAGAAGGTGATGCAGAACCATTACCTCAAAAAGGTCATTATCGTCGTAGAAATGTTTGTGAAGGATCCGAAGATTCGGTTGGTTTGGTCATGGAAGGTCGAGCACCATGGGAAATCTTTTATAAAATAATCACAAGTGATGAAGAACTTACGCGTCATCAAACAGTTGGATATACAACCACCAAAATACGACTTATGACAAATAAAGCTGGAAGACATCTTTATAACTTTACTAGTATTGCTGACGATGTTTACACTGACCCAAGTCCAATATTATTAACTCTTGAACAAACTGTTAATGCTAAACCAATTGCTAAATTTCTTTCACCGGATACAATATTTCATTGTGTTGACGTTCCATTTACAAATAAAGATATTAAGATTCAATTAGATGGTGTACCGCCTTTTAGTCTAACGTTTGAAGTAGCGCAAGAAAGTAGCAATAAGATGGAAACTCTAAAGATTGAAGAAATTTATGAATCCATATATAATTTTCATCCGTCAACAAGATTTGCAAAGATCGGAAATTATACTATATCATTAGTTCATATAGTTGATTCTCATGGTTGTAGCAATACATTACAAGGACCAAATAACAAAATATCTATTCAAGTTACTGATGTGGCTTCAATTGATCGAACGTTTCAACAACAAATTCACTGCGTTGGAGATTTACTAATTTACAAGTTACAAGGTATTTAATTCATATAAATTCTATCGTCTATATTTAATGTTGATCTTTATAATCGTATTAACATTTTTATTATATTGATTTTTAAGGCATGATTCCATATAACATTACTCGTGAATATAATGGAGAAATACTTCATACAATTTCAAAAACCCACACATACACTTTTGGTGCAGATAAACCTGGAAATATGACAATAACTAAAGTTTGTCACCAGGGAAATCAATGTTGTGGAAGTGTATCAAATTTAACAGAGATTATTTATGATCTTCCAACTGCTATTGTCTCTGAAGGCAAAGATATTATATCAGATATTAGAGAAGGAGACAAAACTGAAATCATTATCAATTTCATTGGTGAATTTCTTTTAATGACGTTGGCATTATAACTGTTGATAATTGTTGATAAGATCAAACATTATATTAACGTTTATATTTATTTTCAAATAATCAATGTCAAATTTTGAAGGTACCCCACCTTTCGAATTTACCTATACAAGAAGCGAGTTATTGATTAATGAAAAAAAAGAACGTAAACCAGGTCGTGTTCTTGAAACCCTTACAGTACTCAACATTCATCAATATCAACATTCAATTTTTACTTCACAACAAGGTATTTTGAAATATATACTTTAACTAACATGGCATTAGATTTTTAGCTATATAAATTTTATTTATTTCATGGTCATTTTTTTATAGGTGTATTTCAAGTAACTCGTGTAAAAGATCGATACTGCGAATATCCGCCTACTTCAGGTAGAAGATAAATCATTTAGAATTTATCGTCTATATAGAATCCACCTTAAAAAAATAGAAAATTTGAAAATATTGTATACAAGAGTTTTACAATGATCAAAAATTTTAGAAAAGATAGATTGTGTAAAAAAAGGAATTGGCGATTTTACTATCTAAATTTATATCAAAGATGTTGGTTTAAATAATAAATATATATAGTATCTTTTATACTATTAATTGAATAATTGCATTCAAAGTATTCATAGTGGAATAAAATAATGAAGCATAGTATTTACTATAGTTTAATGGAAATTAATTGAGTTAAAATTGTTTAAACATTTACAATTTTTTAGAGCTATGTATTAATATAAAAAAATTTGTAAAGATAATTATGGAATTAGGGGTTGTGGCAAAGTAGCGTAATGGATTGCTACTCCAAGTGTTAAGTTTAGAGTTTAAATTTTACTATGATAGATGCAAAAGTTAATTTTAGTTCATATAATAGTGTATGATATAATTGTTAGAAACCCAGAGGTTTCGCGCTGACGAAACGCGAAACCTAGTTAGATAGGACTCGAAGTTTTCATTTAAATCAAAAAGTTCTCGAGATATAACGTTATTTGATTAAGAAATCAAAAATCTTATAATGCTAATATCTCAAAAACAAACCTTTTTTTTGATGATCTTTGGTTTAAATGAATGCACTGAATTATATATAGCATTCATTAAACCCAAATTAATTGAAAATGATTTAGCTGCTCTAGAATTACGGATAATGTTTCTTTTTCACAACGTCTATCTTATAATATTGATATACATAATACCGTATTACCGCGCAGGGAGGAAATTACAAATTTTAAGCTTAATTCGGGCCAAACCTCGAAATAACGCCCCTGCGCGGTAATACGGTATGTTATCAATCAATACTTAAATGTTCGGAGAACTGAGCTTGATATGCTAATACAGTCAGACCCCTCTAAATGCAACCCATCTAAGTGCACGTCCTATGAAAAACCTCTTTAAATGCACGCTTTCTCTTGTACCCAACTAATATTTCACCTATAGATTTTTACCTCTCTAAATGCAATATTTCTCTAAGTGCACGTTTGGCAAAATTTTTACGTATTGGGGGTGAGTCAGTAGAAACGCACCATATGTTTTTTAATGAAATTTTTTGAATTTTCAAACAAAAATAATTTGGCAAAAACTTAACAAAATTTGATAAAAATCTTTTTAAATAAATACTACAAGTTTTTGGATCTGATAAATTCTTATATGAATTATTTATTTATTTAAATATTGACTCTAATTGATCTTTTAAGAACAACTCTTTCTGATGATCCCTCATACCAAACTTTCCACAAAGACCTGATATATGAAAACTTTGATATTAACATATTTGTACATAACAAAGGCTTTATCTAGAAGCAACTTGGATAAAGAATTCAAATCAGATGTGAGAAAACTGAAATAGAGCTGAAAAAGAACTCTTCTTTTGGGTTTGGCTCTTTAGGTGGAAGACTTTGTTACTATAGAAGATGTAATAGAGCAACAACTTTAAAGTTTTTTGTTAGAAAATACAGAAGCTTAGGCAGAAGTAGACTTTTGGTTAGATACATTATTCTCCAAAGCATAAAACTTATACTCTTTATAAGTTTGGTACTTTTGTTATTTTTTCTTGGGCTTTTCGAAATTTTACCAAAAAGTAGAAAATCTAGCTTATTCTCTCCAAAATATCAACAATGTTTACCTTGTCCAAATTGGAAGGTTGGCTAAAGCAGAGCAAGTTTTGATTGTCTACAAGCATGATATCGATCAGTGAATGATTATCTACATTTACAAACAAAATTTGGCATTTTTTATATTTTTTAGCAAAGGTTTCTTAACAGCTATGTAATTAAACTTAATAAAAATTTTTTATTCAATTCTACAAACTTGCAGAATGGAATAAAAAAAGATTCATTGAGTTTGGCCTAGTAGTTATTGAGAAACGTTTGTTTAAAGTTTAAAAAAAATCATCGAAATCTAAGAGAAATACAAATATATGGTTACGATCATGTTTTTTAAAATTTAAATAAAATTTCTTGATAATTACCAAACCAAATTTAATGAAAAATTTTTTATTATAATTCAACAAAATTGTAGAATTAAAATAAAAAAAATAATTGAATTTGGATTGGTAGTTGTTGAGGTATATTTATTGAAAACTAAAAAAAATTTTAATCACAACAGATGCTTCAATTTTAAACAAGATTACTTGTATATAATTGATAAAATTCAATCAATATATTTTTTTTTATTTAGTTCTATAACTCATAGAATTAAAATAAAAAATATTGATCAAATTTGATTAGTATATGTTGAGTAATCTTCATGCACCTATAAAAGAGAAGTTGCAGCTAAATTTTTTTGAAGTTTTAATCAATATTTCTCAACAACTACAAATCCAAGTTTGATATATTTTTTTGCTTTAATTCTACAGACTTGTAGAATTAAAATAAAAAAGTTTCATTGAATTTGGTTCAGTAATTATTAAGAAAATTTTTATTTAAATTTTAAAAAATGATCATAGCTATAAAATATCTGTATTTTTTTAAGATTTCAATGTTTTTTTTAAACTTTAAACTAACGTTTCTTAATAACTACCAGGTAAAACACAATGAATCTTTTTTTATTCCAATTTTGCAAGCTTATAGAATTGAATAAAAAAGTTTTTATTAAATTTAATTACATAGCTGTTGAGAAACCTTTGCTAAAAGATATAAAAAATACCAAATTTTGTTCGTAACTGTAAATAATCATTCACTAATCTAGAGGTCAGAACCGTTATCTGCTTATTTGGATATCTGTATAGTTAGCACATATTCGGATACCATAAATGCCTTACGGGTAGGGTGCGGGACAGGTCGGGTTTGACCTGAAATTTCGCGGGTCGGGTCGGGTTTAGACACGGGTCGGGTTCAAATTATTGACCTGTTAATAAATCGGGTCGGGTTCGGGTCGGGTCTATTAAAGTATCGGGTCGGGTTCGGGTTTCTGTTCATTGACCCGTAAAACCCGATCATACCCGATATAATTTTAAAAATAGGTAGCTGCGTGACGCAGTCGTACTAAAACCAAAAACGTTATACGTATAAGTACTATTTATACGCCAAATAGACTCGATTATGCTAAGTGATTTATTTGTTACAAAGAAAATCGCATCCAATAACAATGCATCTGGCTTTGAATTTAATGCGCTCGCAACTTGAGCCCCTTCGTGGTCCAGGTTAACACATTAAATTCAAAACCAGATGCTTTGTTAACTGTGTCATGTAAAAACGATCACCCTGTGATCCTTTGGAACTTTCGTCTGTCAAATAAAACCGTTATTGGTTGCTATGCCTGATATCGTTTCATATAATATTATGGCTATCTCGGTATGCTCATATAACAGTATTTACTAGCACAGCACATCAACATACGCCCAATCAAATGCAAGGTTTTGCTAACACCATTCTAGATGCGTTAACCATAACCATACGCTCCGTTAATGCAAGCATATTTACATTTCTGATTTCTTACCCAATCTATTCGATTCACCCGATTTTCATTAAAAAAGAAAACAGAATAATGTACTATTTTAGAAAATATTAATATTAAGATGTACTTATACGTATAACTTTCCTGGTTTTAGTGCGACTGCGTCGCGCAGTTACCCAAATTAAAATAATAATCATAGTAATTAGTCACTGTCTAGTTACTTTTCACCCATCCTTGATCAAATTTATGTGAGCATAAAAATGATCGGGTTTGGTCGGGTCAAGACGGGTCGGGTCGGGTTTTGGAATGGACCCGACCCGAACCCGATAAAAAATTTTTATGATGCGTCAGGTACGGGTTGGGTTTTAATCGGGTTCAGGTCAGTTTTAAAGGAACCTGACCCGACCCGACCCAACCCGCACCCTACTTACGGGTAATAGCCTTTATCCATTAGTTTTAAAAAGGATAATCCAGCAGGTATCTGTGGGTATCTGTGGGTATCTGTAAGTATCCATCAATGTTTGTGGCATCTGCAAATATCCAGATATAAATTAAAGCAGTATATTGGACCATGACATTTGATAGATGCGATCTGGATATCTTAAATAGAAAAATGAATAATGGAAGCATATTTATGCAATGGTGGTAATAAAAAGTAAATTTCTGGTTATTTCCATAGTAAGGAATAACTGGAATTTACTTTTTATTCTCACCATTGCATGCCCAAAAGATAAAATTAATAAAAGTTGAGGATAAAGCAAACAATGATTTGATAAGTGCCCTATTCATTCCATCTTTTTACCCGTAAAAGTGTTCAAATATCCATTAGCCCACCTATCTACCCCATTATCACCCAACTACCGGTAACTACTTATCTGTCAGTAAGAACACAAAGAGAACCATAAATAAATAAAAGAATAAACAAAAAAAAACAATAAATAAATAAGGTAAAGAAAGTGAACTATTGAAAATAAATTAAAATTTAACAAAAAAAGATTAAAAAAAAAAGTTAAAAAAATAAAAAAAATTAAAAAAATAAATAAAAAAAGGTTAAAAAAAAATGTTAAAAAATTTTAAAAAAAATAAAAAAAACAGAGAATTGAAATTAGGGTATAGCGAAAATGTATATAGCATACGTATGTACTAGGTGCTAGCATGTGCTCTATCAAACATAGTGCTGAATGTGACATAGATACTATGTTTTAATAATGCACATGCCGGCTCTTGCAGAGTCTTAGCAGTTAGTACATATGTACATATATATGTATTGTACTTATCAGGTATGTACTGTACGTATGTACATGTACAAAACCTGTTCGAATTTCAATACGCAATGAATATTAATACAAAACATGCTCGCGATTGCCCATAGTATCCTTAGGATATCTGGTTATATTTAGTAATTCGCAAAGTTATCTGGTTATCTGTTCAATTATCTAGTTATCCATAAATTAAAAAATGGTAATTATCCAAATATTAATTTTATAAAAAGAATACAACCATACGGATAAAAAAATATCCGGTTCCAAGCTCTACACTAATCGACAGCGTGTAAACAATCAAAACTTGCTCCACTTTAGCTTGGAAAGACACCTACCTAATCGAAATCAAGTTACAAGTTTTGGGTCCTTACTCACAAGACTCAAAATAAACAATAAATGACATGTAAACTATTTTGGAAGAAGTACCAACATGTAAAAGGTTCTTTTAGACATTAGGTTTTTCTATAGATTTTTGTATTTTTTATGTTTTTACTCATATTATATATAATGCATAAATAGATAAAGTAAAGACTAAAGATGGGCACAACACTACCCTGTACCACTATATGGACCACTTTTTTTATAGAGTAAAATAGTTAATTATTTTTGTAGCAAAATTATAAAGCTATTATTAAATTTTTTTTATATAGGCATATTAGCATTAAATTGCTTAGACCATGTGCATGCATGCATTATACACTTGGATAATATTCATAATAGCTCAGATTAGTAGCATATGTAAGTTCATTGTATATAATAGTACATGTTCAAATAACATGTTTTGTTTTGTATAGGATTGTTGAACATTATAGTACATATATTCTAGAAACAGTATGTATATAAAGTATATACAAGCTTGGTATCAGATTAGAGGCCAGAACAGTCCCATAATTTGATCCGAATTTAGATCTGAAGTAGTGTTCCTATGAACCTGAACTGAACTGAACTTAGGTCAAGTTCAGGTTCAGGTTCAGGTTCAGTATTGAACCTGAATCTGAACATTTTTTAAAACATATTCAGGTTCAGGTTTAGTATTGAACTTTTAGAGCTGGTTCAGGTTCAGTTCAGGTTCAGTTCAGGTTCAGTTTATAAGTTCATGAACATGTTCAGATTCAGTCAGGTGATCATATGAACTAGTAATTCTAGGTTTGGGTCCGGGTTTGGTCTGGTCCAGACCAGACTCAAATTCTAAATTTTATTATTAAAACTTTATACTAAACTCAAACTCAATCATAAGTTTGGTCGGGCTAGTCCAAATTTTGCAAACTAGTTTGAATCTGAATAAAAATATATGTATTTTTTGATACTGAACAAGTTTACTTAGAGTGAGAAGTATAAATCAGTTAGTAAATTTAGAGTATCATAGATATTTGTATAATTTTATTAATAAAATTATACAAATTTCTAAGTTTCTCTAAATTTTACTAATTGATCATAACTTCTTGATATAAGTAAACTTGTT
>QKWP01000135.1:432403-453421 GCA_003550325.1 Gigaspora rosea | reverse complement strand
TTTGTATAATTTTATTAATAAAATCATACAAATTTCTATGATTTTCTAAATTTTACTAATTGATCCTAACTTTGTGATTTAGGCAAACATGTGCATATATTATGAACCTGAACATGTTCATGAACCTTGAACTGAACCTGAACTGAACTTTTTTTAAGTTCAGGTTCAGGTTCATGTTCAATAATTTTAAGTTCAGGTTTAGTTCAGTATTGAACTTTTAGAGCAGGTTCAGGTTCAGGTTCATTGAACCTGAACCTGAACCTCTATTGAACTAAACTGAACTTCGGAACCCTAATCTGAAGATTATTTTTTTTTGTTTTTATGCTTTTTTTTTGGTTATGTTTTTTTTTAGTTTTTATATTTTTATTTTTTTTTACATTAACAGTTAAGTTACTATGTTTTTTTACTTTAGATTCTTTAGGTTTAGTGATCTTTTTGGAATTGTCTTTCACTATTCCATTCTTTTCTGGTAATTTCTTTCGTTTGTATTTTTTTTTGTTTTATTTTCTTTATACTAATGTTTCTCTTTTTTTTTTAGATTTGGTTTGAGTATTTCCTCAATGATCTTGGTGAGTTATTTCAGTGTTGGGGTTTTAAATTTTCTTGATTTTCTGCTCTTTATTTTGCTTGGATTTTGCTTTTTTTGTCTTGTTCTTTTTCTTGTTTTGTCTTGCTGCACTTTGCTAATTTCTCTTTATACTTTTACTAAGTTTGTCTTCTTGCACTTTGCTACCTTTGTATTGCACTTTTGCTAGTTTGCTTTTTTGCACTTAGCTATTATTTTATCTTGCACTTTGCCAATTTTATCTTCTTGTACTTTGCTGATTTTGTCTTCTTGCACTTTGTATTCTTGTTTTCTTGAATTTGCCTTTTTGCACTTTTGCTAATTTGCTTTTTGTTACCTCATTGCACTTTTGTTGTTTTGTCTTCTTGCACTTTTACTAGTTTTGCTTTTCTGCTTTACCAGTTTTGTTTAACTTTTTTTGATCTTTTTTTTTTCTTTTTTTTTTTTTAGTTCATTACCAAAACTAACTTTTTTTCTTTTTTAGATTTTTTTTATTTGAATTAGTATTTTGATTTTATTGCTTTGGTATCAAGCTTTTGTCAGTACAATTTTAGTGTTATCATTAAAGCCTTTATTGGTAGGTTTTGTCATTTTTAGTTTTGTGATTATTGGAGTTAATATATAAATATTGTTGAAGTTATATGATGATGTTTGAAACATTTATTATGAATAATATTTATAGTTAGAGTTAGAACTATAGTGCAGACAACCTAGTCCTGACCAATAAAATTGATAACTTTCAAATTGCTAATACTTTTTCAAAAAAAATAGTTAATAAAAAATACTATTGTAAAATTTTAAATCAAGACAAACTAAACACTTTCATAGTCTTAAATTTTTTTAAATCAATTTATAAAAAAGTTATAGCAAGTTGAAGTTATAGATTTTTATAATTAAATATGAAATTTGACCACCTTTTATATATATAAAAAAAGCAAATTTGCTTTTTTAAACAATTAATTTTATTTTATATACATATATTAAAAATTTAAATTTGGCCACTTTATATATAAATATTAGCTAAATTTTCAAATTGGCCTCTTTATAAGGTAGATATGCCTAATTTGGTGCAGTACCTAATTTGGCGCACTAATGATATCTTATGAACTGTTGATCAGAATTTTATGATTTTGGTACCATTCAATTCATCTCATCGAGACAAATCGAATAGTACCAAAATTATATAATTTTGACTGATAGTTCACAAGATATTATCATTTAACTAAAATAATTTACATATAAGATAGATATGCCTAATTGGCGCAGTGCCTAATTCGGCATACACTAACAATATCTTACGAACTGTTAATCAGAATTATGTGATTCTGGTACCATTCGATTCGCCTTATCGAGACGAATCTAATGGTACCAAAATCATATGATTCTAACTGATAGTTCACAAAATATTAAATTAGAGATCTTTAGTGCGCCGAATTAGGCACTGTGCCAAAATAAGACTGTTTTTAGATAAACTTTCAAAAAAGTGATATCTCATAATTGAGTGATCAAAATTAGGTGATTTTGGTGCCATTTGATTCATCTCAATGAGACAAATCAAAAGGTACCAAAATCATCCAATTCTGATCGATATGTTACGTGATATTCATCATAGAACTTAACCGCTCCGAATTAGACATATCTATCTTATATATAAAAAATAAGAAATAATTTATACATCGTATGTGCAATGTTGTCCAGTGTTGGAATATGACTAGGTTATAACAGGTTATATCAAAGTTTAATTAGTAAGATTATATACAATAGTTATATGATTTTATTAATTAAACTTGGTAATATAATCTGTTATGACTTTGTCAAATGGTCTTAGCAATTAAATTTAGTAATATGACCTATTATAACCTATTATATAAATTTTTTGTGATATGACCTGTTATGACTTGTTATGACCAGTCATAACAGATCATATTACAAAAAAAGGCATATAACAGATCATAACAGCTCATATTACTAAGTTCAATTGCTGAAATCATTTGACAAAGTCATAACAGATTATATTACCAAGTTTAATTAATGAAATTATATAGCTATTGTTATATAATCTTACTAATTAAAATTGATATGACCTGTTATGACCTGGTCATATTCCAACACTGATGTTGTCAGCGGCAACATTGCACATACGATGTATAAATTATTTTAGATGCGACAACTTGTTGCACCTAAAATCAGGTGTAATGTAAAATCAAAACAATTAAAAAAACTATTGTTTTTATTGTTAGAATTAGAATGAGATAAAGATTGTATATATAGTTAAAAAGGGCTTTATAGTAAAATTTTGCAAGGAATTTTTTTTTGTTAGAATTCAAAGAGTAGTTTTATATACTTAATTTTTCAAAGAGTAGTTTTATATACTGTACTTAATTTTTCAAAGAGTAGTTTTATATACTTAATTTTTCAAAGAGTAGTTTTATAAACTTAATTTTTCAAAGAGTAGTTTTATATACTTAATTTTTCAAAGAGTAGTTTTATATACTTAATTTTTCAAAGAGTAGTTTTATATACTTAATTTTAAGTCATAGACAATTTTTAACAAAACAAATATTTGGTTTAAATTTTTTGATTGTGTAATATTATACCTGATTTTGGAATTTGATTGGGATAGTGACATATAAGGTGCATTGCCATGAAGTAATGAATAAATTTATTCAAAATATAAAATCAAAATTTGGCTGCTAAAAATTTTTATTGGTTGGAACTAGGTTGTTACCACTGTAGCAGTTTTTTTTTCTTTTTTTTTTTTTTTTATAATTAGTTTTATTTAACTAAATGGAATATAATAAATTAATAAAATACTTTATTTATATATTAATTATGATGCAAATTTTAATGTCTTGTAAAGTATAAAACCTTAATTATTAATGGACCAATAGGCACTAGTATATGGCCCACCATAAGCCAAAAAAAAAAAATTTGTACTAATTTAAATCTCTATATACATATTCAGGCCATTAACATCTGTGCCATTATATACCAACAGGACCGGGAAAACTATATATAAGGTTCCCGCTTCACTATAATTCGAAGAGTACTTTAAATTATATAAATGTCTCTGCTAGTAAAAATTATAGGTAGAATGATTTGCAACAATAGTAATTTGCTTATGAAGATCTTTTCTTTTTGGGTTTATTACCATATTTGGATGAAAAATAGCCAAATAGCCAATCATATTGCGATTCGCATAGATATGTATTTTGGATTTTTTTGGCGGGGATCTTATATATAGTTTTCTTGGTTCTATACCAACTAGGACCCTGGACATCACTAATATAGTTCATAAATGACCTGCATAAATTTGAAGGTTTTTGCTACCCCTAAAATCATATAAATTTGCTAAAAATTCAATTATTACATACAAATTTAGCCTAATTTGCTAAAAATTAAATTATTATATCTAGATTTATATAGGCCGTAACTAAGTTTATGCATTATCTCAGATGAAACATAATTTTTAATTTATGAGCAGAAATTTGTATAATTGCTATTATTAGAAACCAAATTATGATTCATCATTGATAATATCACATTACTAGAAGCAAAAACCTCAAAAAAAATTTTTATATAATAAATACACAGATTATATACATATAGAAAACAGATAAATGCATCCATGTAATAATGTACAAGCAATGAAAATTGATGCTAGTATTTTTTTTGATACTGGTTTTTTTTTTCGATACTGGTTTTTTTATATAATATTGTAATACAAATTAGAAACAATACATATACCATAACAACCAAATCTATTGCCAGAATGGCGGATGAACCAAGCCACGAAGTATCAACAAAACAACAACTTCCCAACAGTGTTGGAAATTCAAAAAAAATTTTATGATTTTTGTGAATATAATTTTTTTTTATAATGTTTATATCAAAAATAAATATGTTCACATAGTAGAATTTAGACTTTATAATATAATGACTATTTGCAATTGACCAAAAGTTGATTATATTTAAAAATAAGCTACTCACAGATTTTTTGTGTTCCAAATCGTCCAAAAAAGGTAGTTTATTTTTGAAATATATAGTAAATATAATCTTTATATTAATAAATTATGAATAAGAAATTATAAAAATTAAAATTTATATTCATACTATGTGAACATAAAATATAAAATTTTTGATTTTTTATGTTTATACTATGTGAACATAAAATATAAAAACATTGATTTTTTAAAAAAATTTATGTTCACTGTGAACATATGATTTCTAACACTGCTTCCCAACCCAGCAGACGAACCAAGCCATGACGGGCAACGACCTCCCAACCCAAACAACTTCATAAGAGCTCCTAGAAAAAATTAAACTGAACAATTAGAAGAGATAAACCTAGCTGAAGGTTATTCTACTCCAACTATGCACTGAAAACATAATGACGTTACCAGAAATCTAACAAAGTTAGAGGAAGTTAGTAAAGAAGAAACAAAGGATAACAAAAATTGAGCGACAATAAAACAAACTATATCTACCCAAAGGTCCAATTCCAATTTCACTTCAACTACATACCGACCACCGACGAAGAAAGAAAGAACTGAAATTACTCACCGAAAAACAACAAAAAACTACCAAAAGACTTGAACCCACTGATGAAGTGACCTACCGAAAAATGAAAAATTATCCACCGAAAAACGACGAAGAACCACTGAAAGACTTAAAAACCTATCTAAAGACTGCTTCAATAATAACTCTAGCGATGACTCTAGCGACAACTCCAACAATGATGATTCCAGCAACAACTCCAGCAACAAGTACCAAACATGACAACAACTTTACTGGAAATCTGACAAAGAAGAATCAGTAGAAGTTAGTAAAGAAAGAACTAAAAAAAAAAATAAGCAAACTATACCCACCCAAAGTAACATTACACTTTAACTACATATCAAAAACAATGACGATGTTACAAAAACCTGACAAAGAAGAGTTAGTGGATGTTAATAAAAAAGAACTAAAGTGCAACAAAAAAAATCAATTGACAGTAGAATGAACCATACTCACCAAAGGTCCATTTCTACTCTGAAAGCAATGATAATGTTACCGAAAACCAAAAAGAGTTAGCAGAAGTTAGTAAAGAAAGAACTAAAGTACAAAGAAAAAATCAAGCAATAACAGAAAGAGTCATACCAATCCAATGATCTATTTCCACTCCACTACGCACTAAAAGTGATAACGATGTTTCCAGAAACTTGACAAAAAAGTAGAAGTTAGTAAAGAAAATAGAACTAAAGTGCAACAAAAAAAAAATCAAGCAACAATAGAACCATATCCATCTAAAGGTCCAATTTAGGGATAGTAAAAAAACGGTTTAAACAGTTTTTTAGCTGTTTTAAAACTTTTTAAAAAACTTTTTAAAACAATTGGCGCTGAGACTAAAAATTAAAGTTTAGGGCTAAAATGCTAATTTACCAAATTTCATAGAGATTTCTTTTAAAGAAAAAATATTTATTTTATAAACTTTTTTATTATATAATTAATTACAAGAAATGCGCAATTGCTTAACTATATTTATAATTTTTTTTCTTTTTTTTTTTGTTTGCTCTTTTTACGTATATAATTTAATAAATCGCTATTATATAATTAATTACAAGAAATGCGCAATTGCTTAACTATATATTTTTTTTTCTTTTTTTTTTGCTTGCTCTTTTTACATATATAATTTAATACATAATTTTTAAAGTTAATTATCAGTTATTATCGTCTTCGAACCAACCATCAATTTCAATTCCTTTTTGAATTCTCAAATTCTGATAGACTGCAACAAGTCTTTTTACCTGTTCATTATCTAGACTTGCACGATATTTATTATGAATATACCCAAAGTTAGACCAGCAATGTTCTGCTGTAGCCGAAGAAGCTGGAACAGAAAGAACTTGGCAGGCAAGTTCAACCACGAAAGGGAATTTTTTTGAAAAATTCGACTTCCACCAACTAATTGGGCTTGAATGTTCAACGGATGCCCACAACAATAACCCAGAAAATTCATCCGCTTTGGTGACATATTTTTGTATTACTCCAAATATCTTTAATAAATAAAAATTTTTGTATAAATAAAAAAATTTAAAATTAATAATTTAATAAATATTATTCTTACATGTGCTGCAGTTCCAAATGATTTGATATTTTGAATATATGGAACGATAATATTTTCAAGATCATCTGGCTTTAGTGATTCTCCATGAAACCTAAATTAAATATATTAATATATTATACTGTATATTAATTTTTATACAGTATATTAAAATTTTAAAGATTTACTGAGGATCTAAAAGGTTTGCAATTGCCATCGCAGGATAAAATGCAAAATCAAACCGTTTATCAATCAAATCAAGAACTTTTAAGTTTAAAATTCAACTCTAAATCGCACAAATCAACTGATTCTCGAATTATTTGCCATTCATAAAGAACAGATGAAAGTAAAGGTTTGTCTAATTCAAACAAACGTATAAGTTTGACGAAAGGCATTCAAAAATTCCAATTGTTCAAATTCTTCCTACAATGGATCATTTAATATCTGTTCTTTAAGATTATGTGAAAGTTTCTTGCTAACTTCAGGTTGTATAATAGTTATTTGAATTCCTAATTTGCATCGAATAACTGATTGAATTGCATTTAAACAAGTTTCCCAACGTGTATCAACAGGTTGAACCAAAGTAATTGTATTTGGCTGGCTTAATAAAATTGATTCTGCAGTATGATGTCCTCTAAAAAAGCCAATAATTTGCTTTATACAATTGATTAATTTTTCTACCCAATCGAGTTTAAGTATATCTTTGATTAAAAGATTCCCAATATGTGCATTGCAGCCTAAACAAATTAATCGTGGGTAATCTTCGTTTAGTAACTTCCAAGCTGCTCGCTTATTATTTGCATTATCCGTTACAATTCCGGCAAACTTAAAAGAGCCAACATCTTCAATTATAGTTTTTAACTCATTATAGATATACTCTGCCTTATGAGATTCAGAGCCAGAATACTTTGCATTATAAAAGAATTGTTTAGGAAGGCAAAGAATAAAATTTATAACAGACTCTCGTCGGATATTTGACCACCCATCCGAAACTAATGTAATATTTGTTGCCTCTTCTAAAATCCTAGTTAAATTCTGCTGACCAACTTCATATTCAGAATCTAGCAAATTGCTAGCCAAATTGCGCCGATTAGTACTAATATAAATCGGGTTTGCATTATTTTTAATATAAAGATGCACAGCATCCATAAATTCTTCCTAAAAGGGTGTTTCTATAGCCGTAAAAGGAATACTGGCTGAATAGAAAAATCTTGC
The DNA here is from genome assembly GCA_003550325.1 of Gigaspora rosea. Lineage (NCBI taxonomy): Eukaryota > Fungi > Glomeromycota > Glomeromycetes > Diversisporales > Gigasporaceae > Gigaspora > Gigaspora rosea. The sequence continues at coordinate 445,559 of QKWP01000135.1, read as the reverse complement.
TAATTTACGATCTACATCTAATTTGGTTATTGTTATCTCATCTTCGTTTGAACCTGAGGCTTGAACATCAGCATTATTTAATAAATTTTTCATATTTGTTGGAAACTTTTTGCATCTATATAAGTGATCCTTTAATCGAGCGACTAAATCTACAAAGTCCTCTCCACAGTAGTTACACTTTTGGCGAGGCGTAGTTCGACCAAATTTGTCAGTTTCTTTAACTTTTGTAAAGTTCAAGCGAATTTCTTTTAATGAAGGTCTTCCATGGTGCATGATTGTTAAAAATCTTATATTTTAAAAAGAGATAATGGTAAAATTGTATTTTGACTAATTAATTAAATAAATAAATACTATCCCATTGTTACGTATTATGATTATGTCAGAATGTATTAAATCAATTAAATAAATACTATCCCATTGTTACGTTTATGATTACATCAGAATGTTTTAAATCATTAAAAAACCGTTTTAAATCAAACAAACATGTTTTAAAACATTCCGTTTTAAAACATTTGCCATCCCTAGTCCAATTTCACTTCAGCTTACCAGAAATCTGACAAAGAAAAGTTAGTAGAAGTTAGTAAAAAAAAACTAAATATGCAACAAAAAAAAATCAAGCAATAGTAGAAAGAAATATACTCACCCAAAGGTCTATTTCCATTCTAACTATGACCGAAAGTAATGACAATATTATTGGAAACCTGACAAAGAAGAGTTAGTAGAGGTTAGTAAAAAAAAAAAGAATAAAAAAAAAACTAGCGACCAGTAGAACAAACCATACCATCCAAAGGTTTATTTTTACTTCAACTAATACCGAAAGCAACAATAACTTTACAACAAAGAAGAGTTAGTGGAGGTTATAAAGAACTAAAGTACAAAAAAAAAATCAAGTAATAATAGAAAGAACCATACTCACCCGAAGGTCTATTTCAAAAAGAGTTAGTGTGAGTTAGTAAAAGTTAACAAAGAAGAAAGAATTAAAAAAAAAAAAAAACCAAATAGAAAAAAATAGCCACCCAAGGATTCCCAGTAACAGCAAAAGGGTTAATGACATAATATCAAAAAAATAAATGATTAGCTGATCATCTATAATTTTCCTTTATATAAGTATAAATATATACTTAATAGTATAAACTATATACAGTATATATATTAATAATATAAAAAAATGTTTATTTATGTGCGTGGCCTAATGGTAATTTGTAGTCAATTATGTAATTGTGCATAAGAAAGTAAATAATTATGAGGTTCGTTTTTAGAAATCGAACCCAATAAAACCTGTAACAAGTAATAGTATCGCAGTGCCTAATTGGAAAGGACGAGGTCGAAGTACTGTCGAAGTGACTATTAAGGAGTAGACAGGCATAAGAAAGTAGAAAACAAAGTAATAAGTAAAGCAAGTGTAAAATAATAATACAAACCTCTGAGTGGGTTATGACATTGAGTACAACGAACATTCATTAACTCTGTATCACCAATCAAATGCACAAACCTGTTTATAGTCATAAATCTTTATATGAGTAGATCTACTAATTATATGAATGTCATTCTCCTCAAAAAAGAGATAATTTGACAAAAAATAAATATGACGATACAAAAATCTGACCATTTTGACAAAACTAAAAATGGAACTATTATTCGAATTGATCTTAATTTGCTAAAATTTAAATTTGGACCTTTAACCAAATTTGGTCCAATTTGCTAAAAAAAAATACGACCTATATTGTAGATGTCCGGAGTCCTTACCAACTCATACCAAAACTCAGTTTATTTGGACTAGTAAAGTATTGCAAAATCTGAGTTACTAATGGTCTAATTTGTACAGATATATAGTTTACTATAGACTAAAAATCTGTACCAATCCAAGCCTCTTATATACATAATCTGGGTTTAAACTATATTACCAAAATCTGTACCATTCTGTCTCCAACTCATACCTTTATAGATTATTTTTTTTATAGAGTTAGTGTAACTAGGTTTCTAGATCCAGTTCAGGTCTGGTCCAGTTTGAGTCTAATCTAAGATCAGACCAAACTCAGATTTTAAAATTTATTAATTTAAACTTTAGACTCAAACTCAGTTATAAGTTCAGTTTGGGTTATTCTAAAGTCTACAAACTAATTTAAATTTAAATATATTTATATATATATTTTTTATACTAATCAAGTTTATTTAGTGAGATGATTCCAACAAGCCCAAATCATTAAAATCCAATCACAGGAACATGAAAAAATGCGCTATCAAATAGGTGACGCACCTCTAGGATTGAACAATTTGGTTAGACCTAGGTCTAACCAATTGTCCAACTCTAGAGGTGTGTTACCTATTTGATAGCGCATTTTTTCATGTTCCTGTGATTGGATTTTAATGATTTGGGCTTGTTGGAATTGTCTCAAAGAAATGAACATTTTGGTAGTAAAATCATTTAAAATGGACCAGTAGATCAGAAGTTATTTAGCTTTAAAGTTTAAAAAAATAAGCACTACTTATAAATTACTCAAATCGGCCATATGATTTTAAATTATGATCTGTGACAATAATTATATAATAATTGAAATATTGTACTAGGTAGTGTGTTGGAAAATTCTTGAAAAAAAGTTTTGGAAAAGTATAGTGTCTGAAAGTAGTAGTATCAAAATGGGAAAGAGTAGATGTTAAAAAAGAGTATAGTTGTCAGATAAATAGAGTTTTTTGGATAATAATAGTTGTCAGGAAAGAACTTGTTGAGAAGTAGTGAATATATGTAAAGTTGTTTTAGAAAGTAAAGTGATTGTCAGGGAATTGGTTGCTAAGAAATTGGTTGTATTAGAAAAGTAATTGTATTGAAAATTTGTTGATAGAGAATTGTATATCTATTATGCTACAATTATAAACTTATTTGATTTCAAACTTCGACATTAGACAATTTCTATATCTATAATATGTTTGTATCTGACAAATATTGCACGAACAATGTCCAGTGACAATTTATTTTCTTGAAAATAATTAGAACACAGATATTGGACAATATACAAAATTGTCTAGTCTGCCAAATATAGCACAGACTATGTCCAGTAACAACACTGTCCTAATGTATTATAGTTTCACTTTCACATGTTTTTTGATTAACTATTTTTTTTAGAAGTTTGTATTACTTTGCATGCTAGATATATATTATTGTAGTACTGTAAAGGTGTAATTTAATCTATAGTTTTGTCATTAGTATTAGTATTTTTAGATAGTTTGCTTTTAAAACAAATATGCTTTATGAAGAAATAAGTTTTAGCAATTGGAACATAGCATTAGAAACTATTAGTACATTTGCTAAACAAAATGGATTTATATTTAAAAAAGAATATATAAAATATTGTTCTGATAGTACAGTAAAAAAAAGAACCTTGAGTTGTAAGTATGCAGAAAAATATAACCAAAAATCTATAAAAAATAACCAAAGTTTAAATGAATAAGATGCATATAGTATTTAAATTTTTACAACCAACAAAAAATAATTTGCTTAATTCTGTTTATATTACAACTTTATTAATGAACATAATTATATATTGTTACCAAAAAGGCTAGAGTTCATTAAAGCTAAAAAATTTATAAATAAAATGGTTAAAAGAGTTTTATTTTGTTTAAAAGATATAGGTTTAAATTCTCATAGTATTAAATAGGCTTTAGAAAAAGAATTTTCAGATTATTCTATTTATGCTCAAGATCTTTATTCAATACTTTAACAATATTGTCTTATTCAAAACTCAGAGCTTGCAAATAATGCTTTTTTATTATATGAAAAAAAAGAGCAATATCTGGAATGGTATGTTGCTATAGAATAGGACAAACAATATCAATTATTGCAAAGACTTTTTTGAATAAATTTGAGCCAAATTATTCTTTAGTTAAAGTATTGTAATATAGTTCTTAACAATAATACTTTACAAACAAATCAGTATAAAATGGCTTTATTTTTTTTAGGTTTTAATGGCCGTCTACTTTGGCTAAAGGTTTTATTGAATATTTGTAATATTTGTTATATGAATGAGTGTACAACTAGCCACACGTGCACTTTTTGTGCCTAATTTAAGTAGTCAACCTGAAGGTTCTACACTAGCTATCATACCTGCAGACCAACTATGGGACCTGCCTATTTAAACTATAAAATGGCTTTATTATTATTTTTAGTTATAGATAATTATATAAATTCTTATTTAGTTGCACAAGCTATTATGGATAATAAGACTATGAAAGCCCACAAATGGATTCTTCAACAAATTAAAAAAGCAACAAATAATACAATTCCAAAAGTAATTATAACAGATGCAGATCTGGCTTTAGATGCAGCTATTGTTCAAGAATTTAGTAATACTTATATAATATATTGTATATTTTATATAAGCAAAATTTTTTATATAATTTTTAAAACTGTATTCATAAAAAATTTTTTAAATTTATGTAAGATTTTTATATTGCACAAAATAGTTTAATGGTACTAGCATTTGAAGTGCTTGGAAATAGTTATTAAAAAAATATAGTTATAGTAATCATATTAAAAATTATCTTCAAAATATATTATATTTATCAAAAATATTATAGGCAAAAGCCTATACTAACAAAGTTTTTATAGCAGGTATTCAATCAATATTACATGCGAAAAGCTATTAAACGATCTATTTTTAATTCAAATACTAATCTTTTAGAACTTGCAGAAGTACTTGAAACTCAAATTTATAAGGAAGATAAAAATACATAGTATCTTTATTGAAAAACAAATATTCCAAATACCAAGACATTACAAGAACTATTTCCTGATATAGATAAATTACTTACTTACTTTCTATTATCTACTATTTTAAAATTCAACAAGATGAAATAAAAAAAGCCTTAACATATCAAGCTACTAAAGTTGGCAATAATGAAATTCTATAGTAAAATGAAATATATAATTTTTTTTATGTATATGGGGGTGAGTCAGTAGAAAAGGAACAAATTTTTTCTAAGTAAAAGTTTTCTTGACTTTAAACAAATATTTTTACAACTATCTTAATAAATTTAATAAATTTTTTTTTTATTTTAATTCTTATAATTTCAAAATTTAAAATTAGCAAATTTGATTAAATAGTTGTTAAAATATTTTAATTTAAAAATTAAAAAAAATTTACTAAAAATGATTGTCCCTTTTCTACTGACTCTCCCCCATATGTTTCAGTTTCAATCAACTCATCAACAATCACTTTAAAAATAGTAATTTTAGTTACTATTATGGGCCAGTGCAAAAAGATTTGCATTCCAAAAAATTTTATAATTTTGATACTCAGAAAAGTTTTTAAATTCTTGATTAATTATTAAAAATTTTTTAGTATTAGATAAAATAGGTTTTAATTTAACTTATTATATTATTTTTATTGGTTTAATATTGTTTTATTTTAATAATTAAGTATGTACAATTTACTATATTTGAAAAAAAGAAAAAATTTTTTTAAAAAAAAAGATATTTTAAATAATTTTGCAACCAATATGTAGTTGTATGAGCTTGTACTATGAAAGTACATTAATGTGCATATAATAAAGATATGGTTAAAATTGAACAAAAACGAATTACTGGTTGTAAAAAAATTAAGCTTTAAAATAAAATAATTTGATTTTTTTACTATATATGCATATATATAAACTACTATAGTAAATTATATAGTAAATATTTTTAAAAAAAGGTATTATTAATAAATTTTTTTATTTTATCAATAAGATAGTCAAAATAATTTTATTTTTATTAATCTGATAATCTAATAATTATATTAACTTAAAAATTAAAAATTAATTGGTACTAAAAATATTTTAATCAGAGCTATTTGAGGCACAAATCTTTTTGTACCGGCCTATATTAGAGTTAGAAAGAGTTAAGGCTAGTATGGTTTATAAAAAAAAAACATTTGTAAAATAAACCAGTATTGAAATTTATTCAGTAGCTTACTATAATAGTGCTTGCCAAAATATTTCACAGTGATTACATTATTTGCCAAATAATTTTGTTATTTGGCAAAAACTTGAGTTATCAGTATTTAGCAAATACAATCATTGTAAACCACTAAATAATACTATTATTGTATGATATGAAACCAATAACTTGTTTATTTGGCAATGAATTTTAATGGGTTATTTCTAGGCCTCTTTGGGGCCTTGAAGCTAATATCTTCTAAATTTGGATTTTTAAAAGATTGCTTTCATGAATTAGTTAGTCAAATTTTTTTATTTAAGTTTGTAGCCAGATAATAAATTATTTTACAAATAATTCTTGTTATTGGTTGCAATAACTATAATTAATTTAGTTCAAATCTTAGGCAGAATCAAAAACTAGTCAATATCGATACATATTAACTAGCTTTGGCTAATTTGAATTTTTGATCCTGTTGATTCTTATAATTAAGATTTTGAACTAAACCCAGTTGATCAGAACTGTTTTATATCATTATTACTTTTTTTTTAATACATGAATTGGCATTTATTATTACTTTTGATTAAGTACTGTATATTATTTTTTAGGCTAAAGTAAATATACATGTATAAATTTTGTTGAAAAAGATTCCAATATGCTTCAAATTTTTATTTAGTCATTGGTTAATGAGATTAATATTAGAAATATTCTTGAAATATGGGCACTTTGAATAATTACTTCACAAAAAATCTGTCATTTTGTTCTACTTTTAACAAATATGATACATATTTACATATGCTTAGTAGAGTTTGGAACCAGTTTTATTTCTAAAAACCGGTTGTACTATATTTGAAAAAATCAACCCGGGTTGAACCCGGATTTGGTACGCAACCGGTTATTCGATTTATAAAATAAAACTGAATTTAAAACTAAAACCGGGTTTATTATACAATCCGGTTAATATCAAAAAAAAAAGCACAAAACGTAAGTGTAAATTCGCATATCCCATTCAATTCCAAAAATTCAACGATATTTGAGTATTGATAATCACTCATCTCATCTTATATTTAACTGGTTGTGTTCATATATCCGGTTTGAGTTCACATCCAGGTCGAATATTCTTCAAATTTAGACCCAGATTTATTAACAATTCGGGTAGACCCGGGTTTAAAACCGGGTTGATATATCCAGTTCCAACCTCTAATGCTTAGGCTGGTAAATCGTGAAATAATTTGGCAGCACTTTTTTCAAATAATACTATGCAGTGATATGATGCATTTTCATATTTCATTTATTCCATCAAGATGGTATTGTGATAAACATCCTGATCCATACATATCGGTGTGTTTGGTTTTTAGAGTCACAAAATTATACTATAGTACCCCAAAATTTATTAGATTACGCACTGATCACGCCCTATTTTAATATCATGTGAGTATGAAAATCATTTAAATAACACCTCAAAAATATTTATTTACTATAAAAAATATAAGTAAACGCATTGGAACCCATCGTTCAAAGCCTTAACCCATTGTCTTTTTGACCAATAGGTATATAGTATAGTAGAATTTACTGTTATATAAGTTTTATTTTATATATTAACTATTTAAAATAGCTAGTTATATCTAATTCAATTAGTACTTCAAGATTTACTTGTTCTCTTTGTACACGTTCACGATCTTACAAGACTCATTGGAGTCTTAAATGTCATGAAACAATAAAATATAAGGACCAAAAATATACTGTATTTGCATATATATTGCCACTACCTAACTATGAGCTTGATTATATTAAAAAAGCTATGATATGAGAAATTTAAAAGCATCTAAAAAACTATCATCACACCGTTGGAAATCAAGTATTTAGCAGTGAAAATGAATATTTAGTAAATATTTTACACAATATTCTCTATGTGGTAATTTTTATCAATGTTGTTTTAGTGGAGACAATTCATATACAAATATATATCTTTATTAATAATACTATGATTATTCAAGTTAGATCTTTTCTATTTAGTGCTTCTATATACACTATGTACAAATATGAGTTTGCTTTTAATATTAAAAAGTTTATACAGTAGTCATATTTTTAAATAGTAAAATATACTACGTACTTTAGTATACTTGTAAGTAATAATTCATTTTATAAAATTCGACTATAAAATTGGCAAATCATAAAAATTGATCTACATTTGGACCCCAAAATTTTGGGGTTACTCAAATATGATGAACCAAACACGATGAACAACTATATTATATTGCACAAAAATTTAATAAAGGCCAATTACTTGGTAAACCTTTAACAAAAGCAGCTAATTTTTGGTATCTTCCAGAATCTGATTATAGTCAACACAATTATAAAATTATTTATGAACATCAATTTTATAGAGAGCTCTGGGTGTTGCACAAAACATTACACAAAAGGCTTTAAAAAAACAAATCATACTATATTGAAAAAACTACAAAATATTCTTGAAGAATTGGTGGCGCATGAAATTAACTAAACAGAGAATGTAAAATTTGATCATCTTATATCATTTCGATATCAATACAAAATACATGTACAAAAAGAAAAAAAAGAGAAAAGAGTGAAAATACTCAAAAACTAGTGTTTAAATCAGTCTTAAAAACCATATAAAAATGTTCAGAACGTGATTTTATATATAGATAGTGGCCTTCTAAGGCTATATCCACGAACCCTAAACCTAACCTTAACAATAAAGCCAAAAAGCTAATTTGAATACACCACACCACATAATGGCACGTTACTGCAAAAGTGTCTAGACTAGGGTGTCCAGAATTATGCGATGCTATTAGGTAAATTATGTGATTTACTAAGGTCAATTATGTGATAGATGCAAATTAAACATTTTCTTAATTAGATTTGTCAATTATGCCAACTTTTCGGAATATGTCGAACTTTTTTGCAGAAGTTTTCAGAATTCACACTTCATCAAAATACATTCTTCTGCCAATCAAATCTCACTCACATGCTTTATGCATTTTTTTCTTAATTATGAGAAGCGTATGTGATGCGAAAAAATGGTCAATTATGCGCATAATATCGCATCACATAATCCTGATACCCTAGTCTAGACAAGGAACACAGAAAAATATCGCAAAAATATCTATTAATATAGTCAAAAATATCGATTTATATTGATATGCCCATGATTGGCCAATAAGAATAAGATTTAAATAACATGATCAGCATGTTTTTCGGGAAGTTAACGGTTTGTTGATTGTCTACATTTCCGAAACTTGCCGACAGTTTAGCTTGGCCAAATTCATATTGCCCGGCCCAAATTATACTTTTAATTTTGCCCGAAGTGGTGTAGTTACACTGCATAAAAAATATCGATTTCCCTATGATTTATATTTATATAAATCAATATTTTTCCGTGTCCCTGGTCTAGACTCCTGGCGGGATCGATAGAGATAGTTACATTTTTGATGCAGAACTTACTTAGTTAGGGTTAGTGATAGGTTAGTTACTATTTGTTACTATTTGTTACTATTTGGACATCAATAACGTAACTACTTTCGCGGGGGTTTCACCCTGTCGTATTATTTTTTAATTTAGTGTGGATCATGCATGTATGATATGCAAAATTTTATTTTTAGAATCAAAAAATACGTAAAAAACTTTAAATGAGAATCGTTATATTTCACCAAACTTGCGCCAAAAGTAGATTATCTACTCAAAGTTTGATCAAAAATCCCCGAATATTCAACAATAGAAATTAACCCATATAACTTTGCGGATATGCATGCCTGCGAAGTCATGTGATCCGAAATATTCAAAAGATAATAAGCCAGATCTTTAGTTATATTATACCGGTATGGATAGAGTAAACTATGTAACGAACTTACAGTTCGGTATATCCAGTGTCGACTGTTCTACAAAGTGTATCTAAGGACAAAGCATGCGTCTATCTGATACAAGTTGCCAGCAAATGTTGTGTTTAGGGGTAGGTTGCAAAGTTTGATTTTTCTTCTATATATTTGTATAGTACATATATATATTATATTTTTCCATAGATGGCTACATTGTTATCAACGTTTAGTTTGTCGATTACTGTCAATATACATTTCGGCTAATTTGTTTATGCCCCAAACTTGATTTATTGCGATTTGCATAGTTTTGTGAAATTTGCAGGTCATCAAAAAAAAGAAATCACTTGTAATTTTTAGATGCTTAAAACTACTCCGATTTGACAGTTTCATATCCAGATCTCGGAGTAGTTTTAAGAAATCAGAAATCCCTTAGAAATTGTAAGCGATTTCTTTTATTATCTGCAAATTTCACAAAATTATGCAAGCCGTAATAATTAATTAGTGAGACAAGTAATCGGTTGAAGGGTGAGGGTAATCGGTTAAATGCAATTTCAATATGTAATTTTTTAATTTTTGGGTATTTTCTAGTGACGTATACATCAATTGACTTCCTAATATCTAACAAAAATAATAATAACTTGAGGGATCTTTGGTCAGATTTTTTAAGTTTTAATGGAAAAAAATTAACCCAGACGACGTCAACAATTACAAGTATCAAAATGCCTGTGTCTTCGACAATTTTGAGCAATTTGCTCTAGATATGTCGTGCTTAATGAGTTGGCAGATATGGGTTGAAAATATATAAGATCTACAAACATTCCTATGAAGTGCTAAAAGAAACTAATTTTTATTATTACAAGCTGATGTGTTATCAACTATTAAAGAAATTAATAAAGAATCAGCCGGAGATAACAATATACTATAACATCAGTGGAAGATACCCCAGCAAAAAAAAAAAAAAAAGGAACCTCAACCTTTATCTTCATCACCTAATCCCTAGTCCCGGATCCCCGTCGCAATGTGCTGATTTATTTTCATATTTGTAATAGGATTTAGAAAATATATATACATCATGTAAACATAAAATTTTCTTAAAGAAATCGCGGTACATTGACAAGAATAATTGAGTTAAAAAATTAAAAGCATCATACAAAGAAATTAATAAAGTATGATTTTTTGAATACATGATCACATTAACAGTTCACACTTGTAGCAATCGCGAATTACGTGGTAACGAAATGACATTTCTTTCGAATAAAGGAAGATGATGCAGGAAACAAAGATAAAAGAACTGTGCTACAGATAGACATGTCGAAAGCCAAATTTTTTTTATATAGATGCATCGCTTCATTTTCTCTTATTAATACGTGTAATCGTGAATTATAATGCATTAATTTTGATCTTACGCCAAAAAATAAGAATTGAACCATACGAACCGAACTTTAACTGGACATCCCTAATCGGTATTTGCACAGATAAATTTAGTAATTTTATAAAGTATACGGCATTGATCCATGTACGAATGATGCATAACTCCTGTAAAATTGCCTAAAAAGATATGCTCACTTTCTGTTAACAACGTATGGAAGTTCACAGAATTGTTTCAGAGATTATACTTTGTAGCCCCCCGTGTTTTATAATAAGTCTTTGCATAAATTTAACAAAGCCTTTGAAAGTGAATGAACGAACTGCATGGCAATGATATATCTCCATGAAATGAAAGACACATTGAATGAATGCATATATATTGCTTAGATATATAGAGATGGTTGTTAAGAAAAAGTAGTTAATAAATCTCTATGCATCTATATAGCCGAAATATCTAGAATTCTAAAAAAATTTCATTAAAAATATCATAATGTAATGTATATACAGCCACAAATACGCAGAAGAAAATCAACGTACGTACGTACATGTGTGTACACACCTATGTACGGTAACGTACCAGCTTTCTTTAGACATCAGTTTGTTATTTATAACTTTATTCTTATAATAAAAATTAACTTTTTTCGACGAAAATAACAAATTTCCCGAAGTTTGTATTGTAATATAAATAGATTATCATAGCCACAGTTCAATGAGCCACGATTAGAGTGTCCAGGGTACTGCGGTGCATAATTCTGCTCACGCTAAAATTATTTTTTTTATTTTTTATTTTTTTTACATTGTAATTGGTTTTAAAAATGATTTAAATCACATATCTCTTATAAGAACAATATAAAAAATTATTTTTAGCGGGAGCAGAATTATGCACCGCAGTACCCTGGGCCCTCTAGCCACAACGGCTTTTTATTATGTAATAAACTATATTGATATATAAATATATATATAGATATATACATATACATATATATACATATATATATATACATATATATATATTATATATAGATGAAACCTCTTTCTTCTTTTTCCTTTTCATGCGTTTTTTTTCCACGCAAGTAAATAAGGAGTTCCATCAGACACTGCGTATTTCAAAACTATATTACCCTTTTTGCATACATATAATTTAATATTAAAAAAAATATAATATAGATTTAACCCAAAAATCATGCGTATTTTTCTAGAATTTACGAAAATAGTTAGTATAAAGCTAGCTATTCATAGCATATAAGCAATTTTAATACCTTCGTTATTCATGAATAGGAATACTTAAGTTATCATTCATAATTTTCCTACAAGCTAAAGTTGGAAAGAGCAAATATGCAAACATCGCCATGTCCCGCTGATGAACACAATACTTACATAAATTGTATGTCCCGATAAGTTTCAAGTAGTAATATGTTACAGTTCTATATATATGAATATTATAGACAATATATATCTAATTATATCTTAACTATATTATTTAATTATTATTATAAATTTCTAAATCTTAGGACAATAATATACGGCTATTCTTCTTTTGGTATATAGCCTGATGTAGTTTGAAGATATTTTAGCTTTTTGAATTGAAATGTTTATCTATATTACCTGTGTAATGTAATAAGCAATTCCATCTTTTAGGCCATGCATTAAAAGCCGCATTTAAGTGTTTACCAATTCTCTATATATATATAAAGAGATGGTTTAACTTTTTTTTCTAAATAATATTTAGTCGATCGACTTTGTTCGAAAAATTTTCTTTTTTTCTTTTATATTTTAATGTCATTATATTAATATCATTATTTTTACATTTGATAATACAAAGATGGCAAATTTTCATAGAAAATTTAATAATATTATTATATTAGTAGTTTTGATCTTGGTTGTCTTAATGATATGTACGAGTACTGGTTACTCGAATAATGTCAAAAGAAACGATTTGAATAAACGACAAAATAATGGAAAATCTCAAAATAATGGAAATTCACAAAATAATGGAAATTCACGAAATAATGGAAATTCACAAAATAATGGAAATTCACAAAAT
>QKWP01000135.1:338369-431479 GCA_003550325.1 Gigaspora rosea | reverse complement strand
ACACAAGACGCGGCTTCAAATACACAGACACAAGACGCGGCTTCAAATACACAGACACAAGACGCGGCTCCAAATACGTTAGCACAAAATGCGGCTCAAAATACACCGACACAAACACAAGACGCGGCTTCAAATACACAGACACAAGACTCGGCTTCAAATACACAGACACAAGACGCGGCTTCAAATACACAGATACAAGACGCGGCTTCAAATACACAGACACAAGACGCGGCTCCAAATACGTCAGCACAAAATGCGGCTCAAAATACACCGACACAAGATGCGGCTTCAAATACACCGACACAAGACGCGGCTCCAAATACGTCAGCACAAAATGCGGCTTCAAATACACCAACACGGAATGTGCCTGCTCAAAATTCGCAATCTCAAAATCGAAATACGCAATCTCAAACAGCGCTTGTTCAAAATACACAATCTCAAAATGCACCTACTCGAAATACGCAATCTCAAAATGCACCTGCTCGAAATACGCAATCTCAAAATGCACCTGCTCAAAATACGCAATCTCAAGATGCAAATGATCGAAATGATCGAAATGATCGAAATACCGCTAGAGTAACTCCAACACAGACTCCAGTTGTATCAGGTAATTTTTTAACCTTTGATTTTACTATATATTAAAAGCTCTGTTGCAATTGCTGGCATGAGGTAGCCCAGAATCTTTATATTAGGCTAGGAAAATGGAATCATTTAGAGTCCAAAGGACCAAATATAAATAGATTTTTTTATACGTTACGCCTGATCTAGCCAATCAGAGTCCGTAATTTGCGGACAGAGACAATAAATATTATAAATTATATAATAGCTGGTGGGCGAGGGTAGTGATAGGTAGTAATAGTATCTTAGTCCTACCCGTTTGTGTTAACTTTCAAGCCCTTACCCTTATCTAAAGCTCAAGAATTGAATCTCTGTTCCGCTTATATATCTTTAGTTTTTTCGATTCTGTTCATTTGTTGTCATTAGACCGTTAATCCAATTCTAATTATTCAATTTTCAGGGAAACGAATAATTGAATCTCGAACGACGACAATGAATGTTTGTGATGACTCTAATTGTACACCTGATCCACCAGGCAAAGTGTGCGTATTTTTTTTTTTTTTTTTTTTTTTAAAAAAAAAAAATTTTCCATTGCCCAAGAATGTTATTATCTAGAAAAATATTAACATTATTTGCCGTCCATTAATAATTAATTTATAATAATAGTGCTACAGGAAAAGTTATCACATCAACTATGGCACCAGAAACTGCAATTGCTACTATAACTCCTATAAATCAAAATCAAAATCAAGACCAAAAAACCATAACAACATTTCATTTAACATCATATACATCGAGAGTTACTCAAGTATTTCCAGGTTATACAACTGTTGTTACCACTAAGGATGCTGATGGTCAATTGATTTCATATACTACTTATTACCCACCAAGTACTGTTGTTTTATTACAATTAGTTACAGATGCTGTAGCAGATGATCAAACTGATCCATTAGGAATAAGTGGATCTTCAAGAAATAATGGTTTATTTGGTATTATTATAAGTTTAATAGTTGTAGGAACAACTATGTTTTGTATGATTTTTATGTAGTTGTCAAAAAAAAAAATTTTTTTTTCTTGTTTTTTTTTTTTTTTTAAAAAAAAAAAAAATAGTACATATCTTTTGTTGTAATTTAGTTTTAATTTATTTTTTTTTTTAATTAAAAATTTCTTTGAATGTTAATAATTGATTGTATCTAACCAAATTTAGTTATATATTTTGATAATAATATAACATTATATATACTGTATAAAAAAAAATTGAAAGAACTTAAATAAGCTTTGGTTATTATGACTTAATTGTTTGTTGCATATCGCATAGATATTTGTCGTAGGTATCTGTTGTATTGGGCAAAGGTACGCCAAAAAATAAAAGGTAGTAAATAAAGAACATTCTTGTGATTAGCATAGGGAAGAAATAGTTGTAATTTCGCCAATATAAATGAATACTTGACTTTAATAAAACCTTTCGCTTTTAAAATGTATTGTACTGTATCGATAGTTCATTACGCGTAAGTCAACTTGTTTATGTAACAATTGTGTAAACATAATATAGGGAGTCGGAACAAACCATTTTTAGTGCCTTTTTTTTTTTTTTTTTAAAAAAAAAAAAAAAAATAATAGAAATTACTACTTATTGCCAGTGGTGATCATCACCAGTGATTAACAAAAATTAATAAAAAGTTTTTTGCCGAAATAAAAATTAAAATTTGATTAATTTTAGGATTAGGGTAAGAACTGGGATGGGCAGGGGGGTATAGTTTATACCAAAATTTAACGAGAAATTTTTTTTGTTAGAGGCTCAAACGTGATTTCATAGACAAAATTTAAAGATAAAAAATATACCTTAGTGATGATCACCACTGGCGATAAATAGCAAATTTCATAATAATAATAATAATAGTAATTATTATTATTATTTAAAATATCTTAATAACTACCAAATCAAACTTAATTATGGCTATTTCTATTGAGCACGGGTGTAATGTGCACAGGCAATATAAAATCAACCAGTATCCCAAACTTTCGATTATGAACCCACTTTTGGGCTTCTAACAAAAAAAAAACTTCCTTGCAAAATTTCCCAATAACGATAAGCAAGGGTTTAATTTTTCAATTCAAAAATTTGTTTTGATTGGCAAGTTACACGAATTTGCATAACAAAATTAATACCCATGTACTGTATCATATACCCTGTGTATAATTAGTAATATTCTATAATTATATAGTTAAAAAAAAAAACATGAGTAATTTGTTGAGATATTTTATTCCTTTTCTATTGATTCCCTCAAATATCGACATGTAACTCTCACAATGTGCAAGATCTACAGAATCTACAAATTGCATGATTGAGGATAGTATCTGTTTGAAATTGCACCTACCTAAAAATTGCTAATTCATGCAAGAAGATCTAAGTTTCAAGATAAACGACAATTCTAATAATTAAAATTAATTTTTACACTATATACTGTACTTGAAGTCTTCTGTGTTTCAAAAATTACACACTCTCGTTATAATGATATAGCAAAGATTCGAAATAGAAAAGAATTTTTGATTAATGGAATTATTAAACTTCAACTCGATATAATTTATATATATTATATATAACTTTAAGATTTTTTTCTCAGTCTGATGACTTCGCTATACCAATAAATTTTCACACTAAAGTTAGGAGAATTCAAAATATCTTAATCTAGAAATTCATAAAAAAAGGTTATTAGAATTTTGCATAACAATAATAATAATGAAATCGGATAACCGGATGAAAACGGTTAGCAATATTACTATATATTCATATGATTTGCGATCAAAAAATAATCATTGCAGGAGATACTTTATTAATGAAATGTTTGCTTCTAAATTCTTGGGATATTTATTATTTCAAAAACTGTACACACGTACGTACATACGTGACTTATAATTTTAACCAACTCCAGTATATACATACAGTACGCGTCTAGCCTTATAAAAAAAATGGTTTTCTGAATCTCGTGTCGCCAGTTTCCCGGCTAGTACCCTTATGTCAAGAAAGTGATTTGGACCTTCGCGTAACATAAACGCTAACGTTAACGATAAAAACAAGACATAAAATTTTACTATGACAACTAGTTCCGTTTTCTAAGTAAAAAAAATGCGTATCATGAAATTTTACCTATAGAAGAACTTTTTTATGTTAAAATAAACAAAAAGATGTATTATTATCAAAATTTTGGTTTACATCCGGATATAGATCATTTTCTTGACATAAAGGAATTCACGCGGTTTGGAACTCTAGGTAGATCATATATATTTTAAGAGTCGTCTTAAAATAGTTGGCAAAAAAAATTATATTCAACTTCCTGAAAATGATTATAATGTTATTATTGAAGTTGATAAATACCCAGATACAATATAAAGAATTTAGAACTCATTCTGTTATCTTGAAATCGAAGATCTCCTTATTTTCGTAATGGAATTGGCAAAGAGTCACAAAAATTAGGTTAAAGCCAAGCATTTCAATTCAACATTTTGAAGTTGCTATTAGGTAAATTATTATAATTATCAATTTTAACAATATATATATTACGTATAAATTATCGTAATTTAATAAAATAATTTAATGGTAGATCACTAAACCAAATTCAGAGCTTAGGGAAACAACACAAATACATAGGAAAACAAACAACACTTGCTTAATTATAGACCTTGGGGCCTAATTTGATACCTAAATCACCGCTCCTGCTTAGTGCCTCTCAAAATAACTAAAAGAAAGGGAGATAGCCTTTTCACCACACCCCGTGTGTTCTCGCACTTCTTCACGATGGCTTCTGGCCAGCGACCGACAGAAAATCCTATGGAAGATATTCAACAAACTTCCTTAACTTCATTTGACGAGATCCATGCTAATGTCAAAGAGTCAATAGATGCACCTACGGGTCCTTCTGCTAAACATGTCAAGACCCAATACCAGGCCTCTTCCAACACCACCTCTCCTACTCCCAAATTTTTGCTCAAAAGTGGCGATTTTAGTTTACCCCCGATAAATTCATTGATAACATCACTACATCAAAACACAACAACAAGCGTGAAAAATTTGATGGTCATGCAGACTGACCCAATTCCCTGCCACCCAATGTAAACACACCGGATCAGCTGCCTGTGAATATTCCCATACCAGACCTTACCGAACCATCCACTAACTTCAATCCATGGGCCGACCCACTGGAACAGCAAAATCAACAGATCCCCAACTCGTTAACCAATCCGGTCGACTCCAACGCCATGGAGACCGAATCTAACGCTACCATCAAACCCGATGTACCTCGAAAACTATATAGCCAAGCACATGCCCTGACCAAAAGAATCAAAAGAACTACCACAGACTGGATCAAAGGAACCTTAAAGATTATAGCTGGACGTCGTGACCTCACATTTGACAACAACTCTTGGAATTATGAAACGATCATTGAAGCCTTCGACTCACCTGAAAAATTAGACCGATTCTTGTCACACAAACTACGCTCAATATCCACTCGATTCAACATCCCGACCGCTATTAACCAAAAGATCCAACACATGGATACTGCCTTCTTCAGATCATTTACTAGAGATAAAAATGCAGCACCAGCATACCAAAAAGAATTTGAACCACTATTCGAAATGGCACTAGAAAAGTTTTGATGCCACAACAATGTACGATTCATCAACAAAGTAAACCGCTAGCAGATTTACGAGAAACTGAAAATTAAACTCGCAGTCGATTATTTATGCAACCTCGACTTCCTATTGCTCAGACCACATGACTGCGCTAGATACATCTACTACTGTTTAAACTTGGCAAAAATTACCCAAGCATACATTTGAGCAAACTCGTACTTGTCTCTATTCATCGCACGAGAACCTGTTGTTACCACTCCCAACTCACCCCCAAGACATAGATGAGGAAATACTCGCCGCACTACCTTACTCACTTCCATTAGCAGATAGAAGAAATACCAGAGCTATCCTAGCATCTCTATGCAAGATATACAAGTTTGAGCAGCTTCCAGTGACCTTCTTCGAGTACTCCATTATGCCTTTACCAGACGATATTGAAGACCTACACTTCTCAGTCCGTAACCTGTTTCCTATCACTGACTGGGCAACACTCAAGTATCTAGGAGAATACCACCAAAAATTAAAAGTATACTACAGTTTCAAACGGATCCCTGCAAAATTTTTCCAACTTCCTGCAGAAAACGAAAAACTACCTACAACTATACAAGCACTAAACTCTGCGGTCAGACACCTTTTCCCATGTGACCCCAAAGACAATTCTGAACTACGCAACTTGGTCAAAAAACTGAGAGAACACTACTCCTTCAAACGCATTCCTAATGACTTCTTCGTACAAAAACCTAACTTGCCTGCGGACCCATACCGGGTCAAAACTCAATTAAAATACACCTTTCCAATCACTGATGATGAACTAGCCAAAGAATTCATTAAAGAGATTGAAGGAAAATACAAATATAACTGGCCTATCCCACTACACTATATGACCGTGAACCCAACAGACTTGCCAAATCTACCTAAAGACCACAACCTAGTCGACAAAGATAAAGTGAACTTAACTATTCCAATTAGGTCCTCAAAGTCACTAGTTGAAACCTCCAGACAACTACGCTCGCACTACTACTTCCACCGCATACCAGAAAGTTGGATTGAAATCATAGATAATGTAGATAGAAAACCCAACTTACCAACCAATTTAGAAAAGGCAATTGTAGCCATCGCCCAAATTGAAGAATACAAACAATTACAACTCCCCATTAAGGAATACAATGATATTTACCTACGATCGAAATCTTGCGCAAACATTTCCGCTTCTGCAGCTTTCCAACATCATTTATTCATGTACCAGATCTCCCTCCACCAAGCTGGAACATGTTCGATAATTATTCACCTCTCAAATGAGCACAACTACTACTTACAGAGAATCTCCTTCTCCTACACTTCCTACACTCAATTTACAACATACTTCGCAACCATCTTCCTCAAATACACACCCTCCCCCCACTGGTGATGAAAACATGAACTGTATACTAACCATAACGAATCCACAGGCTGAAAAATTCCTCTCACAACCTATTGACACTGGACTCAACATTGCCACCCACAAGATACAAGGCCTCTCGAGGCTCGAAAAAGCACAAAGCTGGATAGACTACTGCATGGAGGCTAACCTCCATATAATCTCGCTGACGGAAACGAAATTAACTGATTCAAGAGCCACTAACTTGACTAACCCAATATATCTCTTTTATACATTCAACTACGTGAACAACTTACAACACCATTCAGGACCTGGCCTGGGTACAGTGCTCATGGTCCACAACTAACTCCAACCCTATGTTCACGATATCAAAACCCTACCAGACACTGCAGTCTACGTTGACTTCTTCTTCCCAAATAATAAAACCCGCATAATCTCGACCTACTTGCCATCTAGCACTAACCACTCTCAACTCAACAAACAAACTCAAGAGAAAATATTCACCTGGTTTCTAGAAGCGAAAAACAAGAACTGGAACACAATCCTTCTTGGCGACTTAAATGCTAACCAGTTTAGGGACAAGAAATTTTCACTCTTCAATAACCTTAATGCAATATACGCAACTAGCCTACTATCCCTCTACAATATCACGGAACCCAACTGGGTAGGACCGAATACTTCTAGCCAGATTGACGACATTTGGTTCAACTCAGATCTAATTCAGGACATAGATGAACCGACTATTACTGCCACCGACTATATATCTGATAGTGATCATAAAATTATTTCCACAACCTGGCGTATAGAAATTTGCAAACAAAAACTCAGCCAAACAAAAAGAAGAAACGAAAAATGTACCAATACAGCAAAATGACAAAAGAAGACTGGGAAAACTTTTTCGCCGAAACTGACTTATTACTCTCACAAGCCTTACCTGTAGAAAACCTAATTTGGAACACTCAACATTTAAACAAGACCTGGAATATTTGGTCATCAACAATTAAAAGAACGCTCAACAAATACGTTCCCTACACTTATACCAGGCAGAAGAAGTTCTTTGCCCTATCACTAAAAGCAACCAACCTACACTTGGCATTAAAATCCATGAATAAATGCCTACGCCTTTTAACTACCAAATCCTCCAACTGCTGCCTGAAAACTTGTAATAAATTCCTATATACCGCATCCACCCTCGCCTTGTTAGAAATTACCTCTATTACTCAGCTAGATTTAGATTCTCCTTCGACAACTATCCCCAAATTAAAACGAATTCGTCATACAATTTGGACCGCTCGTAATCTAGAAAAATCACAAGAGCAAAGCAAAAGGATCGATTACTATATCAACAGATGTTATAACGACTTTAAAGAAAATACGACCAGAATGCTTGACAGCATCCTGAAACGAAGACCAGAACCAGTGTGCACAGATAAAATAATTCTCCCTGACCAAATCTTAAATGACAAAGCCGAAATAAAAGCACATGTCAGATCGCACTTCAAAACTTGGACTGGATCAAATCCACAAAACTCACTATGGGAAAAGGACTGGGAAGAAACCTACTCACCCATAACTGAGATCGACCCCTCAATATACGACACTTTAACGAATACCATTACGCTCGATGAACTAAAAGAAACTATAAACAACGCTCCCAAAAACAAAGCAACTGGACCGCTAGCTATTTTTAATAAAATTCTACAACAACTCTCCGACCTCACACTATCCCCTCTACTAAAAATCTTTAACAATTGCATACATTTAAAACAGGTACCACAACAATGGCTAAAAGCGAATATCTGGCCAATACCAAAGAAACCAGAATATAAATACAATTTCAGCACCACATGACCTATCACGTTAATCGACCACACCCGCAAATGCTTTACAAAAATTCTGACTACTAGACTAACTTCAATCATAATGAGGCATGAGATACTCTCCCCGATGAACTTTGTGGCCTTTCCCCATCAATCTACGCTAATACTGGTTTCTCAGTTAACACAAATCCTAGAGAATGCCTCCATCAACCAAAAGGAAATTTGGGCACTTTCGCAGGACATGTCGAAAGCTTTCGACTCAGTCCATATCAACACACTAGCCAAAGCACTCCCCCGAATAAAAGTTCCGGAAACAATAATCGACCTTCTAGTCCACGTACTATCCAACCGTACCAACCAGGTTATTACCGACCTCGGCTTTACAGATCCCTAGCCAGTAATGGATGGAATCGATCAGGGAGAAACCTTCTCCCCCCTGCTATGAAAAATATATTATGACCCCCTCATCTCAACTATACATAAGAAATTTACTGGTTATTCCAGTATTATCCAGACTAGCCCACCCAAACTAATTAACTCATTAGTAATGGCATACATGGACGACTCCCTCTGGCTTACCCCTAATAAACAAGCCCTTACAGAAATCCTAGATCTTGCAACTAGCTTTTACAAACTGAACAACATAAAAGTTAATCCCTCCAAATCCTTCTTGATCACTAACTCCACACTCTCTCCACAATCCGTCTGCTTTAATGGCACAATGATTACCGCTCTCCCTAAAAACATCCCTCTCAAATACCTGGGTGCTTGGTACACGACCAACAAAACCCCCAACTACGTCCAAAAACTCATAATTTCAGAGATCAAGACAAACCTAAGAAAACTACACTATGCTAAAATAACTGAAAAACAAGCTGCCTATATTTACAATCACGTCATTATACCTAGATTTCAATACCGTATCCTCTCCTCTTACCTAAACCCTTCATAACTCACCTCCATCAATAAAATAATAACAAAAATCATCAAATCAAAAGCAAGAATAGCCAGAGGTGTACCCAACTCCTTCTTGAACTGCGATGCGATATACGCTGTGACCAACATAGAACAAGCACAACTGACTACCCTCATAACAAACCTACAGTGCAATTTAAGATAAATCAATTCTGGAAGAATTGCCAGCCCTTCCACACTCAGAATACCTAAGTCACACCGGACAATCTGTAATAGCAATTCATAAGCTAAACCTAAAATTTACTAGACCACTTAACAACTAGCCCGTACCCACTTTACTTTGTGGAACCTCCCTCAACCCACTTATACTTACACACCCTAAATACACCCATCTAAAAGAAATGTTAAATTGGCACAATATAAACTGCATAGAACAATTTCTCAATTCAACAAATAATATCCTACTAGATTGGACAACCTTCCACCACAACATCAGGAAAATACCTCGTGGAAGAACACCAAAGTGGTTCCATCTAATGCAAGACCTAATTACCTCCTCTGCAACACCTACCTTAAACTTAAACAACTCAAACCCTTTTCTAACCCCTCCTTGGTTACCAAAAAGAAAGGGTTGGGTTCTAACCCACAACGGTGAAATAGCTAAAATATTTAACCCAAATCAAAAAACAATATACGGCAAACACTTCCTATATCAAGGAAACCAAATATTAAACACTTGCGCAGGTTGTTCACTCCCAAACAGAAGCTCACGACACCGATTTTGCTATCTACTTTTAGATAAAGAATACATCCATAATCTACAAATTGACTATAAACTCACAATACATGCGAACATAGAAGATATCAAACAATCACTACAACAATTACATCGAATAAAGACAACAACAACTGACACACAACTCACTAAAATACAAAGACCCCTTACAGCATTTGATGAACCACCAATAAAAATATGGGAGACACTAGTATCTACCAATTTTAAGAAGAAAAACCTAACACTATATCTTACCTCAAAAAAACTTTAATCATCTGATCAACAAAAAATTACTGCCACTGGTCGAATCGGAACAGATGGGCCTATAATAAGCTGCTACAACAACATCTGGCCCTCGAAAATTACTACTTTTCTAACTTTACTAACCTTTATTGTCTCTACTACCCACAACCATGCAAAATTAGAAATAATCACTAATAATTCCTCTCTACATACCATCATAACACAAGCTACCGATACCCACTTTCTACAACATTTACGACTAGATCAAACACAATGGCCCCTCCTATTGCGTACGACCGCAGCAATAATCGGCAAAAGGAAAATCAACACCATATACAACAAATAATTAATTATAATCGATCCTCTCCCTCCACACCAACTTAACACAACCCCACAGAACTTCTTATACAATCGCTATACACCTCTCTTAAATGACCTTGCTATCTCTCACTCACTAAAATCAACAATCAAACTTATACATCAAACTACCACCTTATATGATGGCATAACCAGCAAAGGATAAAGCTATGGGAAAACCGTCTAGATGACATCGACTGGGTGCCACCCTCGCAACTATATCATACAACGATAAACCAAAAGCACTATATACCAACCCGGCACTATCCAACTTGAAGAACTTCAAAATGAAACTGCTTGCGGAAGAATTACCTACTTCACTCCTTTTACACCTTCATAACCCTAAAAACCATCTGAACTACCTATGCCCAAGATGTTACTCAGGACCTGAAGACTACTCCCACCTACTAACTTGCATCTCTAACCCCTTTAACTTCAAAACAGAACTTAGAAAAATCTTAATCGAAATCGCAAGGAAAGAAGAAAAACCATTAGAAAACCCTGAAAACTTCATTCAATCCTATTTCGAACTACACGTTACAAAGAAAATTCTGATTGGGATAATCACAAGAAGAACACTAGCTCCACTCTCTTCTTCATACCTGAAGAACAAGCTAACACCTCTACTCCACCACAACATCACCGAATTCATCTACAAGAAAATATGGATTCCATCTTGTATGTCTCGACATACAGAAGTAGTTCCCCCTCCCTCTCCACTTTCTCCTTCAACAATGACGAAAACACCCCACCAACCCCACATCGCATAAACACTGCAATAGATAAACTTATTGCCACAAACAATCTCCGTCCCAACTATATACTCAAAATCTAGAGGTCTACGACCATTCTAGTAAAGAATTAGGTCGAGAGTAAAGTAGCTCTTACCTCTACTTCATAATAGATTAGTATATTTCTACATGTAGTATATATATGTATAATTTATAAATCTAATAAAGTATTAGAGGATAGACCTCTCTTTAAAAAAAAANGCGATATACGCTGTGACCAACATAGAACAAGCACAACTGACTACCCTCATAACAAACCTACAGTGCAATTTAAACCACTACAACTTTGACAACTCATATATAAAGATCCGCATTCAACAAATACATAACGCTGCAAACACAGATAAATCAATTCTGGAAGAATTGCCAGCCCTTCCACACTCAGAATACCTAAGTCACACCGGACAATCTGTAATAGCAATTCATAAGCTAAACCTAAAATTTACTAGACCACTTAACAACTAGCCCGTACCCACTTTACTTTGTGGAACCTCCCTCAACCCACTTATACTTACACACCCTAAATACACCCATCTAAAAGAAATGTTAAATTGGCACAATATAAACTGCATAGAACAATTTCTCAATTCAACAAATAATATCCTACTAGATTGGACAACCTTCCACCACAACATCAGGAAAATACCTCGTGGAAGAACACCAAAGTGGTTCCATCTAATGCAAGACCTAATTACCTCCTCTGCAACACCTACCTTAAACTTAAACAACTCAAACCCTTTTCTAACCCCTCCTTGGTTACCAAAAAGAAAGGGTTGGGTTCTAACCCACAACGGTGAAATAGCTAAAATATTTAACCCAAATCAAAAAACAATATACGGCAAACACTTCCTATATCAAGGAAACCAAATATTAAACACTTGCGCAGGTTGTTCACTCCCAAACAGAAGCTCACGACACCGATTTTGCTATCTACTTTTAGATAAAGAATACATCCATAATCTACAAATTGACTATAAACTCACAATACATGCGAACATAGAAGATATCAAACAATCACTACAACAATTACATCGAATAAAGACAACAACAACTGACACACAACTCACTAAAATACAAAGACCCCTTACAGCATTTGATGAACCACCAATAAAAATATGGGAGACACTAGTATCTACCAATTTTAAGAAGAAAAACCTAACACTATATCTTACCTCAAAAAAACTTTAATCATCTGATCAACAAAAAATTACTGCCACTGGTCGAATCGGAACAGATGGGCCTATAATAAGCTGCTACAACAACATCTGGCCCTCGAAAATTACTACTTTTCTAACTTTACTAACCTTTATTGTCTCTACTACCCACAACCATGCAAAATTAGAAATAATCACTAATAATTCCTCTCTACATACCATCATAACACAAGCTACCGATACCCACTTTCTACAACATTTACGACTAGATCAAACACAATGGCCCCTCCTATTGCGTACGACCGCAGCAATAATCGGCAAAAGGAAAATCAACACCATATACAACAAATAATTAATTATAATCGATCCTCTCCCTCCACACCAACTTAACACAACCCCACAGAACTTCTTATACAATCGCTATACACCTCTCTTAAATGACCTTGCTATCTCTCACTCACTAAAATCAACAATCAAACTTATACATCAAACTACCACCTTATATGATGGCATAACCAGCAAAGGATAAAGCTATGGGAAAACCGTCTAGATGACATCGACTGGGTGCCACCCTCGCAACTATATCATACAACGATAAACCAAAAGCACTATATACCAACCCGGCACTATCCAACTTGAAGAACTTCAAAATGAAACTGCTTGCGGAAGAATTACCTACTTCACTCCTTTTACACCTTCATAACCCTAAAAACCATCTGAACTACCTATGCCCAAGATGTTACTCAGGACCTGAAGACTACTCCCACCTACTAACTTGCATCTCTAACCCCTTTAACTTCAAAACAGAACTTAGAAAAATCTTAATCGAAATCGCAAGGAAAGAAGAAAAACCATTAGAAAACCCTGAAAACTTCATTCAATCCTATTTCGAACTACACGTTACAAAGAAAATTCTGATTGGGATAATCACAAGAAGAACACTAGCTCCACTCTCTTCTTCATACCTGAAGAACAAGCTAACACCTCTACTCCACCACAACATCACCGAATTCATCTACAAGAAAATATGGATTCCATCTTGTATGTCTCGACATACAGAAGTAGTTCCCCCTCCCTCTCCACTTTCTCCTTCAACAATGACGAAAACACCCCACCAACCCCACATCGCATAAACACTGCAATAGATAAACTTATTGCCACAAACAATCTCCGTCCCAACTATATACTCAAAATCTAGAGGTCTACGACCATTCTAGTAAAGAATTAGGTCGAGAGTAAAGTAGCTCTTACCTCTACTTCATAATAGATTAGTATATTTCTACATGTAGTATATATATGTATAATTTATAAATCTAATAAAGTATTAGAGGATAGACCTCTCTTTAAAAAAAAAAAAAATAAAATAAAATAATTTAATGTATATCAAGTAGGGATTGGAACCACCTAAAATTTTTCTTAATCGTTTAACCGTTTAACCGTTTAATTTTGCCGGCATTAAATTAATTCCGGCCCACGACCCACATAATCCTGCCCGGAATTATAGAGCAATTTTTAAACGGTTCCAATCCCTAATATCAAGGTATATTTACGGAGGTGTATTCTCTTTACAAGACCTTGACATTTCATCTACTTTTGATATTATATTAGTTGCTTGTGAATTTCTTCTTGAAGAATTAATAAAACATCCTGAGACTCACCTACTTGAATTGGAGGCACATTGGTTATGTTCACATTTTACTTATGTTAGTTTCGAAAGTAATAAAATTCAAGAATTACAAAAATGGTGTAACTGCATTGCAGTAAAATATCCCTCCATAGTTTTTAATTCAGAAGATTTTACTTCACTTCAAGAAAATACACTTTTTTCACTTATCAAACGTGATGATTTACAAATAAAAGAAATAGAAATTTTGGAATCATGTTATTAAATGGGTATCGCAAAGCATTCAGGATTACCTTCTTAAGGTGACAAAGTGGCAGCAGAAAAAATTCGCGGTGATGTGATCGCCGATTTGATAATATAAATTACGTATTACGTTGAAAAGATTATAATCTTTTAAATGTGGACTAATAATCTTTTCAACATAATACGTAATTTGTTTTATCAGGTCGGAAGTGGTTGGCGACACGTCACTGCGAATTTTTTCTGCCACCACTTTGTCATTTACCTTCAGATCCTAAGATTGGACTCGAGAATTTTCAGAATGTAAAAATTACTTTAAAAAATTGCTTACCTCATATTCGTTACTTTCACATTCTTGGAGATGATGTTGTTGGTAATATATGTCCATATAAAAAAAACTTCATGAAAAAAATCTTTGGAAAGATCTACCAATAAATTAATGGCTCCCAAATATACCAATTTCATCAACTATTCTGCCACTTCGTATCATTTTAAAACTATCATTACCAGAAAGAGTAACTAAAAGCTGAAATTGCCACATGGATTGATAAAAGAACTAATATGTATGATGTAGCAGACATTCCATATGGATTTAAATTACTCCCTTCAAGGGACCAGAGATGGTTTCAGTTCAGTTTCTTTTTGGAAATTATGTGACAAACAATCAAATACTGTTGCTGTTATGGAAGTTAGAGGCACTGATGAAATTATTGGTGATTATAATCCTCTCGCTTGGGACAAATCAAATTATGGTTACATGAGATGTAATGATAGTTTCATTTTAAATCTTCTATTCTAAGTTGATTACAAAATCCAAATAGAGCTCTTAATATTTGTGATCTTTAATTGTCCAAATTTTAATGATCTTATCAATAATCATTCTGATTTAGAAAAACTGTTTTTGTAATAAGGACTCATACGAAAAAACGATTAAAATTTCTTCGGATAGCTTATTTTATGTAACCGAATATGAAATATTTAAAAAAATTCGAATAAACTAAATTTGTAATTCTCATATGTATTCTTTAAAAATCAAGTGTAACCTTTTTGTATTATCAAATCTCGAAATCTCATCGCATTGGTATTCATAATGTACCTCGGTAATGAAACTCGCTACGATCGAATATTATAAAAAAAAAAAACCAATATAATAAAATTTAATTATAAAATATATAGTATATCAAATTACATAGCAATCTATATTTTTATTCATAATAAAAATTTATTTATTTAAGCCCAAAAGATATGTACAAGTAATAAACAGATCAAAAATTAGATTGCCAATTTCCTATTCGAATAAGATTCGAATTGCCCAGAGTCTCTATTGCATAATAGCACATTTTTTTTAAAAATCTGATACAGTGAAAATTTTGTTTTCCTAATATTCATATGAAATACTTTTAATAATTGTTTCAGAATATCTGCATAAATTTCTGCGTGCGTACTATATTGTATGCGATGCATGTCTAAGAAATGCTAGAATGCATAATAAAGACAAATATGTTAATTTTTTAACTAATAAAGTTTAATACATATAGTGATTTTGGTAACAATTTTCTTATTACATAAAATAAATCGGTCGTATAATTTTAATATTCTGGGTAATACCGATATTTGCGCCTGTGTGGATTCATAGAACTTGCTTGGGTTTCAAATAACAGATCTTTATTTTTAGTATCTGTAAACGTTTGAATATGATGAAAAATTTTTTTACAAGTTGTTATTTTTGTTACAAATTATGTAATATATGTAAAAATAATTTTTTTTTGTTTCTCTACAATGTGTAAAAAAGTATTATATACTCTACAAAAAAATTCTATATATATGGTTATTGGATGCTTCACATCCAATACAGTAATTTCAACTATGATATGTGTACTATCAAAATGCTGGTTTTATACCTTAACTGATCGTCTCGTACAATTCTATAAATAAAAATTTTATTTACAAAAGTATTTGTGCAGTATCCATTGTCCATTACGCGTAAATCAATCACAATTCTATAAATAAAAATTTCATTTACAAATGTATTTGGCTGTATCCATTGTCCATTACGCGTAAATCAATCATGAATGTTTAATTCTTATGCAATAATCTGAAACCATTGTGTAGACGTAGGATGTTCTCAAAACCTTCCTTAATAACCAAGAACCTGATTCATCTGTCAGATCAAACTGGCCAAATCAGATTCTTCATTGAAAGAGTGCTTGAGAACGCTCATCATATGAGAATCAACAAAAAAGGGTCAATAATTTAAAAAAATGGTCTTTGAAAAATTGATCCCATTTTCATTGGCTACCTCCAATATGTAACTTTCTTAACATCCATTGTTAAAATTCGTGATTTTATCTTGTGCAAGACCTATATTATATAGTTATTATAATTATTGAACGAAACTAATTTTACGAAATTTGAATTCTTCTAAGATTCAGGAATTACTTAATTTTTGATCATATGGCCAATTTCAGTGACATATGTGATATTGCATGATTAATAAAATGAATATTTGATGTATATAACCTGGTTGCTTATAACTTTTTGTACCTGATTTGTGACTTAATTACTTATAAATTTTTGTGCATATGGTACAGTACCATTACATCAACTAATTTTTAACAATCACGGTGTTTTAATTGGATATTTTCGCTCATATGTTACTAAATTGTAATTTCTTATTGTTAAATATTCTAAGAGAATCTAAATATTTTTAATTTTGAAGTTTTCCTATAAGAGTCATGAGATAATTAATGATAAAATAGTAAGTTCGACAAGAAACGACATTTAGAGCAATAACAAAAAATGCTGGTCCAAAAGGTGACAAAGTGGTGGCAAAAAAAATTCACGACCTGATAATACAACGTTGAAACGATTATAAATCTTTTAAATGTAATTGGTTTTATCAGGTCGGAAGTGGTCGGCCACTTTGTCACACTTTTGTCACCTGGGTCCAAACTGCTAGGTAAAACGCGTGATCTTCGCGTATATATGTTCACGTATACATTATTCGTGGTCTTAAAATTACACTTAAATCGATTATTCATGACAACAATGACAAGCAAATTTTTTGAAGACCTTTCAAATAATTATATTCAACTTCTTGAAAATGGAGATGATTATAATGTCATTATTGAAGTTGGTAAATCTTCAGATATTAAAGAATTCAAAACACATTCTGCTATCTTGAAATATAGATCTTCATATTTTCGTAACAAACTTGTAAACAAAGAGTCGAACAATATTATAAGAATCCGTTTAGAACAAAATATTTTAATTCAACATTTTGAAATTATTATCAAGTAAAGTATTATTTTATCAATTTAGTACTATATATATTATGTAAAAATTTAGATAATTTAATAAAATAGTTTAAGGTATATTTACGGAGGCGTATTTTCTTTAGAAAATCTTGATGCATCAACTATTTTTGATATTTTGTTAATTGCTTGTGAACTTCTTCTTGAAGAATTAGTAAAGCACCTTGAGACTCATTTGATTGAAGTAGAGGCACATTGGTTACGTTCACATTTTGCTTATGTCTACAAGACAAGTTTCAAAATTAATAAACTCCAAGAATTACAAAAATGGTGTAATAACATCGCAATAAAATATCCAAATATCATCTTTGATTCAGAAGATTTTACTTCACTTCAAGAAAATGCACTAATTTCACTTATCAAACGTGATGATTTTCAATTAAAAGAAGTAGAAGTTTGGAATTATGTAATTAAATGGGGTGTCGCAAAGAATCCAGGATTACCTTCTAATCCTGAAAACTGGTCTCAAGAAAATTTTCAGAATGTAAAAACTACTTTAAAAAATTGTCTACCTCATATCCGATATTTTCAAATTCCTGGGGAAGATGTTGTTGATAGTGTACGCCCATATAAAAAACTTCTTGAAAAAAATCTTTGGAAAGATCTATCTAATAAATTCATGGCTCCAAACAAACAAATTTCATCAACAGTTCTGCCACCTCGTATTATTTTAAAATCAACACTGCCAACAAGAACAATAGAACCATTTTCAACAGTTATTACAGAAGAACATAAAGCTGAAATTGCCACATGGATTGATAAGAAAACTGAAACGTATGATATAGCAAACATTCCCTATGAATTTAAATTACTTCTTCGAGGAACCAGAGATGGTTTTAGTTCAGATTCTTTTTGGAAGTTATGTGATAAACAACTAAATACCGTTACAGTTATGAAAGTTAAAGACACTGATGAAATTCTTGGTGGTTACAACCCCCTCGCTTGGGACAAATCAAAATATTATACATACACAAGATGCGAAAATAGTTTCATTTTTTCATTGAAAAATGGTACCATTAAATTATCTATTCTAAGTCGAGTACAAAATCCAGCTCAAGCTATTTATTCTCGCGATGATTCTGGTGTAAACTTTGATGACCTTATTATTTTCAATGATAAGGATGAATGTACTTATGGGAAGAATTCATACGAAAAGCAGATTAGAGATGTTGAGGGTAGGTTTTCTATAAACGAATATGAAATATTTCAAATTCATAACAAATGAATCAAATGAATTTATAATAGTTATTTGGATAGAAATAATTGTTTTTACAAATAATAAAGGTTAAAAAATAAAACCAATTATCAAATAGAAATAATTATTTTATTCACAATCGATTTTCTAATCGCAAATTAGTATAAACTTTCGTATTAATAAATCTCGAAATCTCATATTACTATATTATTTTAATGCAATGTTGCAATTGAGCAGTTTTGGACATGTTCTGGACAGCTTTTATATGCCTAAAACCTTGTCCAGACCTATTAAAAAGCTTCCCAAACCATATTGCTTTTTAATGACAGTTTAGATGTTCTTAGCCTTTTAGATTGTTGGTGTTTTTATCTAGTTTATCAACACAGTATAACTTCGATATAATGAACCTTGATAACCAATTCTGTTATTATAACAATGTTTTCGTTTAAAAGCACCTCAATATAACGAATTTAATCAAAAAGTCATGATAAATATATTGAATCACGAAACAATTTACAATGTATTGAAAATATTGTATAATAATATCGATATATAAAAGTTTTTTTTTAATCAAAAAATATATACAGTGTCTCTTTTTTCTTAATATGAATTCAGTTACCGTATTGTCGCGAAATAACGGGATGGGCGTTATTTAGGACATCGTGCCCTCTAAAAATAGTATATATGACTTCAAAATAACGTTCATACGCGTCCCGAAATAACGCACACCCATATAGGGGCAAACGAGTTTGGGAAAAATGCCCATACGCGTACCCTAAATAACACGCATATAGTCAAGAACAGTGTTGGCATTGGACTACGTCCAATAAAAATTTCATTTAGACATGGACATATGTTGACAAATAAAATTTTCTATGTCCAAATCCGCACTCCAAATAACGCGCATATAGCCAAAAATAACGCGCAAGGGTACAATGCAAATAAATAACAAATTTGACTTAAAAAAAAAAAGAGTCTAATATTAAAATTGCACTCTTGAGATTAAATTTAATATTAATAAATTACCATATAGAAAATTTCGGAAAGTCGAATTATTAGTTGTCTATTAATAAATCCAAAAACAAATACAATAAACAGATCAAAAAATTTGTTCGCCTATTGTTTATTCGAATAAGATTCGAGTTATAGTATCTGGACCAAGTTCAAATATTTGCTAAATAATTGGGGTTGAGTCAATAGAAACCAAGCAAATACTTTTTAATTATTAAAAAAAATTTTAAACAAGGACAACTTAACAGAACCTTAACCAATTTGATGAAATTTTTTTTTAAATTAATTATACAAATTGTAAAAAATTATATAAAAAATTTCATTGAATTTGGTTAAGTTTCTGTGAAGCTATTCTTGTTCAAAGTTATAAAAAATCTTTATTATAAAAAATTTGCTTGAATTCTATTGACACCTCCAATTAATAGTTATAAGGCATCTGCATGACGATAGTCTGCCCAATAACAATTTTATTATTCGACAACTATGTAGTTTCTGCCGAATAATAAATTTATTTGACACGAATCATAGTAAGCTGCCGGATAAGTATGTACGTATTGTACATATGATTTAAAACGGGTCGTAATGTTTCAATTACATGGTACGTATTAATACAACTTTTTAAAATGTTTGGTACAATGAAAAACTTGTGCTTACATGTTTTTCTCCGCAGCACTCATATGAATGTTTTTATAATTTGTTTCGGAATATTCTGCGTACTGTATTGTATGCGAAGCATATCTAAGAAATATTAAAATCATAGTGAAGACAATTATGGTAATCTTTTGGGTGATTCATTGATCGGACAGGACTTAGATATCAAATGTTAAATATTTCAATATTTGCAAATATTTGGATATGATTTGGGATAAAATATTTTTTGTTGTAAATCATGTAAAATATTTTTTTATACTGTACG
Organism: Gigaspora rosea; assembly: GCA_003550325.1. Classification (NCBI taxonomy): domain Eukaryota; kingdom Fungi; phylum Glomeromycota; class Glomeromycetes; order Diversisporales; family Gigasporaceae; genus Gigaspora; species Gigaspora rosea. Next base: position 410,553 of record QKWP01000135.1, on the reverse strand, counting down.
TGAAAAAAAAACCTTTTCTACAGTGCGAAAAAAAAAGTATTCGCGATTTTGGACTATATTATAATATCATATGCCTTAAAAAAATACAGTCGATTATGATATGTGTGCTACAAAAATAAAGCCAAGATGTTGGTGTTGAAATCTCTTTGCCAACTTATCGCTTTATACCTTTAATATATAACTGATCGTCTCTATCTGCTATTGTCCATTACGCGTAAATCAATCAGCTAATGTTGTAGATAATAAAGAACGCCTCTATGGCGTCCCATATTCATAGGTCTAAGAAAAAAATCTGGTAATGTTTAGTCTTTACATCGTAATTCAGTAATTATTAATTTTTTTTTTTTTAATAATTTAAAATATCTTTGCGAGTTACCAAATCAAATTAATATAAATTTTTATCTTAATCCTATAATTACAGTATACAGTAGAAATATTAATATATACAGTATATAGGGGAAAGTCAATAGAAAACAGGCAAATATTTTCTAATTAAAAGTTTTTAAACTTTAAATCAAATATCTTAACAATTATCAAGTCAATCTAGTAAAAAATTTTATATAGTTATAAAATTAAAATAAAAAAAAAAATTTATTAAATTTGGTTTGATAATTGCTGAGATATTTTAATTCAAATTTTAAAAAAAGTTATCAAAAACAATTTTCTGTTTTCTATTGATTTTCCCCCCATATATATATTTTAGTAAAATATTTACCTAGAAATTTGTCCTTTTTTTCTAATGATTCCCTAATATCTAATCCTCTTAATTTCTTCTACTAAGATTTGCTAATCTCAAAGTTTATAAAATTGATAATTTATCTCAAAATATATATGATCTACAACTATTTCATTTTAAAATTTGTCCGTTACACTTAACGTTACATTCATTATTCATGGCAACAATGACAAGCAAATTTTTTGAAAGCCTTTCAAATAATTATATTCAACTTCTTGAAAATGGAGATGATTATAATGTTATTATTGAGGTTGGTAAATCTCCAGATATTAAAGAATTCAAAACGCATTCTGCTATCTTGAAATATAGATCTTCATATTTTCGTAACGAACTTGTAAACAAAGAGTCGAATAATATTATAAGAATCAATTTAAAGCAAAATATTTCAATTCAACATTTTGAAATTGTTTTCAGGTAAACTATTATTTTATCAATTTAATACTATATATATTATGAATAAATTTAGGTAATTTAATAAAATAATTGAATTTAAGGTATATTTACGGAGGTGTATTTTCTTTAGAAAACCTTGATGCTTCATCTACTTTTGACATTATGTTAGTTGCTTGTGACCTTCTTCTTGAAGAATTAGTAAAGCACCTTGAGACTCATTTGATTGAAGTAGAGGCACATTGGTTACGTTCACATTTTGCTTATGTCTACAAGACAAGTTTCAAAATTAATAAACTCCAAGAATTACAAAAATGGTGTAATAACATCGCAATAAAATATCCAAATATCATCTTTGATTCAGAAGATTTTACTTCACTTCAAGAAAATGCACTAATTTCACTTATCAAACGTGATGATTTGCAATTAAAAGAAGTAGAAGTTTGGAATTATGTAATTAAATGGGGTGTCGCAAAGAATCCAGGATTACCTTCTAATCCTGAAAACTGGTCTCAAGAAAATTTTCAGAATGTAAAAACTACTTTAAAAAATTGTCTACCTCATATCCGATATTTTCAAATTCCTGGGGAAGATGTTGTTGATAGTGTACGTCCATATAAAAAACTTCTTGAAAAAAATCTTTGGAAAGATCTATCTAATAAATTCATGGCTCCAAACAAACAAATTTCATCAACAGTTCTGCCACCTCGTATTATTTTAAAATCAACACTGCCAACAAGAACAATAGAACCATTTTCAACAGTTATTACAGAAGAACATAAAGCTGAAATTGCCACATGGATTGATAAGAAAACTGAAACGTATGATATAGCAAACATTCCCTATGAATTTAAATTACTTCTTCGAGGAACCAGAGATGGTTTTAGTTCAGATTCTTTTTGGAAGTTATGTGATAAACAACTAAATACCGTTACAGTTATGAAAGTTAAAGACACTGATGAAATTCTTGGTGGTTACAACCCCCTCGCTTGGGACAAATCAAAATATTATACATACACAAGATGCGAAAATAGTTTCATTTTTTCATTGAAAAATGGTACCATTAAATTATCTATTCTAAGTCGAGTACAAAATCCAGCTCAAGCTATTTATTCTCGCGATGATTCTGGTGTAAACTTTGATGACCTTATTATTTTCAATGATAAGGATGAATGTACTTATGGGAAGAATTCATACGAAAAGCAGATTAGAGATGTTGAGGGTAGGTTTTCTATAAACGAATATGAAATATTTCAAATTCATGACAAATGAATCAAATGAATTTATAATAGTTATTTGGATAGAAATAATTGTTTTTACAAATAATAAAGGTTAAAAAATAAAACCAATTATCAAATAGAAATAATTATTTTATTCACAATCGATTTTCTAATCGCAAATTAGTATAAACTTTCGTATTAATAAATCTCGAAATCTCATATTACTATATTATTTTAATGCAATGTTGCAATTAAGCAGTTTTGAACATGTTCTGGACAGCTTTTATATGCCTAAAACCTTGTCCAGACCTATTAAAAAGCTTCCCAAACCATATTGCTTTTTAATGACAGTTTAGATGTTCTTAGCCTTTTAGATTGTTGGTGTTTTTATCTAGTTTATCAACACAGTATAACTTCGATATAATGAACCTTGATAACCAATTCTGTTATTATAACAATATTTTCGTTTAAAAGCACCTCAATATAACGAATTTAATCAAAAAGTCCTGATAAATATATTGAATTACGAAACAATTTACAATGTATTGAAAATATTGTATAACAGCATCGATATATAAAAGTTTTTTTGTTTTTAATCAAAAAATATATACAGTTTATTAAATATGAATCCAATTACCATATTGTCGCGAAATAACGGGAATGGGCGTTATTTAGGAAATCGTGCCCCCTAAAAATAGTATTTATAGTTGCAAAATAACGTCCATACGCGTCCCGAAATAACACCCATATAGGAATTCCAACAAATAATTAGATTAGCAAACAAGTTTGGAAAAATATTATATTTGTCTCAAAATAATGCCCATACGCGTACTCTAAATAACGCGCATATAGTCAAGAACAGTGTTGCATTTGGACTACGTCCAATAAAAATTCCAAATTTGTCCAAATTTGTCCAAATAGAATTTTATATGTTCAAATCCGCACAATTACCAACAATTGCCAACAATGGTCAAGAATAACGCCCATACGCGTACTCCAAGTAACGCGTATATAGTCAAAAATAACACGCAAGTGGACATTGTACAGTGCAAATAAATAATAAATTTGACTTAAAAAAAGTGTCTAATATTAAAATAGCACTCTTTAACATTAATAAATTACCATATAGAAACTTTCGCAAAGTCTAATTATTAGTTGTCTATTAATAAGTCCAAAAAATACAATAAAACAGATCAAAAGATTTGTTCACCGACCGATTGCCTATTCGAATATCGAGTTATAGTATCTGGATCAAATTCGCTAAATAATTGAGATTGAAGGACAACTTAACAACCTTACTTGACAACCTTAACCAAATTTGATGAAAATTAATTAACTATACAAGTTGTAAAAATTATATAAAAAATTTTTATTGAATTTGGTTAAGTATAAAAATCTTTATTATAAAAAATTTGCTTGAATTCTATTGACTCACCTCCAATTAATAGTTATAAGGCATCTGCATGACGATAGTCTGCCCAATAACAATTTTATTATTCGGCAACTATGTAGTTTCTGCCGAATAATAAATTTATTTGACACGAATCATAGTAAACTGCCGGATAAGTATGTACGTATTGTACATATGATTTAAACGGTTCGTAATAATACAATTTTATAAAAGTTTGATACAGTGAAAAACTTGTGCTTACATGTTTTTCTCAGCAGCACTCATATTAATGTTTTTATAATTTTGTTTCGGAATATTCTGTACTGTATTGTATGCGAAGCATATCTAAGAAATACTAAAATGCATAGTGAAGACAATTATGGTAATCTTTTAACTAAATCTCCTGACCTTGCATGATCTGGTAGCAAGTTTTTTATTACAGATTGATTATTTTATATAAAATCAATCGGTTTTAATATATTCTGACACTGGGTTTGATTTTTTTACACCTGGGTGATTCATTGATCGGACAGGACTTAGATATCAAAATTTAAATATTTCAATACAGTATTTGCAAATATTTGGATATGATTTGGGATAAACCATTTTTTGTTGTAAATTATGAAAAAAAAAACTTTTTTTACAGTGCGAAAAAAAAAAAAGTATTCGCGATTTTGGACTATATTATAATATCATATGCCTTAGAAATATACTATCGATTATGATATGTGTGCTACAAAAATAAAACCAAAATGTTGGTGTTGAAATCTCTTTTCCAACTTATCACTTTATACCTTTAATACAGTGATGTCGTGTTTACTATGTCCATACCTTTTTTTGGCTTGTCCATGTCCATGTCCATAGTGTCCATAGTATCCATACATCTTATAAGAAAGTATATATTATTAAAAAATATATAATTATATGTAAAATTTAGTGATAAATCTTTTTTACTTTATTTTAAATCATGTTATCATAATAAAATTTTAAGTAATTTCAATTTATTTTTCTTGTTTAAAAATGTCCCAAACTGTCCACGACTGTCCATGTACATCACTGCTTTAATATATAACTGATCTATCTGCTATTGTCCATTACGCGTAAATCAATCTGTTAATGTTGTAGATAATAAAGAACGCCTCTATGGCATCCCATATTCATAGGTCTAAAAAAAAAATCTGGTAATGTTTAATCCTTACATCATAATTCAGTAATTATTAGCATTTTTTTTTATTAGTTTAAAATATCTTAGCAAGTTACCAAATCAAATTGATATAAATTTTTTATCTTAATCCTATATAATTACAGTATACAGTAGAAATATTAATATATACAGTATATAGGGGGAAAACAGGCAAAGATTTACTAATTAAAGTTTTTTTAAACTTTAAATCAAATTATCTTAACAATTATCAAACAAAATCTAGTAAAAAATTTTATATAGTTATAAAATTAATAAAATAAAAAAAAAATTATTAAATTTAGTTTAGATATTTTAATTCAAATTTAAAAAAAGTTATCAAAAACAATTTGCCTGTTTTCTATTGACTTCCCCATATATATATATTTTTAGTAAAATATTTACCTAGGAATTTGTCATTTTTTCTAATGATTCCCCAATAACTAATTCTCTTAATTTCTACTAAGATTTGTGACGTTATCTTAGGTGACTGTGCAATAAAATTGATAATTTATCTCAAAATATATATGATCTACAACTATTTCATTTTAAATTTCGTCGTTACACTTAACGTTACATTTATTATTCATGGCAACAATGACAAGCAAATTTTTTGAAAACCTTTCAAATAATTATATTCAACTTCTTGAAAATGGAGACGATTATAATGTTATTATTGAGGTTGGTAAATCTCCAGATATTAAAGAATTCAAAACGCATTCTGCTATCTTGAAATATAGATCTTCATATTTTCGTAACGAACTTGTAAACAAAGAGTCGAATAATATTATAAGAATCAATTTAAAGCAAAATATTTCAATTCAACATTTTGAAATTGTTATCAGGTAAACTCTTATTTTAACCATTTAATACTATATATATTATGAATAAATTTAGGTAATTTAATAAAATAATTGAATTTAAGGTATATTTACGGAGGTGTATTTTCTTTAGAAAACCTTGATGCTTCATCTACTTTTGACATTATGTTAGTTGCTTGTGACCTTCTTCTTGAAGAATTAGTAAAGCACCTTGAGACTCATTTGATTGAAGTAGAGGCACATTGGTTACGTTCACATTTTGCTTATGTCTACAAGACAAGTTTCGAAATTAATAAACTCCAAGAATTACAAAAATGGTGTAATAACATCGCAATAAAATATCCAAATATCATCTTTGATTCAGAAGATTTTACTTCACTTCAAGAAAATGCACTAATTTCACTTATCAAACGTGATGATTTACAATTAAAAGAAGTAGAAGTTTGGAATTATGTAATTAAATGGGGTGTCGCAAAGAATCCAGGATTACCTTCTAATCCTGAAAACTGGACTCAAGAAAATTTTCAGAATGTAAAAACTACTTTAAAAAATTGCCTACCTCATATCCGATATTTTCAAATTCCTGGTGAAGATGTTGTTGATAGTATACGTCCATATAAAAAACATCTTGAAAAAAATCTTTGGAAAGATCTATCTAATAAATTCATGGCTCCAAACAAACAAATTTCATCAACAGTTCTGCCACCTCGTATTATTTTAAAATCAACACTGCCAACAAGAACAATAGAACCATTTTCAACAGTTATTACAGAAGAACATAAAGCTGAAATTGCCACATGGATTGATAAGAAAACTGAAACGTATGATATAGCAAACATTCCCTATGAATTTAAATTACTTCTTCGAGGAAGCAAAGATGGGTTTAGTCCAAACTCTTTTTGGAAGTTATGTGATAAGCAACTAAATACCGTTACAGTTATGAAACTTAAAGACACTGATGAAATTCTTGGTGGTTACAATCCCCTCGCTTGGGACAAATCAAAAAATAATACATACACAAGATGCGAAAATAACTTCATTTTTTCATTGAAAAATGGTACCATTAAATCATCTATTCTAAGTCGAGTACGAAATCCAGATAAAGCTATTTATTCTCGTTTTAATTCTGGTGTAAACTTTCAGGATCTTATTATTGAATATAATAATGTTGAAATATACGGCTATTATATTAACGTTCATACGAAAAGCAGATTAGACCTGTTTCGGCTAACTTTTCTTTAAACGAATATGAAATATTTCAGATTCATAATAAATGAATCAAATGAATTTAATACTTAATGAAATAATTGTTTATACAAATCAAAAGTCTAAAAATAATAGCAATTTCAATAATTTTATCTCGACCATTGTTTAATCACGAATATTAGTGAACCTTTTGTATTAATAAATCTCAAAATCTTATAGCATTTACATTATTTTAGATGTTCATAGCATTTTGGAATGTGAATGTTTTTTATCTATTTTATAAATACAGTATACCGGTAATCTCGATATAATGAATCTTGATAAACCAATTCTGTCACTATAACAATGTTGTCGCTTCAAAACGCTTCGGTATAACGAATTTAATCATAAAACCCTGATAAATATATTGAATTACGAAACAATTTACAGTATATTGTATAAAGTTTTTTTAATCAAAACTTATATACATTGTGATCTTTTTTCTTAAATATGAATCCAATTACCATATTGTCGGGAATGGACGTTATTTAGGAAATCATGCCCTCTAAAAATAGTATGCATAGTTTCAAAATGACGTCCATACGCGTCCGAAATAACGCACACCCATATAAAGGTTCCAATAAATAATTAGATTTAGCAAGCAAGCTTGGGAAAAATGTTATATTTGTCAAAATAACACCCATACGCGTACTCTAAATAACGCGTAGTTGGACGCTATTTCGCGACAGTACAGTACAATAAATGACAAATTTGACTAAAAAAAGAATCTATAATAAATTTATACTCTTGAGATTAAATTATCATATAGAAAAATTTTGCAGTGCCAAATTATTAGTTGTCTATTAATATAAAGTCAAAAAAAATACAATAAATGTTGTAGATTATAATGAAATTAGATTAATTTAAAAATATAAGTCCTACCAAAATCCAACTATACTCTTCCTATGTAATAATTTTAACCCTAAACCCTAACTTAACTATAAAAAAACCTAACAATAAAGGCCTCAAAAAAATTTAAAAATCGGGCATAAAATAAGTTCAAATTTCATTATGATCATTTCATTATGATCTGTCACAATTATATAACTGATCGTTTTCTCGATTGCCCATTACGCGTTAATGTTGTAGATAATAAAGAATGCTTCTATGGCGTCCCATATTTCATAGGTCTAAAAAAAGAAATAAAAAATGTTAGCGTTTAGTTCCTACATCATAATCCAGTAATTATTAGGATTTTTTTTTTTTAAAAAAATATCTCAGAATAAAAAATTTTTTATTTTAATTGGTCCGTGTTCCTTTTTACCTTAAAATATATATGATCTACAACTATTCATTTTCTTTTACATCTATTATTCATGGCAACAGTGATAAATAAATTTTTTGAAAACCTTTCAAATAATTATATTCAACTTCTTGAAAATGGAGATGATTATAATGAGGTTGGTAAATCTCCAGATATTAAAGAATTCAAAACACATTCTGCTATCTTGAAATATAGATCTTCGTATTTTCGTAACGAACTTGTAAACAAAGAGTCGAATAATATTATAAGAATCAATTTAAAGCAAAATATTTCAATTCAACATTTTGAAATTATTATCAAGTAAAGTATTATTTTATCAATTTTTTTAATACTACAAATATTATCATAAATTTAAGTAATTTAATAATAATTTTAACATTAAGGTATATTTATGGAGGCGTATTTTCTTTAGAAAATCTTGATGTATCATCTACTTTTGATATTTTGTTAGTTGCTTGTGAACTTCTTCTTGAAGAATTAGTAAAACACCTTGAGACTCATTTGATTGAAGTAGAGCACATTGGTTACGTTTACATTTTGCTTATGTCTACAAGACAAGCTTCGAAATTAATAAACTCCAAGAATTACAAAAATGGTGTAATAATATCGCAATAAAATATCCAAATATCATCTTTGATTCAGAAGATTTTACTTCACTTCAAGAAAATGCACTAATTTCACTTATCAAACGTGATGATTTGCAATTAAAAGAAATAGAAGTTTGAATTATGTAATTAAATGGGGTGTCGCAAAGAATCCAGGATTACCATCTAATCCTGAAAACTGGTCTCAAGAAAATTTTCAGAATGTAAAAACTACTTTAAAAAATTGCCTACCTCATATTCGTTATTTTCAAATTCCTGGAGATGATGTGGTTGATAGTATACGTCCATATAAAAAACTTCTTGAAAAAAATCTTTGGAAAGATCTATCTAATAAATTAATGACTCCAAGCAAACAAATTTCATCAACAGTTCTGCCACCTCGTATTATTTTAAAATCATCACTGCCAACAAGAATAATAGAACCATTTTCAACAGTTATTACTGAAGAGCATAAAGCTGAAAATTGTCACATGGATTGATAAGAAAACTGAAACGTATGATATAGCAAACATTCCCTATGAATTTAAATTACTTCTTCGAGGAAGCAAAGATGAGTTTAGTCCAGACTCTTTTTGGAAGTTATGTGATAAACAACTAAATACCGTTACAGTTATGAAAGTTAAAGACACTGATGAAATTCTTGGTGGTTACAATCCCCTCGCTTGGGACAAATCAAAAAATTATACATACACAAGATGAGAAAATAGTTTCATTTTTTCATTGAAAAATGGTACCATGAAATCATCTATTCAAAGTCGAGTACAAAATCCAGCTCAAGCTCTTTATTCTCGTAATAATTCTGGTGTAAATTTTGAAGACCTTATTATTTTCAATAATAAGGATGAATGTATTTATTAGAAGAATTCATACGAAAAGCAGATTGAGAGCAGTGTTTAAAATAGAAATTTTAATTTACCGGTACATGCACCTGTTATATAAAAAAATACCGGTTCAAAAAAAAAAAAAACCTGCATTAGTAGTGACAACGGAAAATCGGCTCTTCCGGGTCAACCCAAATCCAACCAAAATCCAAACCAACCAGAATCCGGACAACCGTATCGAAGGAGGCGTGTTAGATTCGGCGAGTGGATATTCAAGGCTTCGGTCGTCGATACTTCGAGGTAACACTCTTATCAACTAATACAACCACAACTATCTCAGTACGTCGAGACATTTGGAAAACAACAATAACCACTGAGGTCCTCAGTTCGTCGAGAAACCACCGGACAGCCTAACGTTACAATCAGGTGCACAAGAAATACTGACGAAAGATCGTACTACTATGCCACTTAGTAGTAGATCGTTAGTTTATTCAATGAATGTGGGGGGACAGTAGTTTATTATTAACAAGATAACTCCTCCTGTTTCTTCGGGCACAAGGCCTTTATTATATACTTTCATTTACTTAAGACAGAGTATATTCGTTATACGTGGTAAAACTATAAAAAGGGATTTTACTACTTATACTGATTGTTCCTACTTTAATCCGTATATCGATGATATCTATTATAATCATTATGCATCGTTTACTGATTTTACGGGTTTTACAGAGTTTACTGATTTTTACTGCCGGAAAACCTATTCAGGGAAGGATCAACATAACCGTTAAATCTATACTACGCCACCTCGATCACCACGTGCTTCCGGATACATTCTGCGGCTCACAGTAGAAAATGATCATCAGATCATTGGGGGCACATAGATGCACGCACCGGTTACTTCAAAAAATTCCGGATCATGCACCGTTTGTTGCACCGGCCCAATTTTAAAATACCGGTATATGCAATATAAAAAACGGTAGATCCGGATTTTTATCATGCTATTTTATACACTGATTGAGAGATGTTGAGGGTAAATTTTCTATAAACGAATATGAAATATTTCAGATTCATAATAAATGAATCAAATGAATTTATAAGACTTGTTTATACAAATTAAAAGTCTAAAAATAATAGCAATTTCAATAATTTTATTTCAACTATTGTTTAATCACGAAAATTAGTGAAACTTTTGTATTAATGAATCTCAAAATCTTATAGCATTTACATTATTTTAATGGCATTTTAGATGTTCATAGCCGTTTGGAATGTTAACTTTATAAATATAATATACCGGTAATCTTTATATATGTTGTCGCTTCAAAACACGAATTTAAATCATAAAACTCTGATAAATATATTGAATTACGAAACAATTTACAGTATATTGTAAATATTGTATAATGACATTGGTGTATAAAGTTTTTTCTTTAATCAAAAATTATATATTATATTGCATTCTTTTTTCTTAAATATGAATCCAATTACAATATTGTCGCGAAATAACAGGAATGGACGTTATTTAGGAAATCGTGCCCTCTATATAGCTGCATAGTTTCAAAATAACGCCCATGCGCGTCCTAGAAATAATCAAGGGCTTCAACAAATAAATAGATTTAGTAAGCAAGCTTGGGAAAAATGTTAGATTTGTCAAAATAACTCCCATAATCGGCTGTTAGCCTCATACTGTTGCGGCAGAGGGCTGCCTTCGGTAACATTGGCAGCCTATAAATCCAGACACACAATTTTGTATCATATTTGTATAGATTATTTCGGATAATCAATTCTAACTAAAAAAATTTGAGTCCTATATCTACATTGGTATGCTAGAACTGTGATTGAGAAATCTTAGAGTTCACTATAAAATAAATGAATGAAAACTCATTGTGCTTACAAAATATGTATGCTATATTAGGGTGATAAATCAACTACATAATCAAAACTATGTCGGCTATATTGGTAATTTTATTATGATCAGATTTTTATAAGCAAAATTAAAACACAATTATTGTGCTTATTTTTCTCAATTGAAAACGTTGCGTCAGACTATTTCAAAGTAGCTATGTTTATTTTTTCGCAATGTTCTAATTAAAGTGGAAAAATAATAATAATAAAGAAGAAAGTTTTTATCATTTTTTTGTAAAATTCTTCACTACTCTGAAAAAGCATCACCAGTGGCAGCTAAGTTCAACTAGAAATTTGAACTTGGATGTTGGAAAAAATAAATTTCATATGATAGAAAATATTTTAACCGAATGAAATTACATATTAGGAAGATCAATGAGGTACAAAATACGTTCATTATTGACACTTAATCATCGATATTAAAGCTTAAATTCTGAAAGAATTGAAATAATTAATAATAATTGTAAGGATTTGTGCATAAAAGGATAATTAAATTGAATTCTTACTGTATTAAACAATGAATTTGTAAGATTTTTTGATTTGTTCTGATTCATTTTTCTTAATCATTGCCGTCTTCCAAATTTTTGATAAAGTTTCGTCCTCATCCAATGATAATTTTATAATTCTTTGTTTGTCGTCAATTTCTTGCTCACCGACCTTATCAAGTGCTTTTAGTACGAAATCTGTCATAGAATCGAGATCCGTATCATCAAATTTTCGTTTTAAGAAGCGTCTTTCACTGTGAATATTCATAAAGAAATTGGCAGGATTGTCCGTAGATGTATTTGACCAACGATGTCGAAGTTCATCATCAAATCTTTCTTTCATAGTGTATGCTGTCTCATGATTGTTTCCGATACATGCAACTACTTCACACGTTAACTGTGCGACAAGTTGCAAATCGAAGTCGCACCATCGACCTTTATTACTGTCTACAATTCCATGCGCATTCTTATGGTGTACTTTACTTTTAAAGTCGGTTAAAAGATTTTTTGGATTGGCTTTATGAAGCCCATGGAATGCCGATGCTCTTTGAAAAATTTTGATGTTTTCTATAATAAAATTCAGTATTGATAAAATATCTGCATTTCTGAAATCCGTGCTAATGGGTGGTTTTTGCTTTTAGCAAAATTTTCCACGATTGTATCAGGGATTTGATTTTCATACTTTACAAGGAAATTATAGTTTTCTCTGCGATTGTTGTAAACGATTCGACAACTGCACCTTGTTCGGCTTCTGAAAAAGAATATATTCGTCTTACAGGCGGAGGAGAATGGGCTTTCAATGCAGTTGGGCGGAGGAGAATGATCGCGGGGCTTTGGCTTTCAACATTAATATAATTATAATGACTTTCATTATCAGTCTCTATTTCAAAACTTTCGATGTTGCTTTCGTTATTCTCAATATTGAAGTGATTATTGATGTTAACCAGATTTTCAATGACATTAGAATTACGCGTATTTTCGACTATGTTCTCACAATATACACGAGTCTTTTTAAAAATTGCGAATGGTGTTTTTGTCTTTGATTTCTTTGGTGGGTTTATACCAATTACTCAGTTGTGGATGTTCATCTCTGAAAGTTTTGTCATTAGTAATAATATTTTTCAGTGTGTTTGAAAATTTTTCACGCGAAATGTTTAATTTACAAATTTGGAATAACGAGTCTAGGGTAGACTCTAGAGAGGTTTTCATGTTTTGAATAACTACACCTGAGCGTAGCCATTTGCAAAGTGCCTTATTTCTCATCTTTTGAAATCAAAATAATGTATACTTTAATTCGAACAAGAAAAGAGGTGAAAATTGTTTTGTCTAAAATTTGTAATTTCCAAAACTTATAATTTCCAAAATTCAAGCGCTTGATATATCCAAATCTCGTGTAATCTGACCAATAAAATAACTCGAAAAACATTGGCAAGCACTTCAGTTTGGGCTTAAACTGACTGGGGTTAAGAGCCAGGGATATTTTATTATAAATAATTAAATAAAGCAAGAGTAGACCAGCATGGTGGTTGCTAATAGGACTGAAACGTTGGTTTCCCGAAGGTTAGCAATAGTAATTGCGCCGGGAACCGCAGTAACAGACCAGGTGTTATATTATTCAGCCGGTGGTTTCCCGCCTGCCGCAGCAAGCCGGCTGTTAAAATAGCAGAATCAGGTGTTTGTTCGAAGGGTTAGGGTGAGGCAAAAAGGCACTTCCAAAATTTCAGGACAGAGTTTGTTAGTTTTGAAGTCTTGGTATTTATGGCCTAGTTTTAGGTGGCTTGCGCATGTGGCACGTGACCCTGTGGCACCCGCCTGATTGGTTGGTCTTACTGCTGTATCACGTTGTGACTTGTAACTCGTCAATCTTTGGTTGTAAATCTATTTTTAGAACACGATCGTTAAAAAATTAGTAGTTAAAATATCTTGATAAATTATTATATTAACGTAGGTAAAAAGCGAAATACATAGATATAAACCGGAACTTTAATTTGAATCAAAAATCTTGAAATTGATAAAAAAGTGTCAAAGACGGGTTTTCCTAGTCCATTGCCCATATATGTAAATAATTATGATTAAATCAATAAAGAGATAGAGGAAAGACCTCCCTTGAAAAAAAAATAAAAAATTTGTCTGTTATACTTACCGTTACATCTATTACTCATGGCAACAATGATAAGCAAATTTTTTGAAAACCTTTCAAATAATTATATTCAACTTCTTGAAAATGGAGATGATTATAATGTTATTATTGAAGTTGGTAAATCTCCAGATATTAAAAAATTCAAAACACATTCTGCTATCTTGAAATATAGATCTCCATATTTTCGTAACGAACTTGTAAACAAAGAGTCAATAATATTTTAAGAATCAATTTAAAGCAAAATATTTCAATTCAACATTTTGAAATTGTTATCAGGTAAACTATTATTATATCAATTTAATACTATATATATTATGAATAAATTTAGGTTATTTAATAAAATAATTGAATTTAAGGTATATTTACGGATAGAAAACCTTGATGCATCATCTACTTTTGACATTATGTTAATTGCTTGTGACCTTCTTCTTGAAGAATTAATAATGCACCTTGAGACTCATTTGATTGAAGTAGAGGCACATTGGTTACGTTCACATTTTGCTTATGTCTACAAGTTTCGAAATTAATAAACTCCAAGAATTACAAAAATGGTGTAATAACATCGCAACAAAATATCCAAATATCATCTTTGATTCAGAAGATTTTTACTTCACTTCAAGAAAATGCACTAATTTCACTTATCAAACGTGATGATTTACAATTAAAAGAAGTAGAAGTTTGGAATTATGTAATTAAATGGGGTGTCGCAAAGAATCCAGGATTACCATCTAATCCTGCAAACTGGTCTCAAGAAAATTTTCAGAATGTAAAAACTACTTTAAAAATTGCCTACCTCATATTCGTTATTTTCAAATTCCTGGGGAAGATGTTATTGATAGTGTACGTCCATATAAAAAACTTCTTGAAAAAAATCTTTGGAAAGATCTATCTAATAAATTCATTGCTCCAAACAAACAAATTTCATCAACAGTTCTGCCACCTCGTATTATTTTAAAATCAACACTGCCAACAAGAACAATAGAACCATTTTCAACAGTTATTACAGAAGAACATAAAGCTGAAATTGCCACATGGATTGATAAGAAAACTGAAACGTATGATATTGCAAACATTCCCTATGAATTTAAATTACTTCTTCGAGGAAGCAAAGATGGGTTTAGTCCAGACTCTTTTTGGAAGTTATGTGATAAGCAACTAAATACCGTTACAGTTATAAAAGTTAAAGACACTGATGAAATTCTTGGTGGTTACAATCCCCTCGCTTGGGACAAATCAAAAAATCATACACGCACAAGATGCGAAAATAGTTTCATTTTTACATTGAAAAATGGTAACATTAAATCATCTATTCTAAGTCGAGTACGAAATCCAGATAAAGCTATTTATTCTCGTTTTAATTCTGGTGTAAACTTTGATGACCTTATTATTGAATATAATAATGTTGAAAAATACGGCTATTATATTATGCGTTCATACGAAAAGCAGATTAGACCTGTTTCGGCTAACTTTTCTTTAAACGAATATGAAATATTTCAGATTCATAATAAATGAATCAAATGAATTTAATACTTAATGTGTAGAAATAATTGTTTATACAAATCAAAAGTCTAAAAATAATAGCAATTTCAATAATTTTATCTCGACCATTGTTTAATCACGAAAATTAGTGAACCTTTTGTATTAATAAATCTCAAAATCTTATAGCATTTACATTATTTTGGATGTTCATAGCATTTTGGAATGTGAATGTTTTTTATCTATTTTATAAATACAGTATACCGGTAATCTCGATATAATGAATCTTGATAAACCAATTCTGTTATTATAACAATGTTGTCGCTTCAAAACGCTTCGGTATAACGAATTTAATCATAAAGCCCTGATAAATATATTGAATTACGAAACAATTTACAGTATATTGTATAAAGTTTTTTTAATCAAAACTTATACATTGTGTTCTTTTTTCTTAAATATGAATCCAATTACCGTACCATATTGTCGCGAAATAACGGGAATGGACGTTATTTAGGAAATCATACCCTAAAAATAGTTTCAAAATGGCGTCCATACGCGTCCCGAAATAACGCACATCCATATAAAGGATCCAACAAATAATCAGATTTAGCAAGCAAGCTTGGAAAAAATGTTTGTCAAAATAAATCCCATACGCGTACTCTAAATAACGTGCAGTTGGACGTTATTTCGCGACAGTACAGTAAAATAAATGACAAATTTGACTAAAAAAAGAATCAATAATAAAATTGTACTTTTGAGATTAAATTAACATGAATAATTTATTATATAGAAAATTTGCAAAGTTAAATTATTAGTTGTCTATAATATAAAGCCAAAAAAATATCAAAAAATTTACTCACGAGATTTCCTATTCGAATAAGATTGTATCCGAATCAAGTTCAAATATTCGTTAAGTGACAAATATTATCCGAATAATTATGTAATTTATAACTATATTATCAGTGTTCTGATAAGTATGCACGTACGTATAATTCAATTACATAATACGTGTTGTTGCACAATTTTTATAAGTTTTGATACAGTGAAAATTTTGTGATGTTTTCCTTTGCAATATTCATATTAATGCTTTTATAAATTGGTTTGGAATATTCTGTTTGCTGTATTATATGCGACGCATATCTAAGAAATGTAAATGCATAGTGAGGACAATTATTGGCCGGAGCGTAGCGACGGTCAATTAGTGTCTATGCAAAGTGATACAAAAATTACTTTCCTGATGTGCTTCAATTGTAAAAATCTTGACAAATTTTACTTTTTGATATACTTGAATTTGGAAATTTTTTGTCTGTCCGCACGCGTGTCTATATTTGTGCTTTAATGTTACCAACATATGCATATTAACGCGTTTGTGTAATATGATGAACTTCATATGATGGGCTCCGGACATATAATGCTATGCATTAGCCTAGTAGTAATCTCTTAAGATAAGTATACAATATTGGGCAAAAATTGATGAATATCGTGATTTTGGCTCAAACAGGCAAATGATTGGCGGACACGTGCCGCTTCGCGGCACGTGTCCGCCAATCATTTGACTGTTTGAGCCAAAATTCATCGATGTTCATCAATTTGCCCAATATTGGTGTTATCCGGCAATTTATGATCATGGCCCGATCATCCCCCCTCTATATATAGACTTTAGATCAAAACAAAGATAATTTAATAAAAAAGAAAATTTTTTTCAAATGAGCGAAAAAAAAATTCTTCGGGTGTTATTTTTTTTAAAAAACAAATTTCTTTCACTTTATACTATACATATTATAAAAGTATACTTCAAAAGTTTTTTTTTTTAATGCCCAAATCAAGAGCTTGAGTAGTAATCTCAAAACGAATGCAATTTCATCTGGGACTGGTAAAATGAAGAAAAATGACATTTCTGAGCCAAGTATGATTAATAATAATGAAACAGTATTGCGAAAAAAAGCTGCTCCAAAGTGTTAAAAATGATAGCACAAAGGTAATTTTCTTTTTTTTTGGTAATTTTTTTTTTTAAAAAAAAGTTTTATTTATTAAACATCCAATTATAATGGTTAAGAATTTTTATTTAAAACCTGTTCCAGTTAATACTGGTAAATATGAAAATTGAAATCCTCAAAATAAAGAAATTTTTTGCAGGAAAACATTTAATAATTGCACTTTTTATTTTTAATTGCCTACAATTGAAAAAAAACGTAATTAATTACTACTTTTCATTGCTTATACAAATTTAAGTACTTTGTTCTGGTTCAAAAATTTGATATTCGGCAAGGCCTCCAACACATCACGAGATTACCCGATAGTGAATTTTAACTAATTCCGGATCAGTCCGAAAATCAAAACAAATAATCTGGATATTCGGCAAGGCCAGCATAGCGGAAGCTCGTTTTGATTGGCTGTTATTAGGATAAATATGATTGGTGACGATCTTTTTTTTATATAGTCAATTGTAATTTTTAAAGTACTTTTAATAGTAAAAATCGTCGTGTCATATGAAACTTTTTTTTTGTAATACAAAACGTAACAACCAACTTTAGTCGTTGGTAGTTTACCTTCAAACTTATTGTTTTTTAACCTGAGATGCAATAAGATGCAGTAGTTCCAAAAACTAGATGAGAGGTGAATATTTTGAAAGGTCGGAAGGTGGTACGGCGGTCTAAGCAATTGGTAAGTTGAAATTGAAAGACTCTGCTTCAACTAGTTTGTTTGTGTTTTTTTACGAAAAGTATAATTTTGAACTATTATTCTAAACCGTATTTTAATATTTTTGATTATAATTTATTTAGTACAAGTATAGTTTGTGAATATGATGTTTATAACACAATAAGTGATAGTAATAGTAGTGTTAGGAATGGTCGCGTACGTGTTATTTAGTAGACGTTTATATTTATTTATTGTGAAAAAAATAACAAAACCCTTGTAAAATCCAAATTAAAGTTGTTAATACAAAACTGAATTAGTATATTGTAAATTTATAATATGTCTTTAGAGTGTAATGACTAATTTTTTAAAAGTTCGAGAGTTATAAAATTTTTGTCCGGTACTCTATCCGGGGTATGATCGACATTTTTTCCGGGGTATCTTAACAACCAATCAAAACGAACTTCTGCTATGCTGGCAAGGCCAAAATTACCCGATAGTAAATCCTGGATCAGTCCGAAAATCAAAACACTGTTCCGAAATGAGTCAAAAAATATCAAGGCGTTATTGCGCCATGATCATATGTGTTTGCCGGATAACGTTGGTTTAATAATTTCTAACATCTCCTGACCTTACAGTGATTCTGATAGCAAATTTTTTTTTATTACAGATTGACCATTTTATATAAAATCAATCGGTCGTATGATTTTAATATTCTGTCCCGGATTTAATGATATTTATACCTGGTCCAGGGCCGATGATTTTCTGCATTTCACGGAATGCCGCAGAAATCACGGAATTAGGTTGTAAACACGGAATTGCCGCAGAAAGTAGGGATTTATAAATTATTTAGTTTTTTTATAGGTACAACGTTCTAAAATTATAACTTCCGAAAAGTTCCGATGTAGAAAATAAATAAACCTGAAATACGAGCATGGTCTGCTTAATATCCTAAATAATCCGAAGACTAAACGACAAATTGATTGCAGAATATTCAAGATTTCTATATAACCAACACAGAATTTATAAATTACCAACGCAGAATTCACGCAGAAATTATGAATTTTAATGCACGGAAATTTTGCAGAATTTGAATTTGTCACGGACGGAATTAACAATTTATCACCGCAGAAAATCATCGGCCCTGGTTCCAACAAATAATTAGATTAGCAAAACAAGTTTGGAAAAATGGTTTATTTGTCTAAACATAATGCCCAGCGTACTCTAAATAACGTGCATATAGTCAAAAACAGTGTTGTTATCGGGCTACAATAAAAATTTTATTTGGACATGGATATATGGACATAAAATTTCCTATGTCCAAATTTGTCTAAAATAGAATTTTATATGTCCAAATCCGCACAGTTTTTTGCAACAATGGTCAAGAATAACGCCCATACGCGTAGCGTTAGGGTGTGTAATGGCCTATTAAAATCAAACATAGGCAGGGTCACTGATGATTATCACTAATTTCGGATTTTCTAATGGCAAATTCATTTATTAGATAACGATATGTTATAAAATATCGATAGATAAATTAATTAATGATTAAATTTACATATATATAAATTAAAGTACTGTAAATAACGATAAAATTTATGTATAATATATATTATCATAATATGAATTAAATAGTTAATAATAAAATTTATATATGAATATTAATATTTATTTTTATTTTAAAAAATATAATTTATTGGATATGATATTTTTTTAGTATATATTTAGCTATACATTTTTATAATCATTGTTTAAATCAATAAAACTTCAATAGTATATTATTAAATCACTTAATTATAAATCAGGGCACATTTATATCAAAATCGATATAAATTTTACCAAGATAATTTACATTTATTGACATAACTAATTAACCAAATAACATGCAATTTTTTTTTTTAAATTGAAGCTCTCGACTAACTCTACACTGAAATAGAGCTATTTTTTCAATGTTTTTAAATATATATATAAAAATAACAAAAATCAAAATTCAAAAATTAATCATTAATGTTCTAAAAATTTTTATAAAAATATTGAAAAAATGGCTCTATTTCAGTATAGAGCTAGTCGAGAGCTTCAATTAAAACATATGGGCGGATTTATTTCCATGTGATTATTGAATATCTGCCCTCTGATTGGTTAATTTGTTTAATGTAATAATAAAAAGTGATACATACTTTTTCGAAGCCACACTTTTTTTTTTAATATAGTGGTATGAAATTTTGTGCTTACATTCAACAAGACTTCAGCTTCAAGATCCTCATTGATCCTACGATAATTTTTTTTTAGGTGTAACTTTTACTAGTAACGATGGCAAAGGGCTCACCGCGCAAGAATACAGGGCCAGGTGTGATATGTGGCAAAAATTTCGCAAACTGGCGCCAGATCTTTTATCTAAAACTAAAGAGTCAAGCTGCTCCAAGTTTAAAGGTAGAACTCAAATTAGATGACCAGCTGTGTCAACAACATTCGACAAGACTAGATCTCGCAACTGTTTTTTAAGATCCCGCAAGCATAAAAACTTAGTGATCAACTTTGTCATAAACATTATACTGATTTGGTTGTACTTAATAGAAATTTAAGCACGAATAAAAAACAAGGATATAGACAATGTAAAAACATGGGGGCTATGTGCAGTATGTGGCAAAGTATCTTTAAACAAGTTATTCGGAATACAAGAAGTTTCGGTATTGTGGTATAAATTTATTCATTCAATAAGACCTTACAAAATTGATTATTTTTTTTTACTTCATATTAATATTCACTAATCTCAAAACAAAAATATTAATTACTAGATATATAGTTAACAAAAAAAATAAAAATACTATGATAGACGTTTTAGATAATTTAGATCAAATACTTATAAGCGATATTGTTTAATTTAATATGAACTAAAGTTGAAATGCGTCTCTAGTAAAAGTGATGACAGAAATATAGAATCGAATTACTATTTAAAAATATATAATTAAATAAAGATATTAATCACATCTTTGATTGACAAAATGTCACTTTATTAATTTGATTGGTTAAGGTCAAGATTTGATCATCATATGTGATAAAATCGAATTTATGACAATATTGAATGGAAACAAATCCGCCCATATGAAAAAAACTGCATGCTATTTGGTTAATTAGTTATGTCAATTCGTTTTATTATTAATATATATGTACTGTATATATCGACGCCCATAAAAAATCCGCAATTAGTGATGATCATTAGTGACCCTGCCTATGTTTGATTTTAATAGGCCATTACACACCCTAGCGTAGCGTATTTTAAATAACGCGTTATTTCGTGCAAATAAATAACAAATTTGACTTAAAATAAAGAGTCTGATATTAAAATTGCGCCTTAAGATTAAACTTAACATTAATAAATTACCATATAGAAAATTTCGCAAAGTCGAATTATTAGTTGTCTATTAATAAATCCAAAAAAAAAAAATACATAAACAGATCAAAAAATTTGGTCACCGATTGCCTATTCGAATAAGATTCGAGTTATAGTATCTGGACCAAGTTCAAATATTTGCTAAATAATTGGGGTTGAGTCAATAGAAACCAAGAAAATACTTTATAATTATTAAAAAAAATTTTAAACAAGGACAACTTAACAGAACCTTAACCAAATTTGATGAAAATTTTTTTAAATTAATTAACTATACAAGTTGTAAAAATTATATAAAAAATTTTTATTGAATTTGGTCAAGTTTCTGTTAAGTTATTCTTGTTCAAAGTTATAAAAAATCTTTATTATAAAAAATTTGCTTGAATTCTATTGACTCACCTCCAATTACCGGTAATAGTTATAAGACATCTACATGACTGATAAATACTATTTATGACGATAGTCTGCCCAATAACAATTATTCGACAACTATGTAGTTTCTTCCGAATGATAAATTTATTTGACACGAATCATAGTAAGCTGCCGGATAAGTATGTACGTATTATACATATGATTTAAAACGGTTCGAACTACATAGTACGTATAATACAATTTAAAAAAGTTTGATACAGTGAAAAACTTGTGCTTACATGTTTTTCTCAGCAGCACTTATATGAATGTTTTTAGTAATTTGTTTCGGAATATTCTGTACTGTATTGTATGCGAAGCATATCTAAGAAATACTAAAATGCATAGTGAAGACAATTATGGTAATCTTTTAGCTAACGTTAGTTTAATAACTTCTAACATCTCCTGACCTTACATGATCTGGTAGCAAGTTTTTTATTACAGATTGATTATTTTAATAAAATCAATCGGTTTTAATATATTCTGACCCTGGGTTTAACGGTTGATATTGATTTTTTTACACCTGGGTGATTCATTGATCGGACAGGACTTAGATATCAAATTTTAAAATATTTCAATATTTGCAAATATTTGGATATGATTTGGGATAAAATATTTTTTGTTGTAAATTATGTAAAATATTTTTTTATACTGTACGTGAAAAAAAAAACTTTTTTTACAGTGCGAAAAAAAAAAGTATTCGCGATTTTGGACTATATTATAATATCATATGCCTTAAAAAAATACTATCGATTATGATATGTGTGCTACAAAAATAAAACCAAAATGTTGGTGTTGAAATCTCTTTGCCAACTTATCACTTTATACCATTAATATATAACCGATCGTCTTCTCTATTGTCCATTTACGCGTAAATCAATCTGTTAATGTTGTAGATAATAAAGAACGCCTCTATGGTAAAAAAAAATCTGGTAATGTTTAGTCCTTACATCATAATTCAGTAATTATTAGCATTTTTTTTTCTTTTATTAATTTAAAATATCTTAGCGAGCTACCAAATCAAATTAATATAAATTTTTTCTATAATTACAGTATACAGTAGAAATATTAATATATACAGTAATATAGGGGAAAGTCAATAGAAAACAGACAAATATTTTCTAATTAAAAGTTTTTAAACTTTAAATCAAATATCAACAATTATCAAGTCAATCTAGTAAAAAATTTTATATAAGTTAGTTATAAAATTAAAATAAAAAAAAAAAAAATATTAAATTTGGTTTGATAATTACTGAGGTATTTTAATTCAAATTTTAATAAAAGTTATAAAAACAATTTGCCTGTTTTATATTGACTTTCCCCATATATATTTTTAGTAAAATATTTACCTAGAAATTTGTCCTTTTTCTAACGATTCCCTAATATCTCAAAATATATATGATCTACAACTATTTCATTTTAAAATTCGCCCGTTACACTTAACGTTACATTTATTATTCATGGCAACAATGACAAGCAAATTTTTTGAAAACCTTTCAAATAATTATATTCAACTTCTTGAAAATGGAGACGATTATAATGTTATTATTGAGGTTGGTAAATCTCCAGATATTAAAGAATTCAAAACGCATTCTGCTATCTTGAAATATAGATCTTCATATTTTCGTAACGAACTTGTAAACAAAGAGTCGAATAATATTATAAGAATCAATTTAAAGCAAAATATTTCAATTCAACATTTTGAAATTGTTATCAGGTAAACTCTTTTTTAACCATTTAATACTACAGTATATATATTATGTATAAATTTAGGTAATTTAATCAAATAGTTTAATTTAAGGTGTATTTACGGAGGCGTATTTTCTTTAGAAAATCTTGATGCATCATCAACTTTCGATATTATGTTAATTGCTTGTGAACTTCTTCTTGAAGAATTAGTAAAGCACCTTGAGACTCATTTGATTGAAGTAGAGGCACATTGGTTACGTTCACATTTTGCTTATGTCTACAAGACAAGTTTCGAAATTAATAAACTCCAAGAATTACAAAAATGGTGTAATAACATCGCGATAAAATATCCAAATATCATCTTTGATTCAGAAGATTTTACTTCACTTCAAGAAAATGCACTAATTTCACTTATCAAACGTGATGATTTACAATTAAAAGAAGTAGAAGTTTGGAATTATGTAATTAAATGTGGTGTCGCAAAGAATCCAGGATTACCTTCTAATCCTGAAAACTGGACTCAAGAAAATTTTCAGAATGTAAAAACTACTTTAAAAAATTGCCTACCTCATATCCGATATTTTCAAATTCCTGGTGAAGATGTTGTTGATAGTATACGTCCATATAAAAAACATCTTGAAAAAAATCTTTGGAAAGATCTATCTAATAAATTCATGGCTCCAAACAAACAAATTTCATCAACAGTTCTGCCACCTCGTATTATTTTAAAATCAACACTGCCAACAAGAACAATAGAACCATTTTCAACAGTTATTACAGAAGAACATAAAGCTGAAATTGCCACATGGATTGATAAGAAAACTGAAATGTATGATATAGCAAACATTCCCTATGAATTTAAATTACTTCTTCGAGGAAGCAAAGATGGGTTTAGTCCAGACTCTTTTTGGAAGTTATGTGATAAGCAACTAAATACCGTTACAGTTATGAAACTTAAAGACACTGATGAAATTCTTGGTGGTTACAATCCCCTCGCTTGGGACAAATCAAAAAATAATACATACACAAGATGCGAAAATAACTTCATTTTTTCATTGAAAAATGGTACCATTAAATCATCTATTCTAAGTCGAGTACGAAATCCAGATAAAGCTATTTATTCTCGTTTTAATTCTGGTGTAAACTTTCAGGATCTTATTATTGAATATAATAATGTTGAAATATACGGCTATTATATTAACGTTCATACGAAAAGCAGATTAGACCTGTTTCGGCTAACTTTTCTTTAAACGAATATGAAATATTTCAGATTCATAATAAATGAATCAAATGAATTTAATACTTAATGAAATAATTGTTTATACAAATCAAAAGTCTAAAAATAATAGCAATTTCAATAATTTTATCTCGACCATTGTTTAATCACGAATATTAGTGAACCTTTTGTATTAATAAATCTCAAAATCTTATAGCATTTACATTATTTTAGATGTTCATAGCATTTTGGAATGTGAATGTTTTTTATCTATTTTATAAATACAGTATACCGGTAATCTCGATATAATGAATCTTGATAAACCAATTCTGTCACTATAACAATGTTGTCGCTTCAAAACGCTTCGGTATAACGAATTTAATCATAAAACCCTGATAAATATATTGAATTACGAAACAATTTACAGTATATTGTATAAAGTTTTTTTAATCAAAACTTATATACATTGTGATCTTTTTTCTTAAATATGAATCCAATTACCATATTGTCGGGAATGGACGTTATTTAGGAAATCATGCCCTCTAAAAATAGTATGCATAGTTTCAAAATGACGTCCATACGCGTCCGAAATAACGCACACCCATATAAAGGTTCCAATAAATAATTAGATTTAGCAAGCAAGCTTGGGAAAAATGTTATATTTGTCAAAATAACACCCATACGCGTACTCTAAATAACGCGTAGTTGGACGCTATTTCGCGACAGTACAGTACAATAAATGACAAATTTGACTAAAAAAAGAATCTATAATAAATTTATACTCTTGAGATTAAATTATCATATAGAAAAATTTTGCAGTGCCAAATTATTAGTTGTCTATTAATATAAAGTCAAAAAAAATACAATAAATGTTGTAGATTATAATGAAATTAGATTAATTTAAAAATATAAGTCCTACCAAAATCCAACTATACTCTTCCTATGTAATAATTTTAACCCTAAACCCTAACTTAACTATAAAAAAACCTAACAATAAAGGCCTCAAAAAAATTTAAAAATCGGGCATAAAATAAGTTCAAATTTCATTATGATCATTTCATTATGATCTGTCACAATTATATAACTGATCGTTTTCTCGATTGCCCATTACGCGTTAATGTTGTAGATAATAAAGAATGCTTCTATGGCGTCCCATATTTCATAGGTCTAAAAAAAGAAATAAAAAATGTTAGCGTTTAGTTCCTACATCATAATCCAGTAATTATTAGGATTTTTTTTTTTTAAAAAAATATCTCAGAATAAAAAATTTTTTATTTTAATTGGTCCGTGTTCCTTTTTACCTTAAAATATATATGATCTACAACTATTCATTTTCTTTTACATCTATTATTCATGGCAACAGTGATAAATAAATTTTTTGAAAACCTTTCAAATAATTATATTCAACTTCTTGAAAATGGAGATGATTATAATGAGGTTGGTAAATCTCCAGATATTAAAGAATTCAAAACACATTCTGCTATCTTGAAATATAGATCTTCGTATTTTCGTAACGAACTTGTAAACAAAGAGTCGAATAATATTATAAGAATCAATTTAAAGCAAAATATTTCAATTCAACATTTTGAAATTATTATCAAGTAAAGTATTATTTTATCAATTTTTTTAATACTACAAATATTATCATAAATTTAAGTAATTTAATAATAATTTTAACATTAAGGTATATTTATGGAGGCGTATTTTCTTTAGAAAATCTTGATGTATCATCTACTTTTGATATTTTGTTAGTTGCTTGTGAACTTCTTCTTGAAGAATTAGTAAAACACCTTGAGACTCATTTGATTGAAGTAGAGCACATTGGTTACGTTTACATTTTGCTTATGTCTACAAGACAAGCTTCGAAATTAATAAACTCCAAGAATTACAAAAATGGTGTAATAATATCGCAATAAAATATCCAAATATCATCTTTGATTCAGAAGATTTTACTTCACTTCAAGAAAATGCACTAATTTCACTTATCAAACGTGATGATTTGCAATTAAAAGAAATAGAAGTTTGAATTATGTAATTAAATGGGGTGTCGCAAAGAATCCAGGATTACCATCTAATCCTGAAAACTGGTCTCAAGAAAATTTTCAGAATGTAAAAACTACTTTAAAAAATTGCCTACCTCATATTCGTTATTTTCAAATTCCTGGAGATGATGTGGTTGATAGTATACGTCCATATAAAAAACTTCTTGAAAAAAATCTTTGGAAAGATCTATCTAATAAATTCATGGCTCCAAACAAACAAATTTCATCAACAGTTCTGCCACCTCGTATTATTTTAAAATCAACACTGCCAACAAGAACAATAGAACCATTTTCAACAGTTATTACTGAAGAACATAAAGCTGAAATTGTCACATGGATCGATAAGAAAACTGAAACGTATGATATAGCAAACATTCCCTATGAATTTAAATTACTTCTTCGAGGAAGCAAAGATGGGCTTAGTCCAGACTCTTTTTGGAAGTTATGTGATAAGCAACTAAATACCGTTACAGTTATGAAAGTTAAAGACACTGATGAAATTCTTGGTGGTTACAATCCCCTTGCTTGGGACAAATCAAAAAATGGTACACACACAAGATGCGAAAATAGTTTCATTTTTTCATTGAAAAATGGTACCATTAAATCATCTATTCTAAGTCGAGTACAAAATCCAGCACAAGCTATTTTTTCTCGCAATGATTCTTGTGTAAACTTTCAGGATCTTATTATCTTCAATAATACTTATTTAAGATACTGTTATTATAATAAGTTTTCATACGAAAAGCAGATTAGAAATATTTCGGGTGACTTTTCTATAAACGAATATGAAATATTTCAGATTCATAATAAATGAATCAAATGAATTTATAATACTTATTTGTGTAGAAATAATTGTTTATACAAATCAAAAGTCTAAAAATAATAGCAATTTCAATGATTTTATCTCGACCAATTGTTTAATCACGAAAATTAGTGAACCTTTTGTATTAAAAAATCTCAAAATCTTATAGCTTTTACATTATTTTAATGCCATTTGAGATGTTCATAGCTTTTTGGGATGTTAACGTATCTATTTTATAAATACAGTATACCGGTAATCTCGATATAATGAATCTTGATAAACCAATTCTGTTATTATAACAATGTTGTCGCTTCAAAACTCTTCGGTATAACGAATTTAATCATAAAACCCTGATAAATATATTGAATTACGAAACAATTTACAGTATATTGTATAAAGTTTTTTTTAATCAAAACTTATACATTGTGTTCTTTTTTCTTAAATATGAGTCCAATTACCATATTGTCGCGAAATAACGGAAATGGACATTATTTAGAATCATGCCCTCTAAAAATAGTATGCATGGTTTCAAAATAACGTCCATACGCGTCCCGAAATAACGCACACCCATATAAAGGTTCCAATAAATAATTAGATTTAGCAAGCAAGCTTGGGAAAAATGTTATATTTGTCAAAATAACACCAATACGCGTACTCTAAATAACGCGTAGTTGGACGTTATTTCGCGACAGTACAGTACAATAAATAACAAATTTGACTAAAAAAAGAATCTATAATAAAATTATACTCTTGAGATTAAATTATCATATAGAAAAATTTTGTAAAGTCAAATTATTGGTTGTCTATTAATATAAAGCCAAAAAAAATACAAGATCATAATGAACTCATGTCTCAATTTAAAAATATAAGCCCTACCAAAATTCTTCCTAATAATTTTAACCCTAAACCCTAACTTAATTATAAAGAAACCTAACAATAAAGGCCTCAAAAAAATTTAAAAATCGGGCATAAAATAAGTTCAAATTTCATTATGATCGTTTTCTCGATTGTCCATGAATGTTGTAGATAATAAAGAATGCTTCTATGGCGCCCCATATTTCCTAGTCTAAAAAAAGAAACAAAAAATGTTAGCGTTTAGTTCCTACATCATATCAGTAATTATTAGTAATTGTTTTTTTTTTAATTTAAAATATCTCAGCAAACTACCAAATCAAATTAATAAAAAATTTTTTATTTTAATCTCATAAAATTGATCCGCGTTCCTTTTGTTCCTTTTTAACGGATCGGCATAATTGGGCCTTTTTTCAATAAACTGTTACACGAAAATTTGCTCCTAAGTGACGTTGAAAAACTAACAAATGAAGCACTTGTTACAACTAACAAAAGGGCTTCTTTGACGTCTAGACAAGTTAAAAAACCAAAAAAATCCAATAAAAGAGCTATGATAAGCTATAGAAAGAAGTACTTTTACCGTTTGTTGAAATACAACTATCAAGGGTAAATTCGGATGCTAATTTTCAAAAAAATGGCCTTTTTAATCTACTTTTGGCTTATAATTAAATACATGAATTTCATAATGTTCTACGTACTTAATTATAAATGCAAAGCTGGTTAAAAAGGCCGTTTTTGTGAAAATTCGCTCTATAATAAATTTTCGAGCAAAATTTTTTTGATAATCCTCGATCATGATTGGTCGATTTACCCGGAATAAAAAATTTGATAAAAATTTAAATATTTGGAATAGCAGGGTGGACTTTCGTATTTTTCGGAAATGCACGGGTCTAATCATGAGTCAGTTGACCAATCATAAAACAGTTTTTTATCCACGTGATACACTTTCAATGAAAACAGATAGATAATCATTAAACATATTAACAATTTCTTTCGTTTCGAAGCAAACTAACTCGCATTGTAAATGAATAAAACTATTCACCCAGGTTAAAATATAGCTTATAAACACAAGAGCTTTATTAAAAAGTTTCTTATAACAAGTTACACGCCCTTTATTCCCATTTTTTATACTTCATCTATAATTAACAAAACTATATATAAAATGAATCAAACGTCTTATAGAGAATACATATAACTTTCGAAAAACAGTCTACATAAATTTATAAATGAAAAAAACAAGTTAATTATTTGGATAACAAAAGAAAAAAGACGAAAAAAAAAACAAAAAAAAACGTTAAAAGTTTATAAAATTAACAATATATTTTATTACCTTCTGCTATACGGTAGACAATACTTCAACTCTTAGTATATCTACCTTTTATTGCGTGATTCACCGTGATTCAACAAAGAGACGCTCGCTAGGAAGTTTTTTTATTAATAAAGTGTTGTATCAATTGTTATTTTTTTTTAAGTTTGCTTAGACCCGAAAAATTCTGGTTTTACAGTACTACGACGTATAAATACTTGTGTAACGTCGATCCCGGAAATCATCGGAAACAAAAGTCACCCCTGCTATTTGGGTTGTGGACTAGGAAAACCCGCCTTTGACACTTTTTCAACAATTTTGAGATTTTTGATTCAAATGAAAGTGCTGGTTTTTATCTATACGTATGTTACTTTTTACCCCATGTTGATATAATAAATTATCGTGATTTTTTAACTTGAATGTAAACCAATTTTTTAACGATCGTGTTCTAAAAATAGATTTACAACCGACTCAATTAAATTAGATTGGTTAATCAGTGGTTCATAATCACATGACATTGTTTATTCAGTAATTGATATCTAAAAATAAATAAAAAATTCAGGGGTAAAATTTAGGTAACACAAACTATAATCGCTATTTTCTCAAAATGGAAACCCCCCTTCAGAGGCGGGTTTTCCTAGTCCACAACCCATTTGGGGGACGTTAAAGCCGGGTCCATCATGAATTTAAATTAACGTTAAGGTTAGGGTCAGTTTAGAGCCTATAGGAGCTAAAATTAGAAGGCTCTATATGTAAAATCGTCCCCCTGACATTTTTTCTTAATGGGCCAAGAAAGGTTTAGACATTCGTTTCTTGTATTTCTCGCATTTTTACTTTTTTTTGCTTCGTCGGGATGATCCGTGTAAGCAAAAACTTTCGATTTTGATTGGTTGTGCGAAATGGAAGATTTCGTGATGGACCTGGCTTTAAGTGACCCCGCTATTTGGAATTATTTGGAATATAAATTAATTTATTACAATTCCGAAACTTCCCGACAGACACGCGCCACAATTCCTAAAGCTTCCGACCAGACTATTTTGGGCCCACGATTTTACGGGTTCCCAAAATACTTTATTTTTATTGGTTAGATCACATGAAACCCGAAAATTCGTCAAAAATTTGGACGTTTGGGGCTAAAATTTGGAAAATTTGGATTATTTTTGCAGGTCCCTGCTCTATTCGTTATGATCTACAACTATTCATTTTAAAATTTGTCTGTTACACTTACCGTTACATTTTATCTCAAAATATATATGATCTACAACTATTACATTTTAAAATTCGTCCGTTACACTTAACGTTACCGGTACATTTATTATTCACGGCAACAATGATAAGCAAATTTTTTGAAAACCTTTCAAATAATTATATTCAACTTCTTGAAAATGGAGATGATTATAATGTTATTATTGAAGTTGGTAAATCTCCAAATATTAAAGAATTCAAAACACATTCTGCTATCTTGAAATATAGATCTTCATATTTTCGTAATGAACTTATAAACAAAGAGTCGAATAATATTATAAGAATCCGTTTAGATCAAAATATTTCAATTCAACATTTTGAAATTATTATCAAGTAAAGTATTATTTTATCGATTTTTAATACTACAGATATTATCATAAATTTAAGTAATTAATAATAATTTTAACATTAAAGGTATATTTACGGAGGCGTATTTTCTTTGGAAAATCTTGATGCATCATCTGCTTTTGATATTTTCTTAGTTGCTTGTGACCTTCTTCTTGAAGAATTAGTAAAGCATCTTGAGACTCATTTGATTGAAGTAGAGGCACATTGGTTGCGCTCACATTTTGCTTATGTTTACAAGACAAGTTTCGAAATTAATAAACTCCAAGAATTACAAAAATGGTGTAATAACATCGCAACAAAATATCCAAATATCATCTTTGATTCAGAAGATTTTACTTCACTTCAAGAAAATGCACTAATTTCACTTATCAAACGTGATGATTTGCAATTAAAAGAAGTAGAAGTTTGGAATTATGTAATTAAATGGGGTGTCGCAAAGAATCCAGGATTACCATCTAATCCTGAAAACTGGACTCAAGAAAATTTTCAGAATATAAAAACTACTTTAAAAAATTGCCTACCTCATATTCGTTACTTTCAAATTCCTGGAGATGATGTTGTTGATAGTGTACGTCCATATAAAAAACTTCTTGAAAAAAATCTTTGGAAAGATCTATCTAATAAATTTATGGCTCCAAACAAACAAATTTCATCAACAGTTCTGCCACCTCGTATTATTTTAAAATCAACACTGCCAACAAGAACAATAGAACCATTTTCAACAGTTATTACTGTAGAACATAAAGCTGAAATTGCCACATGAATTGATAAGAAAACTGAGGCGTATGATATAGCAAACATTCCCTATGAATTTAAATTACTTCTTCGAGGAAGCAAAGATGGGTTTAGTCCAGACACTTTTTGGAAATTATGTAATAAGCAACTAAATACCGTTACAGTTATGAAAGTTAAAGATACTGATGAAATTCTTGGTGGTTACAATCCTCTATCTTGGGACAAATCAAAAAAAAGTGAATATACAAGATGCGAAGATAGTTTCATTTTTTCATTGAAAAATGGTACCATTAAATCATCTATTCTAAGTCGAGTACAAAATCCAAAACATGCTATTTATTCCCGCGATGATTCTGGTGTAAATTTTCAGGATCTTGTTATCTTCAATAATACTGATGTAAGACACGGTTGTTATGAAAAGACATACGAAAAGCAGATTAGAAATGTTAAGGATAACTTTTCTATAAACGAATATGAAATATTTCAGATTCATAATAAATGAATCAAATGAATTTATCATACTTATTTGCGTAGAAATAATTGTTTATACAAATTAAAAATCTAAAAATAATAGCAATTTCAATAATTTTATCTTGACTATTGTTTAATCACGAAAATTAGTGAAACTTTTGTATTAATGAATCTCAAAGTCTTATAGCATTTACATTATTTTAATGGCATTTTAGATGTGGAATAACTTTATAATATAGTATTCCGGTAATCTTGATATAATGAATCTATAAACCAATTCTGTTATTATAACAATGCTGTCGCTTCAAAACACCTCGGTATAACGAATTTAATCATAAAGCCCTGATAAATATATTGAATTACGAAACAATTTACAGTATATTGTAAATATTGTATAATGACATTGGTGTATAAAGTTTTTTTTTTAATCAAAAATTATATTGCATTCTTTTTTTCTTAAATATGAATCCAATTACAATATTGTCGCGAAATAACAGGAATGGACATTATTTAGAAAATCTTGCCCTCTATAAATAGCTGCATAGTTTCAAAATAACGCCCATGCGCGCCCTGAAATAATCAAGGGCTTCAACAAATAAATAGATTTAGTAAACAAGCTTGGGAAAAATGTTAGATTTGTCAAATAACTCACATACGCGACTCTAAATAACGCGCAGTTGGACGTTATCGTTATTTCGCGACAGTACAGTACAATAAATGACAAATTTGACTAAAAAAAGAATCAATAATAAAATTGTACTCTTGAGATCAGTGTATAAAATCTGATCCCAAAAGTAAGTGAATCTTGTGCACAGGGTGCCGGTCAAAATCCCGACAAAAAAATCCCGACAGTAAAAATCCCGACAATCCCGACTTAGGTTAGGGTTAGGGTGAGCACATAGATTAGGGTTTGATTTAGACGATTTTATAGTAAAATTGCTCAATAAAATCTTTTTTTTTTGATTGTCGGGATTTTTGATTGTCGGGATTTTTTTGTCGGGATTATGGTATATGGGTTTAGTCGGCTGGCTTAGCTAGCCAACTAAATCATCGGCTAAGCGGCTGGCTAACGGCTAACTATTAGTTTGCATTCAGAATATTTCGGTATATTTGGTCCATATTTTATGTTCATTTATTTTCCTTTTTGAAATACAAGTCACTCTCGTTATAGTGAACTCTTGGTATAGTGAAGACTAATTAAAAAAATCTCAATATGGTGACGTTAGGCTCAAAGCCAGTTTATATAAATTCTCTCGATAAAGTGAATTTACTAATAAAATTCTTGTTATGATGAATTTTTTAAAAGTTTTTATTAATGGAATGGATCACTTCACTATAACGAGAGTGACTTGTATTCTTATAATAGTTTTTAGCCGCATTAGCCAGCTGATCACATTACATTGGCTGGCTTAGCCAGCTAAGCCGGCTTAGCTGCGGCTTCCTTAGCTGGCTTAAATTGATGATTTTTTGCAAAATGCAGAATATCGCAGAATTTGCAGAATTCACACATTTTTGCAGAAATTGGATTTTATCACGAATTGACTTAAAATTTATTTGACTAGGATCCAATCAAATTGCAAGTTTTGGTCGAGTGTTTCAAAGAATGGACAATCAATTGACACAAAATACGAGCATGGTTGTCTGAAAGCTTTTGGAACAGGAGTATTATCCCAAGTTTTGAGTACAGAAATAGCAGAAATTTGAGTTTTGAATGCAGTAACAGGGGTTTTCATTGCAGAAATTTGAGTTTTGAATGCAGTAACAGGAGTTTTTATTGCAGAAATTTGCTAAAATTTTATTTTGCAGATAATCGCAGAAATTAAATTTAATCACCACCACAGAATTTGAGTTTAATCACCACAGGAAATCATCGTCCCTGCTATAGTGTAGGTAAATTAGATTTGCAAATCCATGTAACAAAAATAAAACAATAAATTTTTATTACTTTAGGGTTAGAGTGAGGGCTGGGATTTTATCGGGCATTAGTATACACAAAATTTAGCAAGGAATTTTTTTTTAAGATATGAATGTTTTTTTTAAAAAAATAAAAAATAAAAAAAAAATGAAATTTTATGTTACACTGATCTTAAATTTTGATTGGCTAGTCTAATAGTTTTGTGTAACATTGTGTAAAACACCATAGGTGTAAAATCAATCGGTCGTATGATTTTAATATTTATACCTGGCTTGGGTAAATCTATTGGTCAGACAGAACTTAGATATCAAATCATAAATATTTCAGTATTTGCAAATATGTGGATATGGTTGTGGATAAAATGTTGTAAATTACATAAAATATTTTTATACGTGAAAAAAAATTTTTTCTACAGTGCGAGTAAAAAGTACTCGCGATTTTGGATTACATTGTAATAACATATGCCTTAAAAAATAGTATTGATTATGATATGTGTGCTATAAAAAGAAGCCAAAATGTTAGTGTTGAATCTTTTGCTAACTTATCAACTTATATACCTTTAATATATAACTGATCGTCTTCTCAATTGTCTATTATGCGCAAATCAATCTGTTAATGTTGTAGATAATAAAGAAATGCTTCTATGGCATCCCATATTCCATAAGTCTAAAAAAAAAATCTGTTAGAGTTTAGTTCCTACATCATAATTCAGTAATTATTAGTATTTTTTTTTTTTTATTATTAATTTAAAAATATCAGCAAACTACCAAATCAAATTAATAAAATTTTTTTATATATACAGTAGAATTATTACAGTAATATATACAATTATATATATATTGCAGCAGTAAACCATCTACCTAGAAATTTGTCCTTTATTTCTATTAAGATTCGTGTTCTTTTTTTTTACATATATTAGGGAAGTGCTGCAAAACGGGACGAAATTGACAATTTTTTCAAAAGGTATTTTTTTACATAAATTAATTTAAAATAAGATTAGGATCTTTTTTCATTTAAGACACAAAAGTAGTTGTGTTAATAAAATTTTGCTATATAGCTCCTTAAAATTTACATTTTCATACAACATTAAAAATTGATTTTCCGAAGTTGTCAATTTCGTCCCTTTCTGCAGCACCTAGCCCAATAGCCCAATGGCCCATTTGATCTACAACTATTTCATTTTAAAATTTGTCCATAATGTTATTACTGTATTATTGAAGTTGGTAAATCTCCAGATATTAAAGAATTCAAATCACATTCTGCTATCTTGAAATTTGGATCTCCATATTTTCGTAACGAACTTGTAAACAAAGGGTCAAATAATATTTTAAGAATCAATTTAAAGCAAAATATTTCAATTCAACATTTTGAAATTGTTATCAGGTAAACTATTACTTTATCAATTTAAAAACTATATATATTATGTGGTAATTTAATAAAATAGTTTAATTTAAGGTATATTTATGGAGGCGTATTTTCTTTAGAAAACCTTGATGAATCATCTGCTTTTGATATTTTGTTAGTTGCTTGTGAACTACTTCTTGAAGAATTAGTAAAGCACCTTGAGGCTCATTTGATTGAAGTAGAGGCACATTGGTTACGTTCACATTTTGCCTATGTTTACAAATCAAGCTTCGAAATTAATAAACTCCAATAATTACAAAAATGGAGGTCGACTAAAGCGGAGTTAATTCAATATATGATCTACACACTGCATAAATTACATTATTGATACCTATATAACCTTCTAACAATAATTGCATCAAAAAGGTAACCCTAACCCTAACCAAATTTCACTCCGCTTTAGCCGACCTCCAAAAATGGTGTAATAATGTCGCAGTAAAATATCCGAATACCATTTTTGATTCAGAAGATTTTACTACACTTCAAGAAAATGCACTTATTTCACTTATAAAGCGTGGTGATTTGCAATTAAAAGAAATAGAAGTTTGGAATTATGTAATTAAATGGGGTGTCGCAAAGAATTCAGGATTACCTTCTAATCCTGAAAATTGGACACAAGAAAATTTTCAGAATGTAAAAATTACTTTAAAAAATTGTTTGCCTCATATTCGTTATTTTCAAATTATTGGAGATGATGTTGTTGATAGTATACGTCCATATAAAAAACATCTTGAAAAAAATCTTTGGAAAGATCTATCTAATAAATTAATGGCTCCAAATAAACAAATTTCGTCAATTATTCTGCCACCACGTATTGTTTTAACACCAATATTACCAACACGAACAATAGATCAATTTTCAACAGTTATTACAGAAGAACATAAAGCTGAAATTGCCACATGGATTGATAAGAAAACTGAAACGTATGAAATTGTAAACATTCCCTATGAATTTAAATTAATTCTTCGAGGAACCAGAGATGGTTTTAGCTCAGATTCTTTTTGGAAATTATGTGATAAGCAACTAAATACCGTTACAGTTATGAAAGTTGAAGATACTGATGAAATTCTTGGTGGTTACAATCCCCTTGCTTGGAAAAAACCAAGAAAAAAGAGATACATAAGTTGTGGGAATAGTTTCATTTTTTCATTGAAAAATGGTACCATTAAATCATCCATTCTAAGTCGAGTACAAAATCCAGCTCAAGCTCTTTATTCTCGTAATAATTCTGGTGTAAACTTTGATGACCTTGTTATTTTCAATAATGAGGATGAATGTATTTATGAGAAGAATTCATACGAAAAGCAGATTAGAGATGTTGAGGGTGGCTTTTCTATAAACGAATATGAAATATTTCAGATTCATAATAAATGAAACAATCAATTTATAATACTTATTTGGATAGAAATAATTGTCGCGGCTGATACTGAAATTTTAACCTATTTTGATATGAAATTTTAAATTTTTTTTTTCGTTTTTGTCTTATAGGGTTAGGTTAAGGTTTGGGTGTAGATTTCATATTTTAAGAGTATAAGTTATGTGGATTTTAGTAGGACTTATAGTTTCAGCATCAGCCGCGACAATAATTGTTTATACAAATAAAAAGTCTAAAAATAATAACAATTACAGTAATTTTATCCACGACCAATTGTTTAATCACGAAAAATTTTTGAAGCTTTGTATTAATAATCTCAAAATATTTACATTATTTTAATGGCATTTTAGATGTTCGTAGCCTTTTGGGATGCTAATGTTTTTTAAATACAGTATAACCTCGATATAATAAACTTGATAAAATCATCTCGTTTTGACAATTCATTTTACAGTAGGAAATTCGTTTAATTAAAAAAAAAAAGAGTAAAAAAAATTAATTCTCAGGAAGTAAAAATAATAATAATTATTTACTGTTATTACTGTTATTAACATATGATAATAAAGTCTTTTTAAAACATATAATTTAAATTATTTATTATTTATTTATATAGTAAAAAAATTTTTTTGAGATACTTTGTTTCAGAGATTGACTCTCTTACTTGTCCCAACCACCACGTAGAGGTGTATCTCATCGGTTGGGAAGGTTTCCCCCAACCAATTTCTCCCGAATTTCCCCACCGGGAGTAGGTTGTTCCACTTGAATCAATTTGATCCAATAAGCTTTGGCTCATAACCTCTAGAGCTCAGATACTAAACTAAACTAAACATATTACTATACTATCTATTTATCCTCCCTTCTCCTTCCTTCCACCTAAAACCGCTAACTCATAAGTTTTGACTCTTAAGAAAAGTACGTAACCAGTCCCTTCTCCAGGACCAGTAGACCTTAAGTAGGGGAAATGCAAAAGCTTATGCCTAATTAACAGTTTTAATAAGACCAACAATACCAATTACGACATAAACCTACCAAAAGTAAACCCGCCAAAAGTAATGTAAACTCACCAAAAACAACCCAACCAACCAAAAACAGTCTTAACCCACCAACAACAACTTTAATCTACCAAAAATGACCTTAACCCACCGAAAACAATCTTAAACCCATCAACAACAACTTTAACCTACCAAAAATGTCCTTAACCCATCAACAACAATCTAAACCTACCAAAGACAACCGTAACCCACCAACAACAACCTAATCCACCAAAAACAACAACCTAAACCAAACCAAAGCTCACGACGATCTAAACCTATACACTAACACCATTCAACAACACAATTTCTATTATCAACAATAAACAAAAGTTATACTAAAAACAAAAAGTTATAATGAAAATGAAGGTTTTAATAAAATATAAATGTAAATAACGATAATGAAAATGAAGATTGTAATAATAAAATATAAAATATAAACAACTGTAATAAAATATGTAAACAAACTAATAAGTAAAAATTGACGATCCCGTGACTGATCTAACAATATTCCCCAAGTTTTGATTGGCTGGGATTATTCGTGCCAATTTACATTCCACCTTCAAAATAGAAGGTGACGGATTAGGGTTAGTAGGCGACATTATACTAAAATTTTGCAAGGAATTTTTTTTTGTTAGTGCATAAAAGGTGATTATTTCTTCGAAGTTTTGCGATAAGTGCAGAAGTGTGACTTTTCAAAAAAAAAAAGCGATTGTTGTTTTGATCATCACGTTACTTCTGATCTTGCATCCTGATTGGCCACTATCGAAACTTGAATTAATAAACCCCTAAACATCAATACCTGATACAGTATTTGAATATACAAAGTCACTCTATAATATAGTGAAAATAAATTCAAAACCAGTCCATATAAAAATCCTCTCGATATAGTGAATTTATTAAAAACTTCTCGATATAATGAAATTTTAAAAATTATAATAAATAATTTTTATATTATACTAAGATGAGTTCAACATAACATCTCGTTCCTTAATATATCTATAGAATTATCTGAAACTTAAGAAGAAATATACAGTATTTAATTAATATATACGTTGGGTGTGCTGACCGACACATTACCATGTGGGGAATTATAATGTTATGGATTTATTAAGGTAAGTACGTAACTACTCCACTACTCCTCGT
Source organism: Gigaspora rosea (assembly GCA_003550325.1). Taxonomy (NCBI): domain Eukaryota; kingdom Fungi; phylum Glomeromycota; class Glomeromycetes; order Diversisporales; family Gigasporaceae; genus Gigaspora; species Gigaspora rosea. The sequence continues at coordinate 370,871 of QKWP01000135.1, read as the reverse complement.
CCGGAACAATAGACCTTATCCATAACTATAATTGGTGGTAGAATTAATGAATTACGGCAATTAAGGCGATACTGTAATACCATAACATTATAATATTATAATGTTATACTTAAGCAATTATGAGACACAGTTACTCCAAACCAGAAACTGATGAAATGGCCATACAACCATTCATTCACATTAATTAGTCGGTGAGTATAAAAGTTATTTACATTCGATTTAAAGTGTAATTATCTGTATGATAGAAGTGAATAAAAAATATTTTATGATTACAAAGGGAACTAAAATACGGAATGTGATGAAGTAAGATATCAATAATGTGGAGCAACAGAAGATGGCAAGTATAAATAAGAATACTGATAATTGCACGAAATTATTTCAACTTTGAGTTTTCGCATATGATAATGAATTCCATTCAATGAACTAGATAATGCTAAAAGAATTGGAAAAGAAGAGTTTAGCTTTATGATATTTGTTTGATGATTGGTTTAATTATGTAAGAACATATAAACTATCTAGTAATTACAACTGTTATTCCTTAAGTGAAAAATAGAAAGTTTCATGAGTCATTAATCATGCTTAACTGTTTGTTTGCTTTTCATATTTGTCTAATGTGCAACAAGAAATTTAATTAAAAATCATGTTTATAAAGATTTGTGAGAGTTTTGTCACGTGAACAATTATACATACTGTTATTGTAATCTGACAATGATGTTTATTTTCTGATAATTTAGCTCGCTAAAGTACCCGACTTAGAACGTTTTTTGAGATATCAGATATAGCACCCCTGGCGACGTAACAAAGGGGCACTAGTGAAACTAATTATTGTTTGACCAAACGGGTTTGGTTATTGGTTAAATTGGTTAAATTGGTTAAATTGGTAAATAGACAAATTCAAATTTGCATATAATGCCTTAATCTTTTTTATTATCTTCAATATTTAAAACTTAAGGTTTTGGGTCAAAATCCCGACAGACAAAATTCCGACAATAAATTGTCTGGATTTATAGCCAATGCAAACCTCACACTGGAAATTTGTCATGATTTGGTTTGGCTAATTCCCATAACTATATTCACGATGGAAATCATAATTGTGTAGACGATGGTCAACTAAGAAACGGTGACTCTCCTAAAACATTGTAAATTGAATGATTCCACTAATTATGTGAGAAAATGGATTTTCTTATACACCTTATTTTCATATTCTTACCGCTATGTTTGTTGGTTATTGGTGAAGAAATCGAATTAACACTTATAACGAATGGTAGAGTACAATTGGAGTTAGTATTAAATAAATCAGGAGGAAGTGGATTTCAAGAAAGTACTGGCGGTGGAAAAATGATATAATTTTCCGGGACCGCTGGTCTCGGAAATTTTTTATTTATTATCTTTTTTTTTTATTTGTACGTTATTCCGGCAACAATTTTTGTGAAAAATAAAGAAGGGGTCTGCTAGACTACACTTTTACTTTAATGCGATTGTGTAAACTTGTCAAGTATAAAATTGAGACAAAATTTTAGAACCTTTTATAATATAATATTTATTTATTTTTGATTAGGCCTGACTAAAATTTGGATGAAGTGATTAACTTGAAACCTTTAATGTAATTATTCTTCACCAATCAGCCTATCTTAATCAGTTAAAAATTCACAATATTGTATTTTCTAGGATCTTCACTTTGATAAAATAAAATCGTATATCTAAGTCACTACAAAAACATCTCACTGCTCACTTATGTTTATCAGCCTCAGTAAGAATCGAAAATTTATCAGGATCTACTGCTGTTCCATGTTTAAAAGGCATATTGATAAAGACATTCCATTTTATTTTAATTTGTTTTGGAGCTTTGTTTGGTATATTAACCTGAGTTGAATCTTTTAAATTCGTTTCTGACAATTATAATTTGCCCAGATTTTGATTAAAGTTAATTTATGCAAAAAATATATTAATAAAGTTTTTTTTTAACGCCATTATGATCATAAAATTTCATGCACAAATAAATTAACTTCGCTACCAAAGTTTCAATCAAAAATATTTTTATATATTAAGACGTATGTAAGAAAAGCAATGTATAAATTAAAAGCTGAACATTAAACCAACTCGGTAAGCACAACATTAAAATCTATTGCTAGACCACATCTAAGAGTAATATAATGGTTGGCAATAATCAGTATCACGTTATAACAAATAAATCTATAAAATTCACTTATACTCTTTTATTAATAAAACCAACCCTAAATCTAATCTAACTAAAAAAAAAAAAAGCTGACAAAAAAGACCCCAAAAATTTATCACGATCATACAATTAATCTTACATGAAATCATCGTCTTCTCGAATAAATGGCGAGGCTTCATTGTGCTTAAAAAATTGGATGCAAATTGGATGGAGGCGGTAATTTTAGAATAAATTTATCGTTACATCTGTTATTAACCCTATGACATCTAATATTGCATGTGACTATGGGACTCGGCCCTAAGCTGACTTGGACCGGGTTCAAATTAAAACTCGACTTCTGAGTCGGACTTTTAACATCCCTACCATGTAGTACGTCATATAACCGATAATTAAATCATCAGTATATATATTTTTATACAGTATATATAAAATATATACTATATACTCAGCAAATAGTTAGTTCACATCTGATTACAACGACATTCCTTAAAATTTCAACTACCTAACGATAATATGAAAATGCCTTTGATTAAACTAGCATCTGAATATAACGAACAAAATTACAGTATTTTTGATAAATACAACCACTTTTTATATACTCAGCAAATAGTTAGTTCACATCTGATTATAACGACATTCCTAAAATTTCAACTACCTAACGATAATATGAAAATGCCTTTAATTAAACTAGCATCTGAATATAACGAACAAAAATTACAGTATTTTTGATAAATACAACCACTTTTTATATACAAAAATTCGTACGTACGTACGTACAGTACATATATACTTTAATATACAAATTATATATAGTATAGTTTAAATGTTTGTATATCAGATTACGTAGCATTTAACAAACAAGTTTGTGTATAAAATAGAAATGATGCGTAGTTCTTTAAATGTCATGAATAGAAATTCAAATTACACAATTTTTCATTTAAAAAAATTCGTTAAAAAGGAAAATGATTTTAATACGTAGCGATAAGCACCGGATAATTCTTAAAAAGGTTGTATTATTAAAACTGGAAAATTGTTTGCCCATAGACATTTTTTTTTTGTTTATCTTTTGACCAGAATTTAGAAAAGTTTTGGCCAAAAAATGTCCGACTTAAATAATACCACCTTCTTTAGAATTATCTGAGGGCCCAGTAATCGTCAAATAAAATTCTATGTTACACGTGTAAATAGACAAATATTTATGTGTTTTTTTAAAACAATCTATTGGCTTGAGTAATTATATCTGATAAAGATAAGGCAAATATTCAAATATAATTGGTGTTAACGTTAACCGTAACTTTGTCATTAAAGCACATTCTCAATATAGAAGTTTACCTTTGGTTTTCGACGAATTGGGGATTTTGAGACGATTAGGGAATATCCTTATGCAACATATACACAAACGATAAAACTTTAGATGAGAAAGAAAGCATTTTGTCTGTTTGAAAAAAAAAAACGTGGCGTAGGTAAGTTTTACTTAATAAACAATCGCTATTTTAAATATTATACTATTATATTCAAATTATGATTTCATAATTAAAACCGGTCTATTATTATTAAAGTTAGACCCGACTGAATAGACCGAGTACTGGAATAGACCGAAATGATTCAAACTTAAAAATATCTAGAATTCTGAAGATCGAATGAAGTTTACATTACGTATATCAGATATAGTATATTATACATACGGTTCTTATTTCGGAAGATTATAGAAAAAGTAATGAACGGCTATGAACGGCCGTTTATCCTATTATGTAAGCCAAAAAATTTGATAATTATATAAATGATATATTGTACACATGTAACTATGTAACTAGAGTGTAACGAGCACAAAAACTCATTCAAAAATTCGTACCTAAAAAAGTAATTTTGATTTGGAAAACAAATTATTCATTGTAAATGTAAATACAAAAATTTTTTTTTTTTTGATTTATAAATATGTTTAGAATTAATTTGTTAAGTTTCGTTTAGGTTTCTCATGAATAAAAATAATTTAATTAAATTTTGGTCTTTGTCACCACTCCGGTGATCATTTAATCTTAAAAATGTCATTTTATCCACCTAATTTATAGATCTTTTTTTTTAAGAATATACGGTAGTTTAAAATCTTTTGACATATTTATATCGGTAAGTTCTTTCTTATTTTTATTTAAAAATTTTCTCATTATTTGTTAATAAAGCGAATAACGAGAAAATTCTTCAAAAAAATAATTACGGCTATTTTACATAAAAAACAACCTTAAAAGGCCATGTCTCACAATTCCACCAAAATGTATGACGAAGATGATGACGTTAAAAACATTGGCGCTGAGCGCCTATCTCAGTCTCAAAAGTCCCATGATCATTCCACCCCTTCATCTCATTCTTCTCCTCCTTCCAACCGAAATCGAAACAGTGATATTATTAATACTGATTACTTATATCCAAATCAACAACAACAAAATATATCGAATAAAAGTTCAAACAACACTAGCAACACAAATTTAAGCAATAATCAAAGTTCTAATTCTACTGAAAGATATAGTAAAATATTTCCGGATTTATTTTCAAATTCTTCAAATAATTCTTTTAGAAATTCTACTTCAAAACGTAGTTCTAATATTATAAATCCTTATCAACCTCCTAATCAAAGAAGAGATCCTGACTTTGATGATTCTAATTTAAATAGTGATCAATACGAACCTTTAAACGCTCGTCGTCATAAATCTTATTTGTCAACTTCTTCTTCTCAACCCTCACCTACACTGACAGAAGATCCAAATAATAATAAAAAAGAATTCTCATCATTTTTACAAAATCGAAGAAAATCTCTTTGCTTGTGTTGTGGAATTTTTGCTTTAATAATTTTAATCATGATTCCTATTTTTTTATTTGTGGTTGCACCTGCCATCGCTCGAAATGTTGTTGCTGAATCAAAAATATCTTTCAGAAATGTAAAATTATCTAATATTTCTGAAGATAACTTTTCATTAACCTTTTCCGGTGCTGGTAAATATATTTTCAAATTTCTTATTCCTAATCAATTTTATCGATTTTATTAATATTAATCATTTCTTTTCTTATATATATCTTTGTATTGTATATATTATTTTTAGTTACAAATACTGGTCCACTATCGGCAACTATAACAATTCCTGATGGTGTTTCAGTCTCTTTTAAAAATTCGACATTAGGCAGTATGCCTATGGACACTATTAATACTAAACCTTTTAATGGTGCTACTCTAGAATCTACAAATTTATTTAAAGTAGTGGACAAGGAAGCTCTTACAATATTTAGTAAATTTATGTTGACTGAAAAAGAATTTACTTGGCATTTAGAAGGAAATACTATTATCAAATGTTCAGGCTTGACTATTAATGATGTTGAATTATCAAAAGATGTTACTTTAAGTGGTACTTAATATCATTTAATATTTATTATTTATTATTATTTTATATTTAATATTTAATATTTAATATTATTTATGTTTTTCGTTTAATTTATGTACCTTTTATTAAGATAAATTTTTTCATTTTTTTTTTATAGGAATGAATAATTTTCCAAACGTGACTGTAAATAATTTTGATGCACCTTCTGATCATCCTGATGGTGGAATTGCAATCTCAATTATATCCACGATAAATAATCCTTCCCAAATTAGTGTTGAATTAGGTGATATAATGTTTGATCTTGTTCATATGGATCAAACTATTGGTCAAATTGTTTCAACAAATTTCACTCTTTTACAAGGTGATAATAAACTTTCTCTAGAAGGTCGTTTATTACCTCAAAATTCATCAGCTGGTGTAACTGCTGTTAGTGATTTATTTTCAAAATTTATTGTTGGTGAAGATTCTTTTATTAATGTTATTGCTAAGATGGTTAAACCAAATAATTCTGCTACCCCAATCTCTTGGCTTCAAGATGCATTTAATGGAACTGTATTAAATGTAATTTTTCCTGGAAGAAAAGATCTAAACATTATTCATAGTGTCTCTATAGATTCTTTAGATCTTGTATTTAATCCAGAGGATCAATACACTCCTATGGCATCATCTTCTTTACTCTCTGCTTCTTTTAGTATTCCATTTGGTTTTCAACTTTTTGTACAACAAATTTCACAAGACATTGAATTATTTGATGGTCAAACAAAATTAGCAACTCTTAGTATTCCATTTACTAATGCTTCTGGTGATTCTCAATCCGGAAATCTTACTTCAAGTTTTGCTCCAACTCAATTTAAGGTTGTTTCGGGTTCTGAAAAAATTTTTAATGATTTTGCCAAAAGATTAACCTTGGAAAAAAATGTTACATTTACAATGAAAGGTATAGAAAATGTAATTTCTAACACTTCAATTGGTAATGTAAAAATTGAAGGAATAAAATTCAGTGTCCAAACAACTCTTCAAGGAATTCAAGGTCTTAAATCTTCACCAACTGTTATTAATTCTTTAAAAGTTACCGGTGGTTCTCCTGAACATATAAACATTGAATTATTAGTTAATTTATCAAATCCATCAAATGTTAAAATTGCTCTTAATAGTGATGTAACTTTTGATTTGATATGTAATGAAACTATAATTGGTACTGTAATAATACCAAATCTTGTACTTGATCGTGGTGAAAATAATCTTAAAGTACTTGCATTATTTTCACCAAATGGTGATGAAGAACGTCAAGTTGGTCGAATTTTGTTGAATAATTTCTTGGCAGGGAAAACAAATAATGTTTCAATCAAAGGAAATGAAACTTCGACCACTTTGGAACCTTTACGACAAGCTTTTGAAGCTATAGAATTGACAACGGTTATGCCTGGTCTTGTTACAGATATACCAATATTAAATAGAACATTTTTCTCAATTAGATTCAATTCTTTATTTGATAAAAAAGGGAAGGCTGCAATTGAAATATTTAATCCGTTAGATACAGTTATAAGATTTTTAAAAATTGATGCAAATGTTACGGTGAAAAATGAATCAATTGGTGTAATTAATCAAATATTTGATGAAAATGATCAAATTGTCGTTCAAGGTGGTCAAAGTTTAATAAGCCATGATATGGAATTGGATTTGAAAATTAGTGTTAAAGCTATAAAGAGTTTAGTAGATGCTGTAAACGGTGACTTGAAAGTTAATGTCACAAGTAATATTACTATTAGTGTTGGAGATGATAATGGTGGATTTGTTACTGATATTGAATATTGTAAGTATATTTTTTTTTTTATTGTATTTTTAGTTTATTTTTCCTTGGTTATTTTGAATCTTAATATCTTAATATCTATTATATTTTTTTCTTTTGTTAACTAGCACAAAATGAAGTACCATCAGAGCTTAAAAATAAAAATAGTAATGATGTATTACCTTTCTTTTAATTATTAAATTTATCCGAATTTCATTATTAAAAACAAGTTTTGGTTTAAGGTTCCTTAGTTTGTTTTAATTTGACATTCTTTTGTATAGATCGTTTTCTATTTTCTTTTTCTTTTATTTTTTTTTTTTTTATGTATTAAAAAAACAATTTGTAACATAGCTTAATTTCAAAAATGAAAAATGAAAAAAAGCACAATTTTGCATTATAAAAACTACATATTAATCATATATTTATCAGTTATGTTGGTATGTTTGATATATCTAGAATACATATTACGCGGTATGCTGTTCAACTTTGAAATTAATAATTTGTTACAAGTGATCTGCTCAGTACGAGATCCTCGCACAAGTTACTTCATATATTATATCTCTCGCGAAAACAAAACTTTATGAAAAAATCTTTGTTTAACGATTAGTAGTTTTTATCAAATGTACTTTTTTGATAAAAACAATTTTTAATTTGACAAAGTTCGTTCGTACTTTGTACGTTTATAATTACGTACGAAAAAAAAGAAATTCTACTTTAATTCTTTCCTTATACCAGAAAAACAATTTTACGCAATGAGGACTTGTGGATAGCTTTAATAAGAAATGCGCATATTACAAATAGGTGCCTAACATTATTTTGAAGTAGCCATGATTCCCAATTCATCAAATACACTAATATAAAAAAATAATATAAAACGCGTTTCTTGAATATGTGCCAGGTTACTGGCGTAGTAATCTCTGCAGCCAGATTGCTGGCCAAAGTAATTCGCGTGAATTGATTATACTTTAATTTTTATCCAATAAATTCATGTTTGAATTACAATAATAAAATTAGAAATTTTACTACTACAAAGTACAGTAAGCAATACTTTATTATGGAGTTGTGCTAAAGGACATGAATGGTATGTATGCCCTTCTCAATAGAATAAAAAACCAAGGTGCATGGTGTCCCTATTGTTCAAAATATAAACGCGAAAATTTGTGTCGAGAAATTGTCTTGTCAACCTGAATTTCTCAAAACTCCAGAACATCCAAATGGTTTACATCTTGATATTTATTATCCAGAATACGGATTTGCGATTGAAGTGCAAGGTGAGCAACACGACCATTATATAGAATTCTTTCATAGAGGAGAATCAAATAATTTCATTAAACAGCAGGCACGTGATCAACTCAAGAAAGAATTGTGCGAAGAAAACTGGATCATTTTAAGATATGTCTGGTACTATGAAGACCCATATATAGTTATCCCAGAGCATCTTCAAGAAATTGGGCCTTATTGAGTAAACTTAAAACTTCAATTGCTTTTGCGGTTTATTAATCACTTTATCAATAAAATTGGGAACATTGTTCTCTATCGAAAATGCGATCGAAAATTTACTGAACCAAGGTTAGAAATTCACAAAAGTAAATGACTTTAGAGGATACATTATTAATATAACATAATTTTTTTCCATGCGCATATTACAGTATACAACTAGTCAATATATTTTATTGGTGAATAAATTACGATGTCTACTCTAAAGTCTTTCTTCCTTTATATGATGCACATACCATATCCCTTCACTTTATCCAGTCTGGTTGAAGTTAGAACGTATAAAAAATAAATGAATAAGACTGATGCTTTATTATATTTGATATTACAATTTGGCAATTGCACAGACTATCATTTTTTGATCGATGTTAGATATGATATGGCTTTACAATAAGAATAATACAGGTAAAATATATATTATATTGGTATCTCCAGGGATACAATTTACAGTTCTATGATATTGTGGAAGTGTTCTGAAATTCTTGCAACTTATACCTATGACATAATCACCATTGATATTTCTAACCTTTTTGCTCACGTATATGAGATTTTTCGTAGTGTTTCATGAAAGAGTGATCATCGGTAAATTGGTTGCTACACTTAGGGCAGTTAATTCGTGATTCTGATTTTTTTGATGTTTTTGTTGATGTTTTTGTTGACCTTGATTCCTATAACAGATCAAAGTATATGAATTTACTGTATAAGTGATAAAAAATATGAAAGAACAATAATGACATACTTGTGAAATAATATCTTTGATCATCTCGACATCCAACGTAAACCCTGGTAATATATCCCCTCCATCTACATCCTTCCAGGTGCGCTCACGACGAAAGACTTCTCCCTTCTCATTTCGCTTATATATCCACATTTTTTCGTTTTTAGGATCGATCAACAAACCCATTTGTACTGAGGTACCCATTGCAAAGTATTCAATTTTAAACTTTTCATCCAAATCATCAAATACTTTCTTCTTGGTAGTATCCGAAACCTCAATAACAATCATTGGTGTAAAGGGTTCACCTTTGAAAGTCCAGAGTTGTTGTTGAGTCAAATGACAATATACATCTTTCGAAGTAAAGGATACATCGGGGGCACGAATCGTTCTTCTTCCTCCAACATGGAAATTGAACCCTCCTTGGGAGGAAGTGACGAACCTCCCTGACCAGTTTGAACATTCCAATTACCTAGTTGCCTACCAATTTCTGAGACAACAGCTTCCATATTGATAGTTGATTGTGGCATAGGTATTAGTTTTCCGTTTTTGTCATGTTCGAAAAGATTAACAGGTTGGCCGTTAATTTCAAAGGTATGGTATTTTAACTGGTCATTTATATACTCGAATTCCTCAAAGGTGTAGCTACGGTTAAGGTCCAAATCGTTAAGATTTATTTTTTGTTGAGCTTTCGACGACATATTTGCAGATAAAAAAAAAAAAATAGGAAATAAGCAATTTATATAATTAGGTAATCATATTCATATTACACAAGATCCTTACTATTTTGAAATATTCCGAAATATAAGATACCATCCTTGATTCCAAAGTAGATGCAATTGACACAAGCAATCATAAGAAGGACGCCAGCGATTGGAAGCAACTAAGATAATGTAAGAGGTGAGAAGAGCCATCGGTTATTCTAATAATGTAAGAGGTGAGAAGAGCATAGTTTATTCTAATAAAATACAACGATTCCCGCAATTCCAGCAGTAATTATTACGATTAAAGCAATACAAATAATACGAAAAAAAGAAAATATTTTATAACAAGTTAAAAACCGTTTAGACATTTTGCAATTTAAAGATTAGTAATTGCTACAATTTATATCAAACTAATGATAGTATCTGGTATTGAAATTTGACTATGTAGTTGCTTTGTAGATAAATTAAAATTATATTTCGTCACTTGTATATACTGAGGCGTGCAACATCGGGTTATGAAAACCAATTAATTTTTATGTTAGTATGTTTGATTTTAATAGACCGTTATACAGCCACTGTACGTGCTGTACGTGCCAGCTCTTACAATTATTAAGTTCCTTAATGTCGAAACTTTTCATGGCAATAAATTACGATATATTACTAAGTCTGGTGAGATGAAATTAAAATTCAGGATTACAGATTCCCTTTGACGACACACATATACCTTAGCAGTTATGTAATAATAATATATTTTCATTAAATACCTAATGCGACTAAAATAATTATAATAATACAATAACATGTCTATTTAACATATCATATCTGTTATCTGCGCCACAGACCTCATGTATCGATATACTTAAACCTCAACCTTAACATAATTTTTGCTTATACCCATGTTTCATATACTATATACCAGCACAAAAGTTTTTCTTTAAATAAATTATATTCTATTGTTCTTTAATAATTTTTTTAGTAAGAAATGTGAATTAATTAAACCTTGAATTATTGGTCGTCAGGAATTTCTGATAATCTGCTTATCTCTCCTGTTTTGATACATATGATTCGAATGTTTTGGTGATTCAATGTTAGGTTTAATTTTATCGGCTTCTAAAAATTGTTTCTTGATTTCATTATCATCATCCTGTTTCATTTCGTCAAGCCAATGACCAATTTTGTGTGCAATATCAGTTGCCGTGGGCCGTTTATTCTGATCCCGGTCAATGCATCTCTTGGCCAATTTAACGTAACAATCTGGTGTTTTCTTATTAAATTCTGGTCTTTTTCCTTGACAAATTCTTACCGCAAACTTAGTATCGTCAAAAGATTCACCATCAAATACTTTTCTTCCCGTTGATATTTCGGACATGATAACCCCAAAGCTGTAGATATCAGCTGCTTGCGTACACTCATTACCCATTAGAACTTCGGGAGCTACATATGGCACAACATCATTAATTTCTTCTTGTTTGGTATCAGATGATACCGACAGTCCCAAATCAGTAATATATGCACTGTGTAAATGATTTTGCAAGATATTTCCAGAATGCAAATCTCGATGAACCAATTCTTGTAAATGGATTGATTCAAGATCTGAAACGATGGAATACAACACATTCAACTTATCTTTCCATGCCATTTGTGCTACATCAGAAAGATTTTGATGCAATGAGCCTTTACTCGCGTAATTCAAAACGATAATGTAATCTTTAGATTTATCATCTCTTGATACTCCGTGACATTTTAAGAATGATGGATTGTCGTATCCGATCTCGCAATATTGTTTCAACTACCATTATTAAATTATATAAGTTTTTAAAATAAAAAATATAGCATTATTAACAAATTGACAAATTTTAATTACATTAATATTACTTCACTGATAAATTCTTGATTACATTTATTTGAACCATGAATCAATTTAAGTGCAATTGGCATCTCAGTCTCCATATTTTTATTGAGCCAATACGCGTAATGCACAGTTGCGAATCCACCTCTTCTTATCTCTCGTATATTTCCGAATTCGTTATAACAGATAAGGAATCCACGACAGTTGATATTTTTCCTCCTCTAATATTTTTTTCAAGTTATCATCAATATCATCAATTTCCTCATATGATACCTTGTTTATCCTTGTTACATCTCTTTCCTTTCGATACCAATGATTAGCTCGTTGTATATCTCTCGGTACACCGATTCCATTTCGATAACAATCACCAACTTCTGAAATCCCTGCAGCTTCGCCCATATCCGCAACCTTCTTAAAATATTCAAATGCTTTTTTTTCATCCTTTTCAATTCCACTTCCGTCCAAATAGCAATACCCAACATTAAATGCTCCGTCAGCGTGCTCCATTTCTGCAGCTTTTTGATAATAAATGAATGCCCTATGTTTATCCTTTTCAACTCCAATTCCTTCATCATAACAACATCCAACGTTATTTGTTCCTCTGGCATGCCTCTCTGTAGCTTTTTGATAATAAATGAATGCCTTATGCCCATCCTTTTCAACTCCAATTCCTTCATCATAGCAATATCCAACATTAAATATTCCTTCATCAAGTTCCATATCAGCAGACTTTTGATAATAAGTAAATGCCTTATGTTCATCCTTTTCTATCCATTTACCATGCTGATAACAATGTGCAAGAATTATTTGAGCCATAAAATTGATTTGACTTTCTAAGCACCATTTTATTACATTATCTGAAGTTTGGTTCTTCTTTGCTAAAAATTGTTCACATATGTTAAAGATTTGTTCTACAATTTTGCCCTTCAATCTTTCTTTATTATATAGATTATATAATTCTTTTTTTTTTTTTTTTTTTTAAAGAGAGGTCTATTCTCTAATACTTTATTAGATTTATAAATTATACATATATATACTACATGTAGGAATATACTAATCTATTATGAAGTAGAGGTAAGAGCTACTTTACTCTTGACCTAATTCTTTACTAGAATGGTTGTAGACCTCTAGATTTTGAGTATGTGGTTGGGACGGAGATTGTTTGTGGCAATAAGTTTGTCTATAGCAGTATTTATACAAAATGGGGTTGGTGGAGATGTTTTCGTCATTATCGGGGGAGAAAGTGGAGGGGGAGGAGGAACTACTTCTGTAGGGTTGCATCAGTCCTGAAAAAGACCGGTCCAGGACCGGTCCTGGACTGGGACCGATAAGGACCGTGGGACTATTAAAGGACCGGTCCTGGGACCGGTCCTTGTAAACATAACTGTGATATTTGTATCACCCAATCAAATTTCTTGATCAGGTGTAACGTAGATCATATGATCTTTGTTGACATCTACAGTAAATAATTACGTCATTTTTGGCCAATAAAATCTTATGCATTAAGATTGATGTAATCACTAAAGAACCGTTATGGGACCGAAGGACCGGACCAGACCGGGACCGTAAACACTATGATAACGGTCCTCTTAGGGACTGGACCGGACCGGACCGATGCAACCCTATACTTCTGTATGTCGAGATATACGAGATGGAATCCATATTTTCTTGTAGATGAATTCGGTGATGTTGTGGTGGAGTAGAAGTGTTAGTTTGTTCTTCAGGTATGGAGAAGAGAAGGGAGCTAGTGTTCTTCTTGTGATTATCCCGATCAGAATTTTCTTTGAGACGTGTAGTTCGAGATAGGATTGAATGAAGTTTTCAGGGTTGTTCAATAGTTTTTCTTTTTTCCTTGCAGTTTCGATTAAGATTTTTCTGAGTTCTGTTTTGAAGTTGAAAGGGTTAGAGATGCAAGTTAGTAGATGGGAGTATAGTAGTCTTCGGGTCCTGAGTAGCATCTTGCGCATAGGTAGTTTGGGTGGTTTTTAAGGTTATGAAGGTGTAAGAGAAGTGAAGTAGGTAATTCTTCCGCAAGCAGTTTCATTTTGAAGTTCTTCAAGTTGGATAGTGCCGGGTTGGTATATAGTGCTTTTGGTTTATCATTGTATGATATAGTTGCAAGGGTGGCATTCCAGTCGATGTCGTCTAGGTGGTTTTCCCATAGACTTATTCTTTGCTGGTAGTGCCATCATATAAGGTTGGTAGTTTGGTGTATAAGTTTGATTGTTGATTTTAGTGAGTGAGAGATAGCAAAGTCGTTCAAGAGAGGTGTATAGCGATTGTATAAGAAGTTCTGTGGGGTTGTGTTAAGTTGGTGTGGAGGGAGAGGATCGGTTATAGTTAATTCCTTGTTGTATATAGTGTTGATTTTTCTTTCGCCGATTATTGCTGCAGTCATACGCAGTAGAAGGGGCCATTGTGTTTGATCTAGTCGTAAGTAGAACCGCAGACATTAGAACATCAATTAACAAAAGGCAGGGGGTGTAGAGTGACGTATTGACGTCACTACCTCAATTTTATATGACATAAGAGTGACGTAGTGACGTCACTACCTCAGACTTTTCAAATGTTTGCAGCTATAGTCGTAAGTGTTGTAGGAAGTGGGTATCGGTAGCTTGTGTTATGATGGTATGTAGGGAGGAATTATTGGTGATTATTTCTAATTTCGCGTAATTGTGGGTGGTAGAGACCATAAAGGTTAGTAGGGTTAGGAGGGTAGTGGTTTTTGAGGGCCAGATGTTGTTGTAACAGCTTATTGTAGGCCCATCTGTTCCGATTCGACCAGTGGCGATAATTTTTTGTTGATTAGATAATTGAAGTTTTTTTGAAGTGAGATATAGTGTTAGGTTTTTCTTCTTAAAATTGGTAGATACTAGTGTCTCCCATGTTTTTAATGGTGGTTCATCGAATGCCATAAGGGGTCTTTGTATTTTAGTGAGTCGTGTATCAGTTATTGTTGTCTTCTTTCGATGTAATTGTTGTAGTGATCTTTTGATATCTTCTATGTTCGCATGTATTGTGAGTTTATAGTCGATTTGTAGATTGTGGATGTATTCCTTATCTAATAGTAGATAACAAGATCAATGTCATGAACTGCTGTTTGGGAGTGAACATCCCGCACATGCGTTTAATATTTGGTTTCCTTGATATAGGAAGTGTTTGCCGTATAGTGTTTTTTGATTTGGGTTAAATATTTTAGTTATTTCACTATTGTGGGTTAGTATCCAACCCTTCTTTTTTGGTGTCCAAGGAGGGGTTAGAAATGGGTTTGAGTTATTTATTTTTAAGGTAGGTGTTGCAGAGGAGGTAATTAGGTCTTGTATTAGATGGAACCATTTTGGTGTTCTTCCGTGAGGTATTTTCCTGATGTTGTGGTGGAAGGTCGTCCAATTTAGTAGGACATTATTTGTTAAATTGAGGAATTGTTCTATGCAGTTTATATTGTGACAATTTAGCATTTCTTTTAGGTGGGTGCATTTAGGGTGTGTAAGTATAAGTGGGTTGAGGGAGGTTCCAAGAAGTAAGGTGGTTACGGGCCAGTTGTTGAGTGGTCTTGTAAATTTTAGGTTTAGTTTGTGAATTGCTATTACAAATTGTCTGGTGTGAGTTAGGTATTCTAAGTGAGGGAGGGCTGGCAATTCTTCCAAGATTGATTTATTTGTATATGCAGCATTCTGTATTTGTTGGATGCGGATCTTTATATATGAGTTATCAAATTTGTGGTAGTTTAAATTGCATTGTAAGTTTGTTATGAGAGTAGTCAGTTGCGCTTGTTCTATGTTGGTCACAGCATATATCGCATCGCAGTTCAGGAAGGAGTTAGGTACGCCTCTAGCTATTCTTGCTTTCAATCTGATGATTTTTGTTATTAACTTATTGATGGAGGTGAGTTGTGAAGGGTTTAGGTAAGAGGAAAGGATACGGTATTGAAATATAGGTATAATGACGTGATTGTAAATGTAGGCAGCTTGTTTTTCAGTTATTTTAGCATAGTGTAGTTTTCTTAGGTTTGTTTTGATCTCTGAAATTATGAGCTTTTGAACGTGGTTGGGAGTTTTGTTAGTCATATACCAGGCACTCAGTTATTTGAGAGGGATGTTTTTAGGAAGAGCAGTAATTGTTGTGCCGTCAAAGCAGACAGATTGTGGAGAGAGCTTAGAGTTAGTGATTAAGAAGGATTTGGAGGGATTAACTTTTATATTGTTTAGTTTGTAAAAGCTAGTTGCGAGATCTAGGATTTCTGTGAGGGTTTGTTTGTTAGAGGCGAACCAGAGGGAGTCGTCCATATATGCCATTACTGATGAGTTGATTAGTTTAGGTGGGTTAGTCTGGATACTACTAGAATAGCCAGTAAATTTCTTGTGGATGGTTGAGATAAGGGGATCGTAATATATTTTCCATAGCAAGGGGAAGAAGGTTTCTCCTTGGTCAATTCTATCCATTACTGAGTAAGGTTCAGTGAAACCGAGGTCAGTAATAACTTGGTTGGTTCAGTTGGATAGTATGTAGACTAGGAGGTCAATTATTGTTTCCGGGATTTTTATTCGGCAAAGTGCTTTGGCTAGTGTGTCAATGTGGACCGAGTCAAAAGCTTTTGACATGTTTTGTGAAAGTGCCCAAATTTCCTTTTGATTGATGGAAGCATCCTAAAGAATTTGTGTCAATTGTGAAACTGGTATTAGCGTAGATTGGTGAGGAAAGGCCGCAAAGTTTATCAGAGAGAGTATTTCGCGCCTCATTATGGTTGAAGTTAATCTGGTAGTTAAGATTTTTGTAAAGTATTTCCGGGTGTGATCGATTAACGTGATGGGTCGCGTGGTGCTGAGATTGTATTTGTACTCTGGTTTTTTTGGTATTGGCCAGATATTCGCTTTTAGCCATTGTTGTGGTACCTGTTTTAGGCGTATGCAGTTGTTAAAGATTTTTAGTAGAGGGGATAGTGTTAGGTCAGAGAGTTGATGTAGAATTTCATTAGAAATAGCTAGCGGTCTGGTTGCTTTATTTTTAGGAGCGTTGTTTATGGTTTCTTTTAATTCATCGAGTGTAATGGTATCCGTTAGGGTGTCGTAGATTGAGGAGTTGATTTCAGCTATGGGTGAGTAGGCTTCTTCCCAGTCCTTCTTCCATTGCGGGTTTTGTGGATTTGATTCTGTCCAAGTTTTGAAGTGTGATCTGACATGTGTTTTTATTTCAGCTTTGTCGATTAGAATTCGATCAGGGAGGATTATTTTGTCTGTGCGCACTAGTTCTGGTCTTCGTTTCAGGATGCTGTCAAGTATTCTGGTCGTATTTTCTTTGAAGTCATTATAATGTCTGTTGACGTAGTAGTTGATTGTTCTTGTAATTTTTCCAGATTACAGGCGGTCCAAATTGTATGACGGATTTGTTTTAATTTAGAAATAGTTGTCAATGGGGAATCTAGGTCTAATTGAGTGATAGGGGTGATTTCCAACTCGGCAAGGGTAGATACGGTATGTAGGAGTTTATTACAAGTTTTCAGGCAGCAGTTGGAGGATTTGGTGGTTAGTAAGCGTAAACATTTGTTCATGGACTTCAGTGCTAGATGTAGGTTGGTTGCTTTTAGTGATAGGGCAAAGAACTTCTTCTGTCTAGTATATGTATATAGGACGTGTTTGTTGAGCATCCTTTTAATTGTTGATGACCAAGTATTCCAGGTTTTGTTTAGTTGTTGGGTGTTCCAAGTTAGGTCTTCTACAGGTAAGGCATGTGAAAGTAATAAGTCAGTTTCAGCAGAAAAGTTTTTCCAGTCTTTCTTTGTCATTTTATTATATTGATACATTTTTTGTTTCTTCTTTTTGTTTTGCTGGGTTTTTTGTTTGCAAATTTCTATATGCCAGGTTGCAGAGATAATTCTGTGATCACTATCAGATATATAGTTAGCAGCAGTAATGGTTGGTTCATCTATGTTCTGAATTAGATCCAAATTGAACCAAATGTCATCGATCTGGCTGGAGGTATTCGGTCCTATCCAGGTAGGTTCAGTAACATTGTAGAAGGATAGTAGGCTGACTGCATGTATTGCATTAAGGTTATTGAAGAGTGGAAATTTCTTATCCCAGGACTGGTTGGCATTTAGGTCGCCAAGGAGGATCGTGTTCCAGTTCCTGTTTTTCGCTTCCAGGAACCAAGCGAATACTTTCTCTTGAGTTCGTTTGTTGAGTTGAGGGTGGCTGGTGCTAGATGGCAAGTAAGTCGTTATTATACGAGTTTTGTTATTTGGAAAGAAGAAGTCGACATAAATTGTAGTGCCTAGTAGGGTTTTGATGTTGTGGACGTAAGGTTGGAGTTGATTGTGGACCATAAGCGCTGTACCCAGGCCAGGTCCAGAGTGGAGTTGTGAGTTGTTTACATAATTGGAAGTATAAAAGAAATATATTGGGTTAGTCAAGTTCTTGGCTCTTGAGTCAGTTAATTTTGTTTCGGTCAACGAAATTATATGAAAGTTGGCCTCCATGCAGTAATCTATCCAGCTTTGTGCTTTTTCTAGTCTAGAAAGGCCTCGTATATTGTGGGTGGCAATATTGAGTCCAGTGTCAATGGATTGCGAAAGAAGTTTTTCGGCCTGTGGATTTGTTAAGATTAGTGTGCAGTTTATGTTTTCTTCACTTATAGGAGGGGGTATATATTTGAGGAGGATGGTTGCAGAGTTTGTTGTAAATCGGAGGTAAGGTGTGTGGGAGAAGGAGATTCTCTGTAAGTGATAGTTGTGCTCATTTGGATGGTGAGTAATTGTCGAACATGTTCCAGCTTGGTGGTAGGAGATCTGGTACGTGGATGTATGACGTAGGGAAGCTGCGGAAGCAGAAGTGTTTGCGCAAGGTTTCGATCGTAGTTTGGATATCATTGTATTCCTTGATGGGGAGTTGTAAGTGTTTGCATTCCTCAATCTGGGCGATGGCCACAATTGCCTTTTCTAGGTCAGTTGGTAGGTTGGGTCTTCCGTCTATGTTGTCTATAATTTCAATCCAATTTTCTGGTATATGATAGAAGTAGTAGTGTGAGTGTAGTTGTCTAGAGGTTTCGACCAGTGACTTTGAGGACCTAATTGGAATGGTTAAGTTCACTTTGTCTTTGTCGACCAGGTTGTGGTCTTTAGGTAGGTTGGATAAATCTGTTGGGTTCGCAATCATGTAGTGTAGTGGGATAGGCCAGTTGAATTTGTAATTTCCTTCGATCTCTTTGATGAATTCTTTGGCTAATTCATCATCAGTGATCGGAAAGGTATATTTTAGTTGTGTTTTGACTCGGTATGGGTCCGCAGGCAAGTTCGGTTTTTGTACGAAAAAGTCATTGGGAATGCGTTTGAAGGAGTAGTGATCCCTCAATTTTTTGACCAAGTTATGTAGTTCAATGTTGTCTTTGGGGTCATATGGGAAAAGATGTCTAACCGCGGAGTTCAGTGCCTGTATAGTTGTAGGTAGTTTTTCTTTTTCTGCAGGAAGTTGGAAAAATGCTGCATGGATCCGTTCGAAACTGTAGTATACTTTTAATTTTTGGCGATATTCTCCTAGGCATTTGAGCGTTTCTCAGTCGGTGATAGGAAACAGGTTATGGACCGAGGGGTGTAGTTCTTCGATATCGTAAGGTAATGATATGATGGAATATTCGAAATAGGTCTCTGGGAGTTGTTCGAACTTGTATACTTTGCGTAGGATGTTAGGATAGCTTTGGTGTTTCTTCTATCTGCTAATGGAAGCGAGTATGGTAGTGCAGCGAGTATTTCCTCATCTATGTCTTGGGGGTGAGTTGGGAGTGGTAACAGCAGGTCCTCATGTGATGAGTAAAGGCAAGTACGGGTTTGTTCGAACATAAGTTTGGGTGGGATTTTTGCCAAGTTTAAACAGTAGTAGATGTGTTTGGCACAGTCATGGGGTCTGAGCAATAAGAAGTCGAGGTTGTATAAGTAGTCGACTGCTAATTTAATTTTCAATTTCTCGTAAATCTGTTGGTGGTTTACTTTGCTGACAAATCGTACATCATTGTGGCAACGAAATTTCTCTAGTGCCATTTCGAATAGTGAATCAAATTCTTTTTGATGTGCTGGTGCTGCATTTTTGTCTCTAGTAAACGATCTAAAAAAGGCGGTGTCCATGTATTGGATCTTTTGGTTAATAGCGGTCGGGATATTGAAGCGAGTAAGTATTGAGTGAAGTTTGTGTGATAGAAATTGTTCTAATTTTTCGAGTAAGTCAAAGGCCTCAATAATTGTTTCATAGTTCCATAAGTTGCTGTCAAATGTGAGGTCACGACATTTAGCTGTAATCTTTAAGGTTTCTGTAATCCAATCTGTGGTAGTTCTTTTGATCCTTTTGGTCAGAGCATGTGCTCGGCTGTAGAGTTTCCGGAGTACGTCGGGTTCAATAGTGGCATTGGATTCGGTCTCCATGGCGTCTGGTCGATCGGATTGGTTAAAGAGTCAGTGAGAATCTGTTGATTTTGCTGTTCAGGTGGGTCGACCCATGGGTTGGAGTTGGTGGGTGGTTCAGCAAGATCGGGTGTGGGAATATCCCCTGGCAACTGGTCCAGAGTGTTTACATTAGGTAGCGTGGGAATCGAATCGGTCTGCATGATCATTAAATTTCCCACGCTTGTTGTTGTGTTTTGATGTGGTGACGTCATCGATGGATTTGTCAGGGGTAAACTAGAATCGCCACTTTTGAGCAAAAATTCGGGAGTGGAAGGGGTGGCGTTGGGGGAGGGCTGGTATTGAGTCTTGACACGTTTAGCAGAAGGACCTGTAGGTGCGTCTATTGCCTCTTTGACATTAGCATGGATCTCGTCAAACGAAGTTAAAGAAGTTTGTTGAATGTCTTCCATAGGATTTTCTGGCGGTTGTTGGCCAGAAGCCATCGTAAAGAAGTGTAAGAACACACGGGGTGTGGTAAGAAGGCTATCTTCCTTTCTTTTAGTTATTTTGAATGGTAACTAAACAAGAACTGTGTTTAGATATTAAATTAGGCTCCAAGGCCTATAATTAAGCAAGCGTTGTTTGTTTTCCTTTGTATTTTGTGTTTTTTCCCTAAGCTCTGAATTTGGTTTTGTGATCTACAGGAATTAGATTATATAATTCTTTAACAATTTCACTAAAAATATTATCATCTAAACATAATTGATTAAAATTGTCGGTTGACATTTTAAAACCAAGATATACGTACTGTACGTACGTACGTAAGTACTTTTTAAATGAGCTAAATCAAAAATCTAATTAGTTATTTAAATTATTAACTGTGCTCTTGTTTGCATCATTGCCGTGTAGTACATTTCTATAGGCTGATTTTGCGTTATTTAATTTTCCCCAGGAATGTTTATATTGTAATAGGAATTCTTTTATGTTATAACCCACCGAAAATCTGCATAAACATGGATTTTATCGCAAAGCATATGCGGTAGCATATTTCTTTAAAAAATGCCAATAATACCCAAAATAATGATTTCTATTTGAATCATTAGCTTTTTTTTTTTACCATTGATTTTCAATGTTATCATTAGCCAAGTTTTCTATTGATGTGTATGGACTATTAGTATTATATATCGTGGATCATAATTAAAATGAAATTTTGGTTTCTTTTTAACCCTCTAAAACCAACTTATACTTGTTTAATATAAACTCTACTCTAAAACTAATTAATCTCTAGACTTAACCCTAAGCCTAAAAAATGCGCCCCAAAAATTTATTTTTCGGTGATTTGTCAATTTTTTTCTACAATCATATTTCTGATTTATTAAGATCTGTCATATTAATTGCTAATTATATAATATGTATTACAGTATCATAAATTTGCAATTGAACACGAAAAACCAAGCATTTAATCTCAATGGTAGTATCAGTTTGATTTATAGTAATAACAAAGAAAAAAGGAATATGTAATAATAAAAAACTACTTTAATAATACATATTAATTATAATAATAATTAACAAATTTTGAAAATGATACATAATATGAATAACAAAATAGAGTAGTTACAGTATAATAACTGTTAGTATTTTTACCTTCATCCATTATGATCATTATGAGCTTTTTTGGTATTCCAATATTCATAGGTAGTTAAAAAAAATTAATAGAAATTGCAGTTTTGAAAAAAATTTAAAATTTGATATGGACTTAAACTTCTTAAAGTCATTTGGGCAATTTGTAATAGTGTATGTTACAATATTGAAAAAGATAATTATTTGTTATAGTAAGTTACTAATGTCTAACTAGGGTGTATAATAGCATATTAAAATCTCTCGGCGCTCAAAATCCAAAAACAACATCCAGGTAGTATCAAAAATTGGATTTTAAGCATTGGAATTATCTTATAATTATGTATTTTTAATCATTATTTAAATCAATAAATTTTTAATATTATTATTTGCGATTTTTTATTTAATACTTCTTAAAAAAAAAAACATGGCAAAAGCAATTAAACATTATAGTAAGCGAAATCATTTAAAAAAAGTCCGTAGTGCTATTAAAAAAAATTAACAATAAAGATTCAATTGAATCTAATGTATCTTCTTTACCTATAATTAAGAAAAATACTATGGATTCTGCAGCTATTTATATCAATTGTTACTCAAGCTAAAAATATTGTTAATACAATTTCTACGCAACTGTTAATACTGTTGCTAAAAAAAAAAGAAAAGAAGCAACTCGGATAGTAAATAACAATTTTTTTAAAAAAAAATTTGGCAGAAATTGACCTGGCAAACCAATTTGTTGCCTAATATTATAAAATCAAAATGATTATTACTATAAATTTACCAAAATAAAATTACATTTACGTATTGAAATTAACGTTAAATAATTAATCAAATAAGTAATATATTTTTGTTTTTTTTTTTACACTGAAATAGAGCATTTTTTATCTTTATTTTAAAGAAAAGTAAAAATGGTAATAATCGAAACTGAAAACGCTATTCATCAACGTTCGAAATATTTTTTTATAAAAAATTAAAAAAAAAATAGCATGATTTCAGTGTAGAGCTAGTCTAGAGGTTCAATTTAAAAAAAAAATTCTATTTAGTTAATTTTTATTTCAAAAAATGTAATTTTGTTTTAATAAGATTGATACTATATGTGCGCATTGATACCCATAAAAAATGGGTATTATAGAAATATGTGTTGTATAAGCCCGTATCCAAGTAATGTACATATAGATATAAGCTACGAATGTATGTATGGTTAGCAATATTTATAAAATTTATCTTTTATAAGCAATCCCCTTTTAATAGTTAGGGTTTGGGTGAGCGCTACTATTGTCCTTTTTTATGTTAGGGTTGGTATAGGTTATAGATAAAATTTTTTAAAGAATTCCTTTACGAAATATACATACAATCTTAATTTCTACTATACATACTTTATCAATTATACACTACATATTTGCTATATACTCGCCACCAACCGGGCTAAAAGGTGCGCTATATTTGTTACTATGAACATAATCAAATGAATTTGCCAATATGAAATCATATCAGTATCTTTAAAAGAAATTTATTTCTACTGTAACAGTGGGAATGAATTGAAATACCTCAAGCAATTACCAAATAGGCAAGTTTTTTTTCTAATTTATAGAAAAGCTTTAAACATGCATTACAAAAATGGTCAATCCTTTTTTAAACTTTTATTAACAATATCTGGATGTTTTATTTTAAATAATAATAAAATATTGTTTGCAATAATATTATTTTAAAAATATTGACAGATTTTTTTATTTTTATTTATTTTTTTTTATTATTTATTTTTTTTTTTATGAAAAGGACTAGAAAGTGCCCTGTACACTTTGTGCCCTCTATTTTTATATCTCGAAGTCTTACTAGGTAACCCCTGATGCACTTTTAACAAAAAATGATCCCTTTACAATTTTGTACTAATTTTAACTCTAATTCTAATTCTAACTTTAACTCCAAATAGGCAGTACTGTCTAGATTTTTTTGATATAATTTTTAGAAATTTGCTATTTATACTTCTATAGCATAAATCATTTTCTTTAGTATAATAGTTTCTGGTAGCTAGGTTGGTAAACAACTTCCTTCTAGGATTTTTTATCATTTGGTTCTTTGGTTTCCAGTTTTCAAAGTTCTAGTTTTTTGTAGTACTGTCAAAGATCTTTATTACCTTCTTGTTTAGGTCTTGTCAAATAAGCTTCAATTGCTCTAATTTCTTGGATTTGTCTGTATAATTATTATACAACTGTATTATTTTAAATATTAATACCAAAATTACAGATAATATACCTAGCTGAACAATAAGTAAATGTTACTGTAATACAGATCTATTTTTTAAACCATTATTAATAAAATTTGAACTCTAAATTCGTTGCTTAAAGGTAATTACTCTCTATGTTTCTAAATCTTTAATAATTGTTTAAAGCATAGTGAGAACTATATAATTTTGTGTTAAATTCTAGTCATGTGTATACATGTTAACCAATTAGCTGTACCGATCAGCCCAATGTTTATTTTTGGTTTTGAACACTATCAGATACAGTCGGACCTCCATAAATGCAATCTTCATAATGCAATATCTCTCTAAATGCATGTTTTTTCTTTTCTATAAAATGTTATTAGTGCTAAATGCACATTTTTTCTATATTCTGTAAATGCACGTTCTCTTGAATAACATTTTAATCTCCCTAAATGCACATAGCCAATCAAATTTTAGTATTTAAGATAGATTATACAGTTTTGGTAGAAGTTACACAAACTCGGTGATCTAATTTTTAAAGTTACAATTTAATTGGCTCTCTCTAAATGCAAACTTCCCTAAATGCATGTTGTAGCCTTGTCCCTACGAGTTGCATTTATAGAGGGTTGACTGTATACTATAGTGTGCTAGACAAAAAATCCAGATCCAATACAAATTATTTTGTTTAAAAACTTACAAACTCCAAGAATATTATATACAGTTAAACCTTTCTAAATGCACCCTCTGTAAATGCATGACTTGGTCCCAACGTTGGGACTTAAAGCTAAGTGCATGCCCTCTACATACTGCATGTGCAAAAGATTCTGAGTTCCAGACCTATTGCATGCACCTCTATAAATGCATACACATGATATTTGACCAATCATAATGAAGAATTCTTATACAATAGCATTTCATGACCATTGTTCTTTTTTTATTTATAAAGATATGTTATTGATAAAAGTACTAACAAAATTAATAAACTTATAAATCCAAATTGATAATGCAGTAGAGGTGCCTATTAGAACCTTTTGCTATAGTAACTTTTTTTATTAAAAAAATATTTAATTTCAACAGTTTTTATATTTTAATCTGTTAAAATTTCTTATTTTTAAAATAAAATTTCTTCAAAAAATAAAGAGCAATAAAAAAGCTTGATTGAAATAATTGATGATCTAGATAAGATCCAATATAAATTATTATTATATGCTTGAATCTGGATGTCATACAATGCAAAGTATTTTTTTTATTAAGTTAATAACCAAAGCCAAATAATTGAAAGTTGTAAAGCTCACTAAAACACTACTAAGACACATCTAATAGTATTATATCCTTCAAATTGGCCTAGTGGAGACTAAGATATTACTAAAAAATGATTGGCTGACTATATAAATTTTTATAAAAATTTTATATAGTCAGCCAATCATTTTTTAGTGATAACTTAGCCTTTACTAGACCAATTTGAATAATATAATTGCATTAGATGCATCTCAGTGAGCTCTACAACTATTAATTATTTGACTTTGGCTATTAACTTAATAAAAAATACTTTTTATTGTATGATTCTCAGATTTCAGTATATGTAAATTTCATAGGAATTTGCTCCAAATTCTAATATAGAAATTCTGCAAATTATATTCGGATTAGTAATTAAGTATATTTTTGTGCTTGCAAATTCTGGTTTTTTTGTAGCAGTTAGAACCAATAAAATTTGTAGCATAAAATAATAAAGATCGAGTAATAAATTGAAAGTGGTCAAATAAAAATGATAAAAATAAAAAATTTAATTGGCCTGTTGGCATGTGATATATTTATGATACAAATTTCTAAATACACATAAATGCATGCTTGTATCTGGTTCCAAGAGCATGCACTTAGAGAAGTTTAATTAGTGGCAGGTCTGTATTACAAAAAAACTTAAATATTTTAAAAATTTAAAAAAATCAATATTTAATTAATAAAAATTGTATTATTTTATAAAGACATATTACCATGCCAACCTTATGATCAACCAATCAAAGTTGATCATATATATCCTTATTTTTTTATATTTTTTTTTAAGTTTTTTTTTTTTATTTTAATTTATTAATTAATTTATTTATTTTTAGGATTTAGTAAGTAGTGCACCCTGCACTATAGTGCACCCACTATGCACCCTATAGTAACAAATATAAATAATAATTAGAGTTAGGGTTAGAATTAGGATTAGAGTTAGGGTCAAAATTAGTACAAAATTGCGAGAGTATTATTTTTTATTAAAAATGCAGCAGAGGTTACCCTAGTAAAATTTTGAAAACTATAAAAAGGGTGTACTGCAATACAGGTGCACTATATTCTAAAACCTTTTTTTTAAATTAAAATTTTTTTAATTATTTTTTTAGTTAAATACAAATATAGAGAAAAAAAATGTGCTTGTTACTAGGGTGACATGTTCCTGTATAATGTATAATAAAACAAATATAAATATCTGTAAATTTATTATTATTAGAATTAGGAGTATAATTAGAAGAAAGGTTAGTATTAGAAATAACTATATAGTAAAATTTAACAAAAAATTTTTTTGCTAAAAAAAAGGGTGGTTTTATAGTCAAAATTTTTAGTTCATAATATTTCTGAAAATGGCATTTTTTTACTTTATTTTCATATTACACAATTAGGTATAACATTACACCTGATCTTGATTCTTATTGGCATGGGACTGTCACTACTGGTAACAAATAGATTACTCTATGAAGAAAACAAAAAAAATGAAAGAAAAAAAAACAAAAACAGAACAAAAATAGGATAAAAAACAGGATAAGAATGAAATAAAAATAGAATAAAAACAAAATGAAAATAGTAACAAACAAACCCAAAACAATAGGAAAGCCTACCAAAAAATGATAATAAAGAACTACTAAAGAACTTACAAAATCCATTAAAAAACTTCCCAAAAAAATACAAAGAGACAAAAAATTTACTCATCAAAAAATAACAAAATTATCTACTGGAAAATAACAAAGAAGAACTACCAAAGGACCTGAACCTATTGACAAAGAGACAAAGAACCTATCTTTAAAAAATGACAAAATTATCTACTGAAAAACAATAAAGAAGAGCTACCAAAGGACTTACAAAACTTATTAACAAAAAGAAAAAGAACCTACTTACTAAAAAATAACAAAGAAGAACTAGTGAAGGGCTTATAGAACCTATTGACAAAAAGACAAAGAACCTATCAACCAAAAAATAACAAAATTATCTACTAGAAAATAACAAAGAAGAACTACTAAAGGACTTACAGAACCTATAGATGAAGAGAAAAAGAACTGAAAAACAACAAAATTACTTACTAAAAAACAACAAAAAAGAATACTAAAGAACTTGAATTCACTATTAAAAAAACAAAGAATCTACTTACTGAAAAATGACAAAATTATATACTAAAAAATGATAAAAAAGAACTACTAAAGAACAATGAAAAAACAAAACCTATTACTAAAAAATAACAAAATTACCTACTAAAAAAATAATAAAAAACTACCAAACGACTTAAAGAACCAACCAAAAGACTGCTCCTATAAAAACTTTAGCAACAACTTTAGCAATAATATTTTTTTTTTAAATGTTAAGGTGAGACCTTGCTTTTATCTTTATTAAATTTAATAGAAACTTTTTACAATACTAAAATAAATTTCATTTTTTTTAAATCTAATGCTAAGAATAAAAACTCAGACATATGGAGTGGAGTCAATAGAAATGAGCCAAATTTATTAGATAGATTTGTCCCATTTCTATTGACTTCACCCCATATATCTAAGTAAACCTAAATACTTATCTGCGGCCTAAATCTACTTTAGCAATGATTTTAGCAATAATCTAGCGATAACTTCAATAAAAATTCTAAAAAAAATATTCGCGATTAAAAAAATAAAATAAAAATAAAATAAAATAAAATAAAAAAAAATAAAAGAAAAACAAACTATCTTATATGATTACCAATCTCAAAAATGATTGGTTGATTATATAAGGATTGCTATATTAATAGGTTGCTATTGTCTTATTTGGCTAACAAAAATTTTATATATATATATTTTTTTTGGTTTCTAATTCTAAGTATCTACTTGGAAATTGAATTTTATTTAAAATATTATAAATATAAATACTTATATGAAAACTGTGCTAATATTAGTATATTGACAAGAGTACAACTTTTGGTTGTCTATTTAAGTAATTTCAAATTGTTAGTTGAAAAACCAACTAGTTGCTAACTTTCCAACTAATTGATTTAAAAAAATTTTTAAACAACTAATTAATTAAGAGTATTGCTAACTTGCCCTCTGGTGATGTAACCACCCTATAATTTACCAATCAGGTCGCAGGATCTTGTATAACAAAATAAAAAAACTTAAGAAAATTTAGAAAAAAATCAAAAAATTATCAATATCACAAAATTTTATTATAAAAACTAGCTATAGGCTATTAAATAAAAGTTTTTGGCATTTAATTTTGCATATAAATAATCAATCTATCCTCTAACTTAATATACCTATACCCTTACCCTAACCCTAATCTTTAAAGAATAATTTTTTATATAAAAAACTCTATAAAAATAAAGTGTAGTTAAAATTTATAACTTTAACCAGGTGTTAAAATTAGTTAAATTCATTAATTAATCATTTAATTAATATAATTCTAAAATATTCTGTTTAATCGAGCTGATTTATATTGATCTCTTGAATTTGATTAATTCGTAATCCACCTATGAACTAGTAAAAAATCATGTAATTTTCACTATTAAATTTCGCCTTTTTTTAAAATCTGGCATTTTCCCAAGGATAAATCAATTTCGTACTAAATAAACCTCTTTTGTGCATATACCAAACATTGTAAAAAAAAAAAAAATTGAGCATAATGGTAGTTGGAACATTAAAATTGGTCCAGTGGATCATAAAATATAAATGTATTTGCCTCACAACTATATGATAAACAAAGAAGTAAACAAATAGTTGTAAAGACAAAAATGCCCATATCTTACAATTTGCTTGGCTGTTTTAATGTTTCAGCTACCATTATGCTTGTAATTATCTTCTCTACAGCTTTTATTATGTGCATGTGAGAGGTTTACTTAGTACAAAATCGATTTATCCTTGGGGAAATGCCAAATTCCAAAAAAGGCAAAATTATATAGTAAACATATCCCTGCAGTTTACTATGTTTTTTTACTAGTTCATATGCAGATCACAAATTAACTAATTATCTAATTATGCTACAAAGTATAAAAATATTTTTTTTCCGTACATCTGTAAATCATTAAGTAAACAAACAAACAGTTGAAAAAGGAAGAATTTGGACACAATAAAGACCGTTGACGACCGTTTGGTGCTACAGTTTAAGTAATTAATTAACTAATACTAGTAGTGACAACAGAAAGAGGCTAAGATTAAGAGGACAAGAGAGCGAGGACAAAGCTTAAAAGCTCTTAGTACAAATCTGTTGCTGACTATGTCAGCAGCACAAAATAGTATAGAATCGGGTCAGACAGAAGAAACACATACAGAGGCTCAAGCTAATGAACTGATAGAGATTGATAACCACCAAGAAACTTCTCAAAAGAAAATAAAGACGGACTCAGAGATGATAATAGAAACTTCGCATATTATTGAGAGTCAAAAATTCGAAAATGTAAACAACGCAGAATTTGGGGAATTAGCTAAGACCCTGTCAAAAAATGACATGACGTCACAATTAGAGATCAATACAACAGATCATCAGGTCATACAAACAAACAACCCAACAGGGTTGAATTTCTCACCCAACAATCCATATTTAGAAGCAGAACAAAATAAAAATTCCCACAATACTAAAGACCAAATAAAAGAGTTACAAAAAGAATTTTTCCAAGATGATTCGATGTTTCTAGAAGATTCCGAAATACTCCAGAGGATAAGAGAACAACCATCACGATCAAATGAGGATAAAATGGAGACTGAATCTAATGTAACTATAGAGGACGAAGTTCAAAAAACAAGTCATCAGAGAAGTTATAGTGAAGTATTAGCCGGGCATCAAGATGATGAAAGAAGGAACGAGAAACAAGTAGACTATAGCTGGACAGATATTGTAAAGGAAGGAGTAAAGGACCTGAAATCAAATAATGGTAAAGAAAAATTTGACGAAATCAAATGAAACTATGATAAAATTGTAGAGGCATTTCAAAACCTAGAACAACTAAAAAAGCTGGTACAACATAAGATAGAGACTAAAACGACGCATTATCCATTACCAGAAGCAATTCGAATGAAATTGGAATTTAAGGATAAAGTATTCTTTAGAACTTTTACCAAACATAAATCTTCACAACCACAATACCAACAAGAATTCACGATAATGTTAAATAAAGCAACAGAAAGATATAAAGATTGCACGACATATTGCTAATGAGTAAAGTGAACTGGGATCAAATATTCATAAACTTGAGAAGAAAACTAGCAATAGACTTTCTAAAGAATCTCAAGATAGATGAACTAAATGCACACGAAATTACACAGTGGCTATTTTACTTGGCAGGGTTTGCTAAAATAAGAATAGAAACGTCCTTTAAAAAATTGATACCAGAGATGCTGATGAAGTTACTACCCTTTGATTTACCAATAGTAAGGAGACAAGAAACTGGTCAAATAGTTAGGGCAATGAGACAAGTCTTCACATTCTCAGAATTACCAGAAACATACTTCGCAGAAGAATTAATCCCACTCCCAGACAGTCCCTATGAACTAGAGGAAGAATGGAGGAAGAACTTCCCCATAACGGAACCCAAGAAGTTGCGACGTTTGGGAGAATATGTTAGAGAGTTGAGAGAAAGATACAATTTTAAAAGAATACAAGACTCATATTTTGACCTACCGGAAGAAAAACTGCCGTTACCATGCACCCCTCAGCTGTTAAACAAAGAAGTAGCATACGCTTTCCCCTTTGCTCCAAAGAATACGGACGACTTCAAAAGACACATAATGTTGTTAAGAGAACATTACACATTCAAAAAACTACCTAACGACTATTTCAGAAATAAACCAAAACTACCAAACTCACCTACAAAAATTAAAACACAAGGAAGATACTCCTTCCCAATAAAAGACAAAAAAGAAGCAGATAGGTTCATCAGAGAAATTGAAAGTGAATACACCTTATCGAGAGTATTGCCACCTAATTTCATAGAAATTAACTATACAAATAAACCTGACCTCCCATGGGACCCGAGACAAATTAAAGAAGTGGTAGTCCAGGTACCAGTAACACAAACACGAGAACTAATGGAATTAGTAAAGAAACTACATCCAATATACCACTTTAATCGAATTCCTGAGAACTGGTTACAATTACCAAAAAGAGACGGGAGGGATAAAGGAAATTCAAAAAAAAGAAAGATACCAAAAGACATAGAAAAAGTAAAGGAAATAGTTAAAAATTAAGATCAGGAAATAATGATAGAACTACCAATAAAAAGATACGAAGACATCAAAAAAGCAGTCGACACACTAAAAACAATTTTTGAATTCGAGAACATACCACAATACTTACTACAACTACCAGAACTGAAGACGCCAGAGTGGGATCTATTTGAATATTCAGATATCTGAAGATTTAAATGGAAACACAGCCACTATCGGTGACAACACGCCTTGTAATACAAACAAACAACAACTAGAAGAATTGATCTTCATAACACATAACGTACAGGGTTTAAATAACAAACTAAAACTACAAAAATGGCTAGAATACGGTAACTCAAAACAATGGAATATTATCGCAATGGCAAAAACTAACCTAAAAAACAATAACAAATATACTCTATCAAATAAATACTACAAAATATTCACATTGTTATCCTATATCCACTTCTTCAAAGATATTAGGTAACTAGAGCGATCTTAGACAGTGAACACTCTGTGTAACCTCACTTTTGTTACTGTGATATATCTAAGTCGGAAGGCGTTTTTTAATAAAACTTAACAAAGAAGATTTAAGGCAATTTGCAATTACGAAAGAGGCTACAATTAGAAGTATATGAGGATACTAATAATTGTTTAATTTGTGTAGTTAATAGTTGTTTTTATTATTGAAAGAGTATGAAGACTCGATGTTGAACTTGGGGTCCACATCGGCCGCTTTTATACATTTTTGTTTTTCACAAATGTAACGGACTATATCTATTACATGTGCAATAAATGCTATATCTA
>QKWP01000135.1:295490-332748 GCA_003550325.1 Gigaspora rosea | reverse complement strand
TACTAATAAAATATATAGTATAAATGATATAAATGTAATATATGAAATAAATGATATATGTGTTATAAATAAAATATAGAGTATATATGCTATAAATATGACATGTTTTATAAATGCCATATATGCGTTTTGGCGCGCAGTAGATCGCCTAGCCAATCAAATTGTAGATCTGATACTTGATCATCTATTGGTTCCGATCTTGGTAACCAATGGTCGTACAGGGATGATCTATAGCTCATTCGAACCGTCTTATTGAGCTGATTCGAATGTTGTTTGTTTCATTGAATTCTAATTACTGGATCGAGAGTTATGCCCGTTTTTGTGTAATTTTTTATAGGTCAACAACATCAAATTTTGTGCAAGAAAAAGGGAAAGGAAGAGCCTCTTTAGGAGTGCCCTCGCCATTAAAAAAGAAATCTGTCCTTACATTCATAATATTAAAACAATAGAAGGTACAACTATAAGTATAAATTTTTTCATGCTGGGCAAGAATAGAATTAGAGTCATAGCTGTATACGTACCTACAAATAATCGAGAAAAGAAAGAAGAGATGGAGAAAACAATAAGAAGTTGGACTGTTGAAGCTTGACAAAAGAATTGGCATATAATAATAATAGGCGATTTTAACACAAACACGAAGAGGAAGATTAGCGAAAAATCTCTGATAAATACGATGGAAATGACCGGTCTTAGAAGTCTATTGGAATTTCACTCAATAAGTGCACCTACATGGAGAAGAGGAGACAAAACCAGTCAGATAGACGATATCTAGTTGATCCTTGAATGGGAAATCCCCGAGTTAATAGACCAGAAACGATAACGGACAGCGATCACGTCATAATAAGATCCAAATGGCACCCAAAATTCAAAGTAGAGAAAGCAAGGAGAAAGAAAAGGAAAAGAAAATTGTACTTGTACGATAAAACGAGTCAAAAGGAATGGGAAGATTTTGCCTATAAAATTTAACGCAGGCTAAACGAAGAATACATTAAGAAAGAGGAGATGGAATGGTCACTGGGTAAAAAATGGCACATATGGAATAATATTGTAAAAACAGCAGCAGACAAACACATTCAGAACACTCTAGTTGCACCAAAGCAATATCACGCCCTATCATTCAAGAAAACGAATTTGCACAAAGACCTGACGGACATAGGCAGAAACATAAGGTTGTTAAACAAATTGGTAACTCCAAACAACATAGCCGAAATCAAAGAGAAAATAGAAAAAAGATTAGTAGATATCAAGGAAAGGGGGAACCAACAATTAGTGGAATTAGATTTATCATCAATAGTAGAAGATAAAATTGAACTAATCAAAAAATGCAAAGAGTGGAAAACAATAATATGGAAGGCAAGAAATATGGAGAAGAATGCAGAGCAACAAGAAAAGATCAAATTCTACATTAAACGAAGACAAGAAAACTTTAAGGACAATACAAAAAAAAAGATAGACAGTATTCTAAAAAGCATGGCGGACATTTGTTTTAATTGGTTAAAAAATGTAAACAAGTAAACAAATATGCAATGTAGATCAATATATAAATTTAGATATTTAATAATTTAATCTAAGGATATACGCCAATCAAATTTAATCTAATGATTTGGATCAACAGCCAATTAAAACAAACTTCTATTATGCAGTATATCATATGAAGTTGTATAAAATTTTTTTTTTAGATATTTTTTTACAAGTACGTTCTTCAAGTTCTAAAGTGTCATTTAAAACTTTTGGATCAATATGGATCAAATAGGAAAAGGTAGTTTGCTTAAGTGTAAAAACAGAGAAAAATATGAATTTTTTACTAGTTATTTTAGTCAATTTAAACTAACTCTTATGGTTTTACTACAATTTTTTTTTTGTTAGTGCGTTATTCATACTCTAAGATAGTTATTTAGAATGTATTCTCAAAACCGAGACTTTACTTAAAAGACAAACATACTGTCGTCTATTGGGCTGTGCAAAATTATAATGTAAAGTAAAATAATTGGGTTATCAATAAAATATTTTGGCGGGTTCCGGGTCATAATTTTATTGCATATTTTTTTAAATTAAATTTTTAAATAAAAATCCGGGTTGGCGAGTGAAAATATAAAATATATGTTATGAGAACCAATTAATCCAGTTTGTATAGCCTAGCATACTTATTCTAAACAGTAAGAAGTTTATTTGAATCTAACGTCTTAAGCAAAAAACGTCAAGACAGCATATAATCGAGATATAGCAATTCAAAAATAAGAGTTATATTCTGGGCAGTTGGGTTTAAGCAGAAATGAAATTTCCGCTTATACACATAGCACCTAGGGTATAAAAAAGGTCATCTTAGAACACAATTATGAATATATGATCTAATAGATAGAAAATTAATAGGAACTGTTGCAACAGGAGCACCAGTGATGTCCCACTTTCGTTTGTAATTTAATAAATATTTATTAAAGCTTTTTTCATAGTAATAAGCTAATGTTTTCTGTAATCGGAATTCTTTTTTAATACGGTCATTTTTACTTTACTTTTATTAAATAACGAAAATAAAGATTCGTAGATTTCTTATTTTGTTAAATTAATAAACAAAATAATCACAGACTATGCACTATCACGAATAAATTGCAAATTGGATGATTTATCTTAAGCATTTAATATTTTTTACACTTAAAATTCAAAAACGAAATAATGAATAGTAAAAATAAGGTAGCTATCAGGAAGTAAATTTTAATGAATAATGATATGTAGTTATTTAAATTATACTTTTAGAACGTGGAGTATTACTAAGATTAATATTATTATTTATAGATATTATATTAATCGTTCAATATCTATAAGGAATTATTTAAACTGTTCGATGTTTATTTTTCAGCCCTTTCATATGCTTTTACTCCTCTAAATTAATTGCTGAAGGTAGTAAGGTATAACAGATACCAAAAGTAGGAGCCGTGCACAGTCACAAGTTTTATCAAAATTAACTACCAGGAAGGTATTGATCTCGCAGAATCCATCAATGTATAAGGTTAAAAAGAAAAGAACCACATGCATGTGATATAATAGTTGGATCTTTTTATAGGACGTGGCTTAGAAGGTTGCGACTTTAGAATATTAAATAATTGTTACTATATACATTTAAAAAAAATTAAGAGAATGTCAAAAGCTTTGACTTACCATACTAAATAAACCTAAATAATAGAGTAAATTTAAATTAAGATATTTAAATTAATAAAATATAGAGGTCCAATCCGTTGTTGTATTTGAATTATCCAAATATCTGATAATTATTTGGATAAATAATATCTGGATTGGAACTCTAGTAAAATAAAAAAAAATTACAATATCTAAGCCAACAGTTTGACTAAATGTATATCCATCTAAATACAAGATATTACCATTCGACAATAAAGCAGATACGTAGCTATCTCTTCTAGAAGGGCATTTGACAAAGTAATATTTGTCCAATTAAATAATCTAAAATCTAACATATTTAAAGAATTATAATATACTCTATTAAAATTATAAATTCTCTGAATTCTATACCCACCCAATTCGCTCTTGTTGAGGACAATTTGCCTAATGATTACGGAATGTTAGTGATGAATAAAAGATTGGGTGTGCGGTTAACAAAGTAAATCAAAACTATATGTAGTACTATAATTAAATATTGATTTTTAAAATACGCCACTGAGCGTCTCCGTTGGGAGTTATAAAAATCAAAAAAAATATATATATTGATTTTTTTGAATTTATTGATCAGGAGAGTGATCAGAATAGTGATTGGAATTTTTTATTGCTTTTAATATATATTATATATAAAAAGTGATAAATAATCCCGATCACTATTTTGATCACTATTCTGATCACGAATTTCAAAAAAATCTTCACCAATACTATACATAGTTTTGATTTACTTAGTTGACCGCATACCCTAATGAAAAAGCAAAAAAAGAGATAGATTAAATGAAATAAAGAATTAAATTGAATTGCAGAGGAGTTAATTAATTGACTACAAATAAATAATTATCACTGAATATATGTTGTTGGTCAAAAAGACCCAATCGTAGTTGAACTGAAAGAGCCGAACAAGTTCTCTTACTACAAACCCGACGCATTCACAAGGCAATTTTTTCCTGTCATTAAAACCCTAACTGAATAACGACCAAGCAATTTTTATTTATTATCACCTTACTTCTTTAATTAAAAACTTGTGAAAGTCGCTTCATTTTTTTCCCTGAGAAGTTAAGCGTCAAGTATACTTTTCCACATATTTTTCTAATAAAGGGATTAGGAGTGGAAATATTAAATGAAATGCTGGAATTGGAAGAACCTGACCCATTAACCCCACTTTACCGAAGCAGGATTTTTGCAATGCACATTTGCTAATGTGTTTCCTCTCTCAGATCCAACTATGAACTAGCTTTTTTTAGTAAGGGTGCGACGCTATTAAATTCTGTAACAAAATATTTAAAAAAAGTTAAAATGAGAACTTTAAAATAAAAAATTCTTTAATTTTTAAATCTCATTTATTTTTTTGTAAAAGGGTTGATCCCAAAAATAGAGTTCCTTACCTTTAGTTCGTTTAGTTATTACAGTATTCAAAAAAAAAAACTGAAAAGTTAAATTAACTATAAAAATAGTACACGAAATTTAAAATAAAGTTTTAAGGAAAAACTACCTTTTAATACTGCAAGAATCCCCATGGGTATGCTTAGTAGACCCATATTAAATCTTGTTTGTAGTTTTAGTTCATGCTATAAAGATGTCATCTACATTAGGAATGTAACCCTGAGACCCGATTCGTCTTACCTCATCTAAAAAGCTAAAAAATAGGCGAAATTGGTCTTTGTGAGAAGGATTCCAGAATTTCTAAATACTGCCTTTGAAAAA
Organism: Gigaspora rosea; assembly: GCA_003550325.1. NCBI lineage: Eukaryota > Fungi > Glomeromycota > Glomeromycetes > Diversisporales > Gigasporaceae > Gigaspora > Gigaspora rosea. The sequence continues at coordinate 327,879 of QKWP01000135.1, read as the reverse complement.
AGTGGATTCTAATTGCTGTCAATTGAAGTGTTACCATGTCACTAGTTGTAGAAAAGGCGTTGAGTTTGAAACAAAAAAAAAGTTTATATAACGATTAACACCCATTAACTTATGCATTGTATACGTATTACGGTATTATTTGCTTGGATTTGCCCTCTAAATAAAACTTTTTGAGATTTTTGATCTATACTGATCTTTTTTTACAGAAGACATACAAAGAGTTAAAGAGCACTATAATATGTTTTAAAAAAATTTTATTATGTGAAACTACAAGTTGCCAATTGACGATATGGTTTTTCATAGTAAGAGTTACTTTAAAAATTTTTTTTATATTGTGTAACCTAGTGATCTTCAAGCCAATCAAATCGAATGTCTGCTATGCTATTCTAAAAAGGAAAAAGGACCATGTAATCTTTGATAAAATAGTAGAAGTTGATCAGGTAATAACAGACCAAAATGAAATTAAAAATAAAGTAAAAGAACATTTCAGGAGATGGACGAGCTATAATCCAATGAATATTAAGCATTGGGAGGAATGGAAAGAATACTATGTCCCAAAAAAAGAAATAGCAGAGAATATATACAAACCCCTGTTAAATACAATCACAGTCGAAGAACTAATAGAAGTAATAACGAACGCTCCAAACAAGAAAGCGACAGGACCGACAGGGATCTCAAATGAAATGTTAAAAAGATTACCAGAAATCGCTATAAAAATCCTAACAGGAATCTTTAACGAATGCATGCTGAAAGAAGAGACACCCAAACAATGGAGCCTAGCAAACATATGGGCGATTCCTAAGAAAGAACACTATAACAATGACCTAAATTATACCAGACCCATAACTCTAATCGAACATACCCGTAAAATATTCACAAAGATCCTAACGAATAGATTTAACAATATCTTATTAAGAAAAGAAGCTCTTTCGCCACACAATCATGCGGCTCTTCCTCTCCAATCAACTGAAGAACCAATACGAAAACTAAACAACATTCTGGAAGATGCGAAGATGGAAAGAAAGGAATTTTGGTTACTGCTCCAGGATATGTCAAAGGCATACGACTCAGTACACATTCTGATGCTAGTAAAAGCGATGAACAGACTGAGAATACCGAGCAAATTCGTTAATCTAATAACATTTATATTAATGAACAGACAGAATAAAGTTCTAACAGATCTGGGTCAGACAGAATTATACAAAGTAGAAGACGGGGTAGATCAGAGAGAGACCTTCTCTCCAACACTTTGGAGAATATACTACGACCCGCTTATAGATAGGATCACTAGAGAATTCGAGGGATATACGACTGACATCCAAGTAAAAGACAAAAAGATCAAAACAAAGACAGCGGTATTAGCATACATGGATGACACAGCTTGGATAACGAGATCAAGAGGGGACATAGAAAAAATAATTAATATTGCAGAATCATTCTATAATCTAACAAATATTAAAGTAAACCCCACTAAGTCCATACTGGTAACCAATACAAAAGACAAAATAGATGTGATCAAATGCAAAAGAGAAGAAATTAAGAACATAGAGAAAAAAAAGCATTCAAATATCTAGGGGCCTGGTTCACTCGCACGCATTCACTAAGAAGTGCTCAGAAAGAAATAGAAAAAGAGTTTAAAGAGGGACTAAACAGAATCTCACTAGTATCGATAACAGAAAAACAAGCAATATACTTGATAAATGTTGTAATAATACCCAGAGCAACATATAGAATGCAAAGTTGTTACCTAACAAATAGTTCAATAATAGAAATGAACAGTAGATACGCCAAAATCGTTAAAAAGAAAGCGGGCATATCAAGAGGAGTACCTAATTCAACACTATATCACCCTGATATATACGGCTTGAGAAATTTTGAACAGGCACAAAGTCAATATCTAACAAATTATCTCATAAAAGGAATAAACTCTACTCAATTCGAACAATCAGTATTAAAAACAAGACTACAACAACTACAATGGGCAGCGAATACAAACGAATTGATCCTTATAACCAAACCAGTCTTCACAGTGAAAGAGAATAAAACATATATTGCACAAGCAATCCAAGCAATGCACAGACTACAGATCCAACTATCAAGAAACCTCAATAAATGGCCAATACCAAAAGACATACCTGGAACATCAATTCATTATATATTAGAGAATATGAACCAAGCGTCAGAAATAAAAAAAAAATGAATGCTCATGATATATATGCGATAGAAAAATTCTTAAATTACGACAACACAAAATGTATTAGCTGGAGAGAGATTCATAACAATATAAAAAAGATACCTAAAGGAAGAGAACCAAGATGGTTTAAAACAACAATAGACGATAGAGGCGAAAAACCATCCCAAAGAAATGTTACATACCCCAAACCTATTTATACTAAACAAATGGAAAGAGGAAAGTAAGAGTAGATGGATAATCACAAATGGAAAAACAGTCGAAAGAATCTCCAGCATAAAAAAAGGAATCGTTAAGATTAAACATTAGAACATAAACGACCTCAACGAAGTGACAAGATGCAATGGGTGTGTACTAAACGACAGAACACTCAAATTAAAGAATTGTACTATCACAAGGTATCAAGAAGAGATACATGTCTTACAGATAGACAAAAAGCGAGTGATCCATGCCAATATAGAAAGCCTAATGAAGATCGGAAAACAAAAAATCCCAAAAAAAGAAATGAAAACTCCAGAAAACATATTCGCAAAAGCAATAACAAGTTCAACGACGCCAATAACAGACGAACTAAGAAGTGCAGTATGGGGAAAAGAAACCTTGGAGATTGATTTAACATTGGGAGAACAAAATCTAAGAAGAATAATAAAACCTAGTTTAACAATAAAGATACAACAAGTAAACAAAGTATGGACAATAACAAACAACATATCACCAACTAAACCTCATACAGTGCTTTCTGGAATATATATGATACTTGGCGTAACTCACAAAAAAACAAAAATAAGAATAAACACTAATTCTGAACAGTTAAAGAAGAAAATAGATGAAATTAGAGAGCTAGATCCAATATACGTACCGAGGCTACGCAGAGAAAATTATGGAAACATCCTAATAGTGATTAAGGGAGAACTAATAGACAGAAAGAAAAACTTGGTCATAATGATAAGCAAAGAAAAGAAATGTAACAGTGACGCACAAGAGATAACAGAAATCAGTTTCGACCCCCAGAAACTAACAAGAAACTATCATACCCTACTGTACTATCAAAATGTGATTCCATTCTGTAATAGAAAGTTAATCAAACAGATAATCAGGGCAGAAAATACAACAAAATGGTTGGGACAAAACAGAATAAGATATTGGAAAGAAAACACACCGGAGATCAACTGGAGTGCAACAATAACATATCTATTACATACCGAGAGACCTCTAAGTTTGGGCACTGACCCAATACAATCCAAAATAAAAAATTTCAAAATAAAATTAATAACTAATGAACTTCCAAACTACATTAACCTACACATTAGGAACCCCAACAAATATAAGAATTACTTATGTGCAAGATGCATGCAAACGAAAGAAGATACACCACACTTATTGAGCTGCAAAGAAAATGAAGAACTACTGGAAAGAATAATAGTAGAAGTAATTAAAAAGATCTATAAAAAAGAAACTATTAACGACGAAGACTTAAAGAAATTCACGAAAGAATACACGGACTTACATATCAAGAAAGGGGTACCAATCGGATTTATAATGGAAAAAACGATGGGAATTGGACCGTCTAACAAAAAAAGAAAAAATACGCAAGCACAATCCACCATGAAATAACAACACAAATATACGAAAAGATATGGCTACCAAGTAGGAAGATGAGACATGACGAGATAGTTGATCTGAACCTCCCAACAATATCCTCAGAAGAAAGAAAATACGAAATAGAAGATAATCATAAAAGATTCTCGAAATGGCAACAAAACTTTATTTTATATAGCCAATTCCCTTTCAGTAGTATTTACGAAGACTAGAGGTCTGATGATCTATCTAGCTAAAATAAGGTCAAGAGTAAAATAGCTCTTATCTATAAACCCATAGTAGATAGGAAATATAATGTACTTATGTATAAATTATAAAATATTGAAATAAAGGTTTAAAGGAAGGACCTCTCTTAAAAAAAAAAAAATCTAATTATGCTACATAATATAATAATTGATTAGTTGTAACTATAGTTGGCAACTAATCAATTAGCAAAATTTTTTTTACTAACTAGAAACTCTATTCTATACTAGTTGCTATACCTAGTAACACTATTAAAATTGATTTTTAAAAAAGGCATATTTTGGGTTTATTAGAACAAATTAAAAGTTTTTATAAAAAAGAACTATATATTTATGTTTTTTATAATTTTGTCTATTCAAAAAAAAGTATCACAAAATTTTGAGTTTTAAGTAAGACTTTTGCCAATTTGCTTCCAGAGTGATTTCATCTTATTATATATAGAACCAATCAGATTGCAAGATTTTGTATAACAAAACTAAAGAAAAAATTAAAAAAAAACAAAAAATCTTTAAATAACAAAATTTTATTATAAAAACTAGCTTTATATTTCTAAGTAAAAGGTTTCAATGTCTAAATTTGCATATAATATACTTCTTTTTAATATTACCCTAACTCTAACTCTAATTTTTAATAGTAAGCTTATTTATTTTTTAAAAAAAATTTTAGAACAAGGTGAAACCTGAGTTGTGAAATAGTGAAATCTACTTTGTAGATTGGGTTAGGGTGAAATTCACATTTTATTATGTTTTTTATTATATAAAAGTGGATTTCACTTTTACATGATAATCATAGCATGTTTCACTATTTTACAACTTAGGTTTCACCCTATTGTAAAATTTTTATAGTAAGGTAATATCATTCTGGATGAAAATTAGTTAAATCTTAAATAAAATAAATCAAAAACAATTTTGGGATCAAATTTTAATTTCAGGTTTTTAAGCCTAAAATAATTTTGTCCTTATATATAGCAGTTGTATAGCTATAATTACAACCTACATATTGGTATTGTCTATTTAAACTCTCTAATCCTTGCCTCTTGTTAGTTCATCTTGTATTATATTTTATACTAAATATTTTATAATAGAATATTAAAAATATTTTGATAGTACACCATAGTAGTTTTGATTCTAATATTTAATAAATAGCCTTTAGATTCTTAAAAAGCATTTAAATTTTTTTGATCAAATATTATATGTTTTAATATTTTAAGATTAAGTTTTATATATAGTTTATAAACTTATTAATAATTATCAAGAATAATACTAATATTGAATGTTGCTAAAATCCATGTAATTAATGTTGCAGGTGAAATTGTTTTTCATTTCTGAAATAATTCAGATTAATAAGGTGATCCGAAATAAAAATTCCAAATTCCGAAATCAAACCGAAAATCTGATATAAATCTGATAAAATCCAATACTTCCAATATTTCTAATATTATCTGAAATTCAAATCTATATTAATGAGTAGCACGAAGTGTTGCCTATCCTATTCAACAGACTTTTTATGTCATATATTACCCTAAATAACGTTTGATTTAATTAGTTTAGTCTGCACCTAATTTGTCAGTATTGAGAGTTATCAGATTTGAAAATATTATAAGCTATTAGATTCATATAGCACTAAAATCGGTTCAAAGTTCTTGACTTTATTCCCTAATTTTTCAGTTTGTTGGCCAATGGCTTGTTTGATTTCTTGGGTTTTCATGTTAATAATTATATTTGTCATATTGACGGCGGGGCTGCTCGGATTTTTGATTTAGGAGAAGAAAGAGAACTACTAAGGTTACTACAGCAATAATATTAGTTGCTGATTAGATTGATTGTCTTTTTCATTTTTTCTTCTGTTTCTTGGGTCATTTTTATCAAAGCAGACGTGGTGGATTAACTTTTTAATAAACTTGGCAGGTTATCAGCTTTGACAGGATCGGTTTAACGTATGAACTAGGGATTGGAACCGTTTAACCATTTAAAAATTGCTCTATAGTTCTGGGCAGAATTATTTTGGTCATGGACTGGAATTATTTTAATGCCGGCCAAATTAAACGGTTAAATGGTTAAATGATTAAATGATTAAGAAAAATTTTAGGCGGTTTCAATCCCTAGTATGAACCTAATTGGTTATAATTTATCAAATCTGATGAACTCTCAATACTGATATTAGTTTAACAGTAGTTGAAACTGGGCAGCAAAGATGCGAATGTCGAATCAACATACCAATTACACCAAAAACATTTCACACGGTTGGATCATGTTTTTGAACATGACCAATCATAGCCTCAGACAATTTTGGGCTCTTCAGATTGAGTCTATAATATGGGCAATTACGGTTTTGTTCAGAAATTTCAGAAATTTGCATGTTTGGCAAAACTATTATCACCCGAATTTCAAATTCGGATTTGGCGAAATATTTGGGCTTCGCCCACAACATTACATGTGATTCTGTATTAGCAGATTTCTAATATTTTTGAATCTTATATAACCAATCAATCTATACTATATAATCAATACAATCAAATACTTTAACCAAATCATATTCTTGTTATCTATATATTCAATATATAAAAATAAAATATATTAAATTAAGCTACTAACTATATTTCACATAGGTTATATATTTTAAAAAAAATAAATAGTAAAAAACTAAATAAAATCGATAAAAATTAAAATAAAAAAAAAAATTAAAATTGAAAAACAATAAAAAAAATAAATAAATAAAAAATGAAATAAATAAAATTAAAAAAATAAAATAAATTAGGCATACAACCTTAATAAATCGGTTTTCATAAAATAACCTAGCAATCCGGCTTTTAATTTTATTTTCAAAAATTTTATATATAAAAGATTATAAAATTTTTATAGATTATTTAAAAAACTTATCTGGATAATAAATTTTTTTTTAAAAGTTTTATAAAATTTGACCCAGCCGGGTTATGAAAACTGATTTATTAAATTTTTATGGCCTTATAAAATAAAAATAAAATAAATAAAATAAAATTGAATAAAGTAGATAAAATAAAATTGAATAAAATAAAATAAAATAGGATAAGAATAAAATAAAATAAAAACAAGAGTTAAAAAAAACTTAATTTTATTATAATTTATATTTATAAAAATAAATATTTATTTATATTATGTAATAGATATTACACGGGCTGTTGTGAATATCATGAGTATAGCTGCAAACATTTGAAAGGTCTGAGGTAGTGACGTCACTACGTCACTCTTACGTCATATAAAATTGAGGTAGTGACGTCAATACGTCACTCTACACCCCTGCCTTTTGTTAATTGATATTCTAATGTCTGCAGCTCTAATCATGAGTTAGCACGGCGAAGCCGTGGTAACACATGATGTTCACGGCGCACGTGTAAACTCTGCATTTTACTTATTTGCGCGGGTAACACAACCCAAAAAAGAAAATCCGATTTTGTAAATAAACTAAGTGCGTGAAATAAAAATTTAGGGTTAGGGTCTTAACGTTAGAGGCTATAAGGTTAGAGTGATGTTTAATATAAGTAACATTTCATTCCCGTCATTTTTAATTAGTGCACCAAGATCAATTTAAACATTAGTTTTTGCTTATTTTCGCTTTTTTCTTCTTTTACGCGTGTTCGAATTCTTCGTCGGGCTGATCCGGAATAGTCAAAATTTGCACTCTCCGATTGGCTATTTCCTCTCCAGGAGCTTGTATTACCCGCGCAAATAAGTGGATGCGTAATATCTGATATATTTCACGGTTCCTATGCCCTGATTAAAATTTTTAATGATGATGTCATACCGTGTAAAAATTTTTGATATCTTCACGGTATTACATCATCATAAAAATATGTTCACGGGAGAACATTAAGAATATTATCAGATATGTAATAAACTTGTTATAACAAAAATTATACAGCGTATATTACTATAATTTGAAACTTTGCCGCTCCAGACTTACACTGGTTTCCAGTTCCTAGTATATAGTTAAAATCGAACTATATTATGAAAAATCCAGTTTATAAATCCTCTAACCGAAGTTTATCAGAGTAATGGGAGGTTTCAAAAATTAATGATTTGACGTCAGATTTCAGATAAAATAAATGGCGTATTTGTGATGTATAAATTCTATTTCTTTTTTAAAGTATATTAATAAGTTAATAAAGCTTTTAAATAGAAAATTAAATATATACGTATATACATTTTTAAAAATCGTACACTGAGGAGGTTTTTAGATATTATAAATTTTTTGTATAAACAATTCTCCAAGTTAGACAGAAAGTTTTCCAGTTGGTTGTTGTTATTATATTTTTAGAGCATTATATCTTCGAATAATGATTTGTTAAAATTAAAAATATCACATTAATTTATTAAGGATAGCATTCCCCATATAGAAATAAAATAAGCGCAAACATTTGGACATGCCTAATTATTAAGTACAATATTACATCATTTCATCGACAATTCCTTTATTAGCATTATTTCACAAAGTATTTCATAAAAAGTTTATTTCACAGAAAAATATTCTAAACTAATTCTAATTATAATGACTAAAATTACTTTATAAACAAATCGATATTAAATGAACTATCAGTGAAATCAATTGTTTATGAAATGAACTCTGGTTTTTCTGTAAATTAATGAAGTGAACATAAAGCATATGTTAAGGTTATAGAATTAGTGCAATCAATTTTATCAATAATAACCCTTTAATAATGGTAATGGATCAAAGTTTATATTAACTTAGTGTACTCAGTTAACTACTTAATTATGAACTCAGAACATATCGATAATATTTATCATAACTATAATGGATAAAGTTTGAAAGGCGATATGTGATTACGTATCATACATGTTATCACCAACTTTAAAAAAGCGATTAAATTGCGCTATTAAGCTAGTAAATGTTGAGTTATGAACGATCTTTTGATTTTTGTTTGCGTTTATTTCTGCGTTACTGATCTTGAAATGAATGACTAGACAATCATTTTTAAAAGGCAAATTCACATTTTTCCCTTGGCATTTCTGATTATGCATGATTTAAATACGTTGCTAGACGTTATAACAAATAATTATGGTCTTCAAAAACTGTAATTCCTTAAAAATACTAAGCAGTTACTGTACTTCAAAATTTGTTAATTTATTAATTGATATATGCCATTAAGAAGTTTACTATTGAAAAATAAATATATAACGTATAATATCATATTATAATACTAATAGTCCATACACATGAAAGTCAAAGAATGGTAAAAAAAACAAAAATAGCTAAAGATAATGATTTAAATAGAAATACATACGTATGGTGCAGGAAATCTAAAAGACCTCAATATTTCTATGTATATGATGCATAAACCAGCAGCACATCGAAAACTCTCAATTTCTTGCATAAAAACAATAAGCAAAGAACAATATGTATGAATAGCATGCTACTGAGTAGTGATGCCTGACGAAATAACGAAACCTGACGAAACTATAAGTTTCGCCAAGTTTCGTCATTGACGAAACTTATGGTTTCGTCAGGTTTCGTCATTTCGTCAGGCATCACTACTACTGAGAATGACAAATTTAGTTTATCCTTAATGAGTTAGTTAACCTTTATTCTATATAAAGTGATTGAAGTTTTTAGATTTCCCGCACCGTATGTAGTGAAATATGCTATCCATGTTTATGTAGATTTTCAGTGGGTTATAACATAAAACAATTCTGATTACAGTGTACAAACATTCTTGGTCTGGAGAAAATTAAGTAACGCAAAATCCAACTATAAAAGTTGTATTACTACGGCAATCTCTAAAATAAGAGTACTCTTGGCATTTAATTTAAATAGGCTAATTAGAATTTTGAATTATCTCATTTACGTATATCTTGGTTTTAAAATGTCAACCGATAATTTTAATCAATTATATTTAGATGATAATATTTTTAGTGAAATTGTTAAAGAATTATATCATCTAAATAATAAAGAAAGATTGAAGGGAAAAACTGTAGAACAAAGATTTAACATATGGGATCAATTTTTAGCAAAGAAGAACCAAAATTCAGATCATGTAATAAAGTGGTGCTTAGAAAACCAAATCAATTCTATGGCTCAAATAATTCTTGCATATTGTTATCAGCATGGTAAATGGATAGAAAAGGATGAACATAAGGCATTTACTTATTATCAAAAGTCTGCAGATATGGAACTTGATGAAGGAATATTTAATGTTGGATATTGCTATACTGTAGGAATTGGAGTTGAAAAGGATGGACATAAAGCATTCATTTATTATCAAAAAGCTGCAGAGATGGGTCACGCTAATGGAACATATAATGTTGGATGTTGCTATCAAGATGGATTTGGAGTTGAAAAGGATGAACATAAGGCATTCATCTATTATCAAAAAGCTGCAGAAATGAGTGACGCCGGCGGAGCAGTAAATGTTGGATTTCGCTATCGAAATGGCATTGGAGTTGAAAAGAATGAAAAAAAAGCATTTGAATATTTTAAAAAAGCTGCGGATATGGGCGATGTTGGAGGGATTTTAGAAGTTGGTAATTGTTATCGAAATGGAATCGGTGTACCGAGGGATATACAACGAGCTAATCATTGGTATCGAAAGGAAAGAGCTGTAAAAAGGATAAACAAGTCATCATATGAGGATATTGATGATAATTTGAAACAAATATTAGATGAGGAAAAGTATCAACTGTTGTGGATTCCTTATAACGAATTCGAACAAATACGAGAGATAGGAAGAGGTGGATTCGCAACTGTGTATTACGCGTATTGGCTCAATAAAAATACAAGTAGGTACTCGGATAAGTATTGCACTTAAATTGATTTATGGTTCAAATAAATGTAATCAAGAATTTATCAGTGAGGTAATATTAATGTAATTAAATTTTGTCAATTTGTTAATAATGTTATATTTTTTTTATTTTAAAATTTATATAATTTAATAATGGTAGTTGAAACAATATTGCGAGATCGGATACGACAATCCATCATTCTTAAAATGTCATGGAGTATCAAGAGATGATAAATCTAAAGATTACATTATAGTTTTGGATTACGCGAGTAAAGGCTCATTACATCAAAATCTTCCTGATGTAGCACAAATGGCATGGAAAGATAAGTTGAATGTGTTGTATTCCATCGTTTCAGACCTTGAATCAATCCATTCACAAGAATTGGTTCATCGAGATTTACATTCTGGAAATATATTGCAAGATCATTTACACAGTGCATATATTACTGATTTGGGACTTTCGATATCATCTGATATCAAACAAAAAGAAGAAATTAATGGTGTTGTGCCATATGTAGCTCCCGAAGTTCTAATGGGTAAAGAGTGCACGCAAGCAACTGATATCTACAGCTTTGGGGTTATCATGTCCGAAATATCAACGGAAAGAAGAGCATTTGATGGTGAATCTTTTAACGATACTAAGTTTGCGGTAAAAATTTGTCAAGGAAAAAGACCAGAATTTGATAAGAAAACACCAGATTGTTTCGTTAAATGGGCCAAGAGATGCATGGACTGAGATCCGAATAAACGGCCCACGGCAACTGATATTACACATATAATTGGTTATTGGCTTAACGAGATGAAGCAGGATGATAATAATGAAATCCAGAAACAATTTTTAGAAGCTGATAAAATTAAACTTAACATTGAATTACCAAAACATTCGAATCATATGTATACCAGCAAACTCATCAAAACAGGAGAGATAAGCAGATTATCAGAAATTCCTGACGACCAATGATTCAAGGTTTAATTTATTCACATTTCTTACTAAAAATATTGGAGCGTAGCGACGGACTTTAGTGTTTATGCAGGTGATATAAAAATTACGTTTTTGATGCATTTTGTTCCAAAAAAGTTACCTTTTTGATGCATCCACATAAATACTATGAAGATCACATCAGAAATGTAAGTTGGAAATTTTTTGTCCGTCCGCACGCGTATTCGAATTGGTAATTTAGTACAACAAAAAATATGCATGCTTACGCGTTTGTGTTATACAATGATCGTCATGTGTTCCGGACACACAATGCTACGCTAGCCTAGTTAAAGAACAATATAATTTATTTAAAAAAAAACTTTATTTATGCTAGTATATAGTATATGAAACGTGGGTATAAGTTGTAACACAAAATCGAAAGCAAACATTATATTAATTAATAAGTATATCACATTAAAATTTTGTGTTTGTGGCGCAGATAACAAATATGTTAAGTTATTGTATTATTATTAGTCATATGGTCTTTGCGGTAGTAAAGGCCTAAACACCCCCAAAAATCAAAAATGAGTTTTTTCAAGATTCAAATAAATGCATAATAAAAAACAGAGATATTTAAGGGTAGGGTGTACAAATTTCCAATTTCATATAAAATCGATTGTAGATCAACTTTGTATAACCAATTTATATGATATCATATAATTTACATGTAAACATCATATAATCTGACCAATTAATTCTTTGTACAACCTACAAAAATCATATAGCGTCCTACAAAAATTTAATTATAAGTAAAGTTGATTTTTTTTAAAGCAATGGATATTGCGCAACTTCATTATTATAAACAAACTATTTAAAACTACCTATTATATAAATTTTATACAAATTGGTCAAGATCTTAAAAAAATTTATTAGCATTTGTTTATTTACTATATAAAATTCCAATATACCACATAGATCATATGAAAAATGATCTACATTCACCCTACCCTTAAAAAAAAACTATTACACCTCATACATCACGAGATTGCCCGGTATAACTAGCCAATCATGTCACAAAATTTTTGATGAACCCAAATAAGACTATTCATATATTTCCGAGTTTAGGCTGCAAAGGCCCCATATTATGATACGTAACTGCTAAGGTATATGTCGTCAAAGGGAACCTGTAAACCTGAATTTTAATCTTATCTCATCAGACTTGGCAATTTATTGCCATGAAAAACTTCGACATTAAGGAACTTAATATTTGTAAGGGCCTATTAAAATCAAATATAGGCAGGGTCATTAATAATTATCCTAATTATGCACATCTTATTAAAGCAAATTTTACATTTATTGAAATAAATAATTAACTAAATAGAATTCTATGTTTTTTTTTTAAAAAAATTGAACCTCTAGACTCGTTATTCACTGAAATAGAGCTATAGAGCTATTTTTTTTTAATATTTTTATAAGAAATATTTAGAACATTGATGATTAAATGTTTCAATTTCGATTATTATCATTTTTTACTATTTTAAAAAAATGCTTTATTTCAGTGTTAAAAAAAAAAAAGTTGATTATTTTATTTGATAGCAACAGAGGTTTGCATATTTAAGAACCCCCTTGTTGCTAATGATTATAATTTTTAAATTCACTCCTCTAGGTCTCTAAACTATAATTCTGTAATTCTTAGAATGAATTCTAGCATCTCTTACCCATCAAAATTACTTATTTGTTTTCTTGCTTATATATGCCTTCCTGATTATAATTCTGATATAATAAAAAAGAATTCTATTTGATCTTCTAATACCTTATTAATAAATTTACTAATTTGTTTTCTTATCTAGTTGAAGACTTTGGAATCTCATATAAATTTGCTAAAAAAATGTTTATTCGCCCTATACGCGTTAAGTTTAGCTAATAATTTTGTAACCTTAAGAATAAGCAAATCATAAAGCATATAACGTTTGCAATTTTTTGGAGTAACTAATAGGCAAAAAAAATATAATTAAATAATCCTCTAGCCTCTCTAAATGATCAAAGAAAGGGTACACCTCTTTTAACATTTTAGCCTTATTCCGAAGTCTGTTAATATACTGGGCCATATAATATCTATTAGCATGTTTCCTACAAAGGACGGGTTTATGTTATGGTCCGTCCTGGTTTGGTCTTGGTTCAAAAGACCAGGTCCATTACAAACTGAATCAAGATTCATGAACCGGTTCACAAACTGGTCCTGGTTTAGTTCAGTTCAGGACTAGTCTTCAGACTGGTCTACTCATAGCCAATAGAAATAGAAAATTTGGCTATCATATACTGCATCTTTTGTCCAATGTATATAGTATGTATTGTCAAATATGCACCTTTATATTTTAAGTATTAGTTTTTAGAAGGATGAAACGCTTTTTTCAAGCATTAGTTTTTAAAATGAGATGCTTTTTTCAAGCATTAGTTTTTGAAAGGACGAAACTTTTTGACATTTCTTTGGAAGTTAGCTTAAAGATACATTTGTATTGTATTTTGTAACGTTATATAAATAAGACTAACTAACTAATATTTTATATAATATCTTTTATTATAACAGGTATCAAGAAACTTTTATTATTAGGGCTAATTGATCATTTTTATACATTTTAAAACAAATATGACCACCTTTTTATTCAATTTTACTAGTATTTCGCCTATGCCATTGCTGATTCAACTTTTTACACAAAGACATACTCTTGCAGTTTCAGAATGGAGATAGTTAAAAGTTGTGTTACTAGCTATAGAAAATGCCCTTTTACAAGCAATACTAGTTGCTTAAATGCTTAGTAGTTGGATACCATCTTTGAAAAAATTGGGTAGGCTTTTTGGTTAGCTTTTTACCAATCCAATGGGACGTATCTCCTTCAACAGTTTCTGATGCAATATAATGATCCAATTCATTGGTAGTTGCTAATTCTTCAAGAGAGTTGTTAATATTAAAACTGATGATTCTATGTTTTCAAATTTTTTATGCTACTTCCAAAAAAACTTTTGAGCAGTTTGACTAGACTTTCTTTAGTATTATTGGAGACAGGTGAAGTTTGTTGATATTCATATATATATTGGCTCTAGTGCTCCTAGGTTCGGTCCGGGTTCGGTTCAGGATCAGACCAGACTCAGACTCTAAATTTTACTAATTTCAGATTTCAGACCAGACTCAGACTCAACTATGAGTCCGGTCTGGGTCTGGTCTGAAGTCTGCAGACTAGTCTGAGTTTGAATATAATTATATGTATTTTTTGGTGCTAAACAAAGTTTACTTAGCGCATTTTGTAAGAATTAATTAGTAAAATTTTATGAATCATAAGATTTTATTGAATTTTATTAATAAAATTCTAAAAATCCTATAATTCGCAAATTTTTATTAATTAATTCTAAACTTGTTCAGCAACTAAAAATGTATTAAAACGGCTTATTTGCTTTTATTTTACTTGAAATTTAGAGATTTGATGCACAATTTTGAATTTTTGATCAAAAAAGACAAATTTTAACATCTTATCTTCAATTTCAAGTAAAATAAAACCAACCCTGCCAATTTAATGTATTTTTAGGTGCTGAACAAGTTTACTTAGTGCATTAAATTAGAAATAATTAGTAAAAATTGGAATTTTATTAGTAAAATTCTATAAAATCTTAAAATTCACAAATTTTTATTAATTAATTCTATCAAAACACATTAAGTAAACTTGTTCAGCACCTAAAATACATTAAATCAGCAGGGTTGTTTTTATTTTACTTGAAATTTGGAGAAAAGATGCTTAAATTTGGCTTTTTTGATCAAAAATCCAAAATTATGTATCTTTTCTCCAAATTTCAAGTAAAATAAAAACAACCCAGCCGATTTAATGTATTTTTAGGTGTTGAACAAGGTTACTTAGTGCATTTGTTAGAATTAATTAATAAAAATTTGTGAATTTTAAAATTTTATAGAATTTTACTAATAAAATTCTATAAAATCTTATAATTCACAAAATTTTACTAATCATTTCTAACTAAATGCACTAAATAAATTTGTACAGCACCTAAAAATATATTAAATCGGCAGAGTTATTTTTATTTTGCTTGAAATTTGGAGAAAAAATGCTTAAATTTGGCTTTTTTGATCAAAAATCCAAAATTATGCATCTTTTCTTCAAATTTCAAGTAAAATAAAACAACCTTGTCAATTTAATGTATTTTTATGTGCTAGGACCCCAAGCTATTAGTATATAGGTCACAAAAAATTTAAAAATTTTTATAATAGCTCTAAGCAAGCATTTTTATTAATATCAATAAGCATTTTTACCATATATGACATATAAAAATTTATTAAAAATAAGCAAATATATTATCTGATTTATAATAAAATATTTCTGAAAATATGTTACTCTAAAAATAAGTTACTTTTTTAATTTTAGACAAAAAGCTTAAAAATCTCTATAACCCATTCTATATTTTTAAATTAAAAACAATAATAAAATTTTTTAACTTTAAAAATAAGCTACCCTATATATAGTATTTAATTAAATATTTGAAGAACTATTGTAAGAGATCTAATAATCCAAATTTAACAATTTTGGTACCATTTGAATCATCTTATCGAGACGAATTGAATAGCACCAAAATCGTTAAAATTTAGATCACTGTAGCACAAGATATTAATAATTTTATAATTTTTATAAAATCTTAATGATCTTGATAACTAGTGATCCAAATTTGATGATTTTGGTACCATTCAATTCGTTTCGATGAGACGGTTCTAATGGTACCAAAATTATCGAAATAATATCACTAGATCACAAGATATCTACAAAAAACGTTTGTAATGCAATTTATATAAAGATTGTAATACTGTATAAAATTACGTTACAAACCATTTTTGTAGATATCTTGTGATCTAGTGATTCGATTTTGATGATTTTGGTACCATTAGAACCATCTCATCGGGACGAATCGAATGGTACCAAAATCACCAGATTTGGATCATTGGTTATCAAGATCGTTAAGATTTTATAAAAATTATAGAATTATTAATATCTTGTGCTATAGTAATCTAAATTTAACGATATTAGTACCATTCGATTCGTCTCGATGAGATGGTTCTAATGGTATCAAAATCATCAAAATCGGTCTACTAGATCACGAGATATCTATGAAAAACTTTTGCAACGCAATTTATATAAAGATTGTTATACTGTATAAAATTACGTTACAAACCGTTTTCGTGGATATCTTATCTGATTTTGATGATTTTGGTACTATTAGAACCGTCTCATCAAGACGAATCGAATGGTACCAAAATCATCAAATTTGTATTACTGGTTATCAAGATCGTTAAGATTTTATAAAAATTATAAAATTATTAATATCTTGTGCTACTGTAATCCAAATTTGATGGTTTTGGTACCATTCGATTCGTCTCGATGAGACGGTTCTAATGGTACCAAAATCATCAAAATTGGATCACTAGATCACAAGATATCTACGAAAAACGTTTTGTAACGTAATTTTATACAGTATAACAATCTTTATATAAATTGCGTTACAAACATTTTCCGTAGATATCTTGTGATCTAGTGATACAATTTTGATGATTTGGATACCATTAGAACCGTCTCATTGAGACAAATCGAATGGTACCAAAATCATCAAATTTGGATCACTGGTTATCAAAATCGTTAGGATTTTATAAAAATTATAAAATTATTAATATCTTGTGCTACAGTAATCTAAATTTAACGATTTTGGTACCATTCGATTTGTCTCAATGAGATGATTCAAATGGTACCAAAATTGTTAAATTTAGATTATTAGATCTCTTACAATGGCTTTTAAATTTTAAAATTAATTTATATTATTATAATAATAATAATAAAGGTATTTGTTTGTATTTATTTACATCGGAATGTGTATTAGTACGTGAAATAAATTTTAAAAGTAAACATTGAGATAAATAAACCTTTTTAGGATTTATATCTCTAAAATAGCTGTCTTCTTATTGTGTACAAATTCCTTAAAAAGTTATAATACTTCAAAATAAACTTCCGATTTTTTAAATCTAAAAAAAGATAGCTTATTTTTAGGAATCTACAGTAGTAAACCATTCCTATCGGTACCAAAAATAAGCATTTGTAATTTCTAACTGTTTTAAATTTAGTTAAAAAATATGCAAATAGAATATCTAACTTTTTTTAAAATTTTGTTGATTTCTAAGCAATCTAAGATTTTACATCCAAAAAAGTTATTAAGTTGGCTATGCATCTAGTTCACTGACTTATATACTAATAGCTCGGGGTCCTTATATGCTATACAAGTTTACTTAGTGTGTTTTGTTAGAATTAATTAATAAAAATTTGTGAATTGTAAAATTTTATAGAATTTTACTAATAAAATTCTATAAAATCTTATGATTCACAAAATTTACTAATTATTTTTAACTTATTGCACTAAGTAAACTTGTTCAGCACCTAAAAATACATTAATTCGGCAGAGTTGTTTTTATTTTACTTAAAATGTTAAAATTTGACTTTTTTGATCAAAATCCAAAATTGTGCATCAAATCTCTAAATTTCAAGTAAAATAAAAACAAATAGACCATTTAATATATTTTTAGGTGCTAAACAAGTTTCTTAGTGTATTTTGTTAGAATTAATCAATAAAAATTTGTGAATTATAAGATTTTTTAGAATTTTATTAATAAAATTCAATAAAATCTTATGATTCATAAAATTTTACTAATTTATTCTAACAAAATGCACTAAGTAAACTTGTTCAGCACCAAAAAATATATATAAATATATTTGGACTCAGACCAGTCTGCAGACTTCGGACCAGACCCAGACCAGACTCAGACTTGACTATAAAGTCTGAATATAAAAGTCTGAGTCCGGTCCGAAAATCAGACCAGACTCAGACTTGACTAAAGTCTGGTTCGAGTCCAGTCCGTAGGAGCACTAATTGGCTCATAATTTCTTGAACTGTATTCTTGGCATTAATAGCCTCTTTTTTGTTAAATGTTTTAAGCTTGGTGCAAAGGATTGAGAATAGCAAATACAATAGAAAGAGTCCATTATGTCCAGTATTTCTCAATTTTTTGATAAATAGATAAAGTAGCCATATATTAAGAAATTTTTTTTTGTTTAATGTGTATATTCAAATAATTTTGAATACTTAAAAACATCAATTGAATATTTCCTATAGTGGGATATGATGCTGCTAAAAGTAATTTTTCACAGCTTCAATCAGTTTTAATAAAATAAGTATATTCTAAAAATTCAGCATTAGTTTATTGTTTATTTTATTTATTTTTTTTCCTCATTTGAAAGCAATTTTTATTTAAATTATTATTTTACTTACCTTTAAATTTTGTTTATCAAGATTTAGATATAGTAAATTAACAAATAAATGTTCTGCTACAAGTAATCAAAGAGGTGTTTACATTTTTATTTTTTGCAACATGTAGTTTTGACATCTAACTCAGATTTAATATATGTAACTTCTTTAAATTTGCATAACCCAGGTAAATTATCACTAAGTCAAGTAGATATTTTAATTTTTAACATTAAGTTTTGACCATTTTTTACTAAGGAACCAACTATTTTTAATTCTTGTTTTGTAGCCAAATTAAGCACATCAATAATATAAAAACCTGATATTATCAAATTCTTGTTGTAGTTTTTGTATAATTAATTTTTTACAAACAATCATGGTGAATTCATTGTCTATAATAAGGCTAAAGTTTTATTTTTAATATTAAAATTAGTGTGTGTATATGTATTAATAGTATCTGCCATAATTGTATCTATATGCCCGTTCTTTTTTTTTTGTTTTTTTTTTGGGCAATCCTGCCTTTATTATTTGAAATACGAGTATACTACTCTAGGATTTTATAGACTAATGCCTACGATTCCCTCCCTATCACAATAAAGACTCATCCGGTTACCGAAGTACCTAAATGTGATCTGCTGCAGTCAAGATTTGTCTCCAATTTTCTGTTTTCTAACACATAGAGAACTTTCAAATTATCATCAATAAGCTCTTGCTGGCTTTGTCAGAACAACCCTTATTCTTTATTTTTCTGTGGTTTGGCCGATGACATCCAAAATAGTCTCATCGCACCCTTTATCCAATTTCTCATGATGCGTTTTGCTTTGTTCACCAGCTTCTCGAACTTGCCCATAGGCTTGTTCTCTACTTCAGGCCCGCCCTGTGTAACCTTCTCATTACTTGCTTTCTTCCTTTTCCGCTGACTTTCTACTTCTTTAGTGTCCTCGTCCCTTGCATCAACTTTACGCTTCCTTACTTTCTTTATGTTTCTTTCTTTTTCCTATTCGGTTACAGCTTCGCATCTGGGTTTCCAAATTTTTTCCGTAAATTTATCGTTCATTTTTTCAAAAATTTCTTTTTTCTCCTTTATTTCTGTGGATGACTCTTCTTGCTTCATTACAGGAACCAGACCTTGTATTAAAAGCCTTTTTCTCTTTTTTCTGTCTTCGTCACTATTTCCGGCCCAGATAGTTTCCCATTTTTGTTTTTGTTCAGGGCCCCAATCTAACTTCCTATCTTCGAAGGCTTCTTTAAATACCTCGGCCTCATTGTCTTCCCATGCTTTCTGTAGCGGGATACATTCTGCTAGGTGATCTTGTGTCTCTGTCTCGCTGCGGCACATAATGCATTGGTCTTCTGTGTAAATCTTCGGATATCTTTGGTGTAGGACTGACATCGTAGGCAACTGCTTATATATTCTTTTAATTCAATGTACCCACCTTCTACTACCCTTTTCATCACAACAGTTTCCACCTTTTATTTTATTCAGATGCAACCATGTGCTCTTCCAGTTTATTTCCACCATATCATTCCCTTCTTTTAAATCCAAACCTAATGCTACTGAGCTTACCCACCCTACATTGTAGATTGATATAATCACATCTTGCATGAACTTCCTCAATGGCCTGTCTACGATATGAATTTTCCATCTTGGTACAATTCTTAAACCTTTTGTCCAACTACTACTTATACTAAATCCTTCGCCTCTGACAGCCCTTTTTTTGCGAGTTTATCTGCCTCCTCATTACCTTTTATTCCCACAAGTGCCTTTATCTTAGCTAGCTCTAAATTTATCTCCTTTTTATGCACACAATCTCTAATTGCCCTTAACCAGTTTCCGTTTTTAACTCCTTTCAGACCGAGCGGAGCTTCACATTTTGGTTGATCAAACTTATCGCATTGTTACTATTGGTAAGTATTCTTACTCTTGTCTTGCATGACACAGCTAGCAGCGCTGTTGCAATTGCTTCAAGCTCAGCCCTTGTTGATGATAGCCAATTAATTATCGCTTCTTGGAAATTTATATCTTCATCGAATTCTTTTGGTTCTATGTTCATTGGGTATGCTTTGCATCTGATCCCCATTCGTCACTTCGTCATATTTCCGTTCTGCGCTTCTATTATTTCCATGGAACCGTCTGTGAAAATATCCCATTCTTGCCTTCTTTGAAGCTTTTCTCTCATTTCTTCTAGTTTCTTCCGCACCTTGGTATCTGGAATCCATTCCTTCAGTATTTCGCTTACCCGACAGCTAATTACTACCCTCTCTACTTGCTGGTTTTCTATATTTACTTCTCTTGGGTCTTCTGCCTCTACTGGCTCTATGTTTGTTAAATTTATTTCACACAGGACCTTACGCTCTAGTTTCTTAACTAAGCGCTTGTTTAGGGCACGCTTTTTCGCTTTTAAACTTTTTATACATGATGCATGAATTCTTATCCTTTCCTTGATTATCTTTGCACCCCCTGCAACGTTCTATTTCTTGTTTTGTATTACTACTTCTTTCACACTTCTGCCAGTGTTCTATTATCATTGTTTGCTTTGGGCCCTTTCTTCCTATCACTTTTCCTATCTGGGCACCTTTGGTTCTATTACCAAAGACGATTATTTCATGCTTTCGTACATCCCTTGATATTTGTACTAGTTCTGGTTTTATTGCATACGCATTTCCATTTATTTGTCTAAATACACTCTTGACTTGTCGCATGCACTTGTCTTCAATTATCTTTTCTTCCAGAAACTTGTACCATTCTGGCTTCTTCCCAGAACCTTTTCTATTTCTTATATTTCTTACTTGCTCCCATGTTAGCATTCTTTTGCCATCTTTATTAATCAGCTGTTCTACCAGGTACAGTTGTAGATCCTGTCCGCTGCGAAATCCTTTTTCTAAATTCTTTCTCAGTACTTTGCGTATTTCGCTTCCTTTTTCTGCAATTTCTAAGCACTTTCTCATATGACCTTCTTCAAACCTGAAGCCTAGTGCGTGCACTTCTCGTATTACACAAAGGGCCATATTATGTGTAATTTCTATTTCATCTAGCTGTTCTTTTTCTAATTCTAGTATCGACTTTGTGCACTTATTGTGGACTTGTGCCTGTCTAATGCAGATCCATGTTGAGTTACCTGCCCCTTCTGTGTCATTGAATTTTAATGTTAGTCCTGTGATGTGATGTGCCACGTAACTGTTCCATAGGAACTGCACCCCTACTATATTTTTGTGACTCAAAACCCCATTTGGCATGTTTAAAGCTAGGCCGCTTTTTTGTTTTAAAATTTTCAGAAAAGGCCGTTACAGTTTTTCGCATTCTTTTCTACTTAAGAATGTTGTTTGAAGCCTGTATTCTGCCCTTGGCAGCAATACCTTGTTGTTTATATAGATCAATTGACTCAACGTAATCCTCTTTTTCTTGACTACCTGCACTAGCGCCTCTATTTCTCCACGAATTATTTTATTCACGTGTCCTTTTTCTCTTTTTTCTATTAACCAAACTTCTAAGAATCTCACCGCTTGATCTGCATTTTTTGCCTGCACTATGCTTTTATTTTCCCCTACTTCAACATTTAATTCTGTCCCGCTACCATTAATCACTAGCAACTCCGATTTTTTTCCATTTATTTTTATATTGTTTATCTCATAGAATTCATTAGCTATGCTTATGATTGATGTTAAATCTTCTTTTGACTTTGCGATCCATGTGGTGTCATCTGCGTAAGCTAATGCCGCCTGTCTCTACGATATTTCATCTGTTTTCACTAACACTATATCAGTCGGCCATTGTACCGATACCTTGTATCCCAGGTTTTTTTGGTCCTGTATCAATTTTAGCAGTGGATCGTAGAATATCCTCCACATGAGGGAGACACCACTTCCCCTTGGTCGATGCCATCTTTCGCATTTACTTCTCAGCTATTGCCAAATGCTGTGATGACTTCGATTTTCCGATTCTCGTACAGGTCCAACAGAAATTCTATAACCTTTGTTAGTAGTTTAATCCTTTCCATTGCAAGTTTAAGCATTGTAAGACTTACGGAATCAAACGCCTTTTTCATATCTTGCAATAAAACCCAGAGTTCCTTCCCTTTTTCTCTTGCTTCCTCGATTATATTGTTCATTATCTGGATTGGAGTACTCGTGGAATCCCTGGGTAAACCTGCGAAATTGTTTCCTCTTAATACCCCTCTTTCTTTTATCGTTCTGCTCATTCTTTCATTATTTATTCTTACTGTTGCTTTACGCAACATTTCTAATAGCATTATAGAACGAATGTTATTGAGGTTATAATTCCAAAATTCATTTTTGGGTATTGCATAGAGTAAACCCTTCTTCTATTCTTTCGGTATTCTACTGCTTCTAATACACATAATTGCAAATGTTCACAGTATCTTATTGGTCTTTTTTTCTACTTTTTTTAAGACTGGGTATGTTATTCCAGACGCACCTGTGGCTGAATTGTTTTTGGTCTTTTCCATGGCCTCATGCCATTCTTGCTCACTTATCTCTTTAGTTAACTTCTTGTACCAATTTCCATCTATATTTTTGATCGGGCTATACTGCGCTTTCTATTTGTTATCCATTTTTTCCACTTTTATCTTTCTTGAGCTATACTGGCTTTCAAAATGCGCTGCTATGTGGTCCTTTACTTGTGCTTCATTATTTAAGAGAACCTCCTCACTGTCTCTGTCTACAACTAATCTATCTATTACTATCTTGTCTCCATATTTATCCAATATACTGTTTAGCATCCTACGTTGGTCTGACACGATTATTTCCTCTCGCGCTTCTATGCTTCTTCTCATGTCCTCTTCTTTGGCCTTGTTTCGCATTATGTGCCACATGTTATGTTTCTCCTTCCATCTTTCCATTAGCTTTTTCCCTAATTCCTCTGACCATACTATGTAGCTGTTTTGTATCGATTTTTCTTCTTCTAGATTCAGATGGATTGAGTATTAATCATTCTTTTCGATATTTTTGCCTGTATAGTGTTTATTTTTTCTATACAACTTGTTCAACATTTTAACCCTTTTTCTTATTTCTCGCAGTTCCTCACTTTGCACTTTCTGAACTATATTTTTGTCTTTACGCCTTTTTGGTAGGTGCTTATTAACCGACACGATGATGTTTTCTTTGATCAACTTCCACCCCTTATCTAAGGTCTCTCGACTATGTACCTCGTTAATATTGTTTTCCTTCTGATGCTCTCACCATTTTACATCCAACCTTTTATCCAAGTGTTGTGCGTATGCTGTCCAGTCTTCATCCTTTGTATTTTCCAAGTCCAGCTCAATCCTCTTTGTTTTGGCTCGTCTACATGTTGCAGCTCTCACACAACCTCTGTTTATGTCCGTCAATATCTTGGTTACTACAAGGTCATGGTCACTTGACGTAGTTTCTGACATATCCAGAGTATATGTTTTAAGCACATTGTTTTTGCATTCTCTGGACAGCCATATGTAGTCGATACGAGTTTCTAACCCCCTTCCTTTCCATGTAGGTTTTGCTTCTTTTTGTCTACACCATTTGTGCGAATCTATCAAACCCTTGTTTATCATAAAATTGAACATATTCTCTGTCTCCCTATTTCTAGTTACTTCGCGACCCCTCAGGAGGGCCTCTTCTTGCCATTCGTAATTAAAGTCCCCCATTATTATAAATCTTCGTTCTCTTTTATAGTTTTGGTCTAGTCTGTCTTGAACAAATTTCCAGATTTTCTTCCTTATGTCTACATCATTCGGGGGAGTGTCCAGTACTATTATACTGTAATCGAGCCGTCTGAACAATAAGTCCACCTTTAGTGCGTATGCCCCGAATTTTTCTACCTTTGCTACATGTTTGGACCACTTCCTTCCAATTATTAGACTGACTCCAAAACCCTTCTTTTTTTCTTCTATTGTCTCCGACCAAAAGCTCACTATTTCTGCTTCATTTCTTAGTGTTAGCTTCCCTTCCTTCTCTGTTATATTTGTTTCACAAATCCCAAGAAGTCTATTCTGTCCTCCTTCATTACGTCGATAATTGCCTCGAGCTTTATCTTATTTCCCTTAATTCTGTTGATGTTATGCGTTCCTATTTTATACAAAGACCAGTTTTCTTCTTCCT
This sequence comes from Gigaspora rosea, assembly GCA_003550325.1. Taxonomy (NCBI): domain Eukaryota; kingdom Fungi; phylum Glomeromycota; class Glomeromycetes; order Diversisporales; family Gigasporaceae; genus Gigaspora; species Gigaspora rosea. The sequence goes on along the minus strand of QKWP01000135.1, from coordinate 302,724 downwards.
CTATGTGACTTCCTCTGGTATCCGCCTCTTTTCCTTTTTCCCTTGCTTGGACCTGTGAGTCTTTTTCCACCATTCCCGTTTCTCTAGTTCTGCTAGGGATTTTCCGGTCTCCCTTCGTACTCTTCCACCTTTCGTAATTAGTCTCGTTCTTTTTCGATGTTTCAAAAATTTGTCTTTGTTCCTTTAGAAATTTGTCTATCTCTCTATTTCTATTTTGTGCTGCTTTACTTGATTCTCTTTCTTTGTTTTGCGCTGTAAGTCTTAAGTTTGTTGCGCCTTGATGGATAGTAGACTTATGCTGTCTACTATTATTCTGTGATTCGACTGGTGCGTCCGTTAGAAGTAGTTGGGGCCTGCTAGCCCCTTGATTGTCCTTTCTAACTCCTTCAATTTCATCCAAATCTCTTCATTTACGCTCTTTTTACCGAATCGTCTGCTATCATATCTTTCCACATTTATTTCCTTTTTATTACATAGTATATAGATTTTTCTCTGCTGGTTTTTGAATTGGCGGTTATTGCTTTTTTCTACCAGTATCTTTGTCCTCTTGCTTCCTATATCTTCCCTCCAATACTTTCTTCTCTTTTCTTGTTAATGTTTGCATCTTCTGTACGAAGCTCTCTCTTCTGTCCTTCATTGCATTCTATCCACCTGTTTTTGTACTCTTCACCTTCTTTCGGCACTTCATATATCAAATCTCGCCATTCGAGTTTTGTATAATAGTAGTATATTCCAGATTCTCTCGCCTTCGCCAAGTCTTCTTGAGATTCAAAATATACTAATGCTATTTTCCTTTGGTTACCATAACAATTGTTCGTAATAAAAACTGATCTTGCATTTACTCTGCTTAGTTGTCTTAATAGAAGCGACTCAATTGCGTGTTTCGGTACATTTGCTATTCTTGTTTTGTACCGATTTCTTTTTATTAATTTCTCTTTGTCAAATTCATTTGTTGTCATACATAAGAGTCTTCCCGTTTTTTCCAAAGCAACAGCCTATTTGCTTTTCCAATTTTGTTTTCTTTCTCATTCTTAAATTTAACTAGCACTTGAGCTGTGCTACTTGTTTCTTTGCCCCTCCATTGGATGATCGATATATTCCCAAAGAAGCTTAATTCTTTTCGGAGTACACGTGGTGATATGTCTTTAGGAATGTCCCATACTGTATAGATTCCATTCAGCTTTTCTTTGTCCTTTTTAACAATACTAATATCTTTTTCAAGCACTTGTTCGCTTTGCGTTGCTATATCTGCCTTCTGTGCGGCTTCACCTTTTCCTTCTTCTGTATTGTTTGTCTTTACTTCATAGCTTTCATTTTTGTTGATTATATGTGGTGTTTGACTTAACTCTACTGTATTTATTTTCGAGGCCTCTGCTGTACTGCATATTTTCTCCTCAATACCGTAATCTAGTGTTCCACATTCAGCTTCTATCATTATTTTCTTCCTTATTTGAATTCTCTCACGCTCTATTTTTTCTTCATCTGTGACAGTTTGTATATTCCTGAGCTGCTTTTCTGTTAGGTTACGATAGTTTTCAATAAAGTGTCTAATTAGACATATTTTTTCTGCTGAGATAACTTCTATTGCTTTTGCTAACTCAGAATCGATTATCTGCGTTCTTATGCATTTCTTATCTAAGTACTTTATATATGTCTGCACGCCACATCTGATTGCATAACATCCACACTTAAGGAACTTTACTTTCCAGTCTGGAACCTGTTTGTTGTTCATTGATCTTCTACTAATGTTTAAAATTCCCACGTTTATGTGTTTGTTTATTTGTTTTGGTATAGCCGAATTTCTAATGTTTATTTGTTGTTTGTTTATCGTTTCTTATTCCTTAGATTGTAGTAGAATACAGGCAAATTTGCCTGCGTTTTTGCACTTTTTTAGCTCTGATTTACTTTTTTAAAATACTAAAATAATTAAATAAAACTTTGTACAATTATATTTGAAAATAAGGATTACTTTTTTGCAAAATTAGTTTTTATATTATAAGAAAATAAATTATAGTTACATATAAGCTGAAAATAGATAATTTTAAGAAAAAATTTTTTTAAAAAATTTTATTACAATTTTTCTGCGATCTTATTTAGTTTTAGTTTTAGAACTATAGTTATTAAGACAATATTGTAGTTTATATAAAGGATGACAACTTTCATTATTGCAACTTTAATGATTTACTTGTAAAAATTAAGACTTGTATTAGAAGTAAAGATTTTTTTTATAGACAGGAACATATAAAATTTGAAAAAATCTAAAGAAAAATTTTAATAGTAAAAATGCCAATACAAGAACTTTAAACATTTATTATATTAAAGTTTTCTAATGATTTTAAAAAAATTTTATAACAAAGTTACTAAAACAAAACTTAAAGAATATTTTCTACTTAGAAAAGATATGGCTAAAATCAATATTTAAAATTTTATTAAAAATTTTAAAATATGCAGGCAAATTTGCCTGTGTTACAATCTAAGGGATACATGTCAACTTGCTTACGTAATCTATTGGTGATCTGCAGTACAGGGTTTTGGCTAATGCCCACTTTATCGTATTATTTTCTTTGTACTTTCTTTATGTGTAACTATTCGACCATATAAGTTCTTCTGTTATTTTAGCTCCCCAACTCAAGTACAGTAGTTTTCTTGTTACTTTATAAGCCTTGTTTATATTCTTGTTTGTGCTATTACTTTCTGTGTTTTTCTCTTGTTTGCTGTTTGAGTTTCTGTTGCTCCACGAAAGTTTTGTACTCTTCTGTGTTTTTGTAGTTCATCTAGAAATGTTCTCTTTAGCGTTGGGTTGAAATTTCTATATTTTGTTCAATGTCTTTTCTATATTTTCTTAGATTTTTATATGTTTTGTTATTGTTTTCTTTGGCTTCCGATTTGGGCCCGGTGATCAGTGAAAAGAGCTTTTTTTATATATGCCCGTTCTTAATAGAATAATATCTAAAAGAAAATGATATATTTTTCAATTAGTATTCATATAGTAAATCATTACACTAAGAAATCTTCAAAATTTTGGGTTGTCCATATATCAGCAGTTGACAATACTTTTACAAAGATTTTTACAAGATTACTAACTATTTGACTTTGTCTAATTTCAAATTTATCAAAATTATTTTATTTATTTATTTTTTTTTTTAAGCAGTCTTGTCTTTATTAATTATTTGAACTACAAAGTAAATTATACTAGTGTATATTCTACCTGTCTTATGTTCTATCTAATAACGACTCACCAAGCTAATGCCCAATGCGACCTGCCAAAACAACTTTCTATTTTACTTCGGATTCTTAACTTGCTAAGAATTTTGTAATCTGTATGATTAGCTCCCGATGATCATTAACTAGCCGTTTTATACCTTGTCAAGAATGCTTAATCATTTACTTGTCTAACTTTGAGCAAAAAAGACCATGCTGGTTTCTTTCCCCATACTATCCAATTTTCGACTATATTATCCTTTGTTCTCGCGATCTTTTCTTTCTCTTTCTTTTTCTCGAGTTTCCGTTTTTGACTACTTTCTGTTTCCATTCTTTTGCGAGGTCTCTTATTCTCCTTTTCTGCTGTAATTTGTTCTTCTGTCTCTTTGCTTCTTCTTCTTTTATGTCTTTTGTCCTCTTTCGATATACCTCTGGCCTTTTTCCAGTCCATTAACAGTTCGCAACGGAAGCTCCAAATATGCTTGTAGAACTGCTTCTTGAACCGTTTAACTATAGCCTGAATGTATTTTGTCATTTTGGATGTATATTCAGTCGAACATCTATCACCTCTACGACTGACTTGGTCACTAGACCTTGCATTTATTCTTTCCTTACAGTAGCTCTTTCCTTCGGTTGTACTTCGAACACAGTGTCCCTTACGGTTGTCATATTTAGTTGTTTCCCATCCAACTCCGCCAGTTTTTTGATGAGTTCGCTTATCTCTTTTTCAAGAGTATCCCAAAGCGGCTATAACACTGAGCATTCAGCTAGATGGTCCATAGTTTCCATTTTCCTCCATCAAATATTACAAGTATTATCGCTATATATACTACTATTTCTTCTATTTAATACATGCAATGTTGGTAGCAAATTATTTACACATTTAACTTTCAAAATCCAATCTCTATTTTCTATACTACTTCTATATTTCTGTCCCTTAACTTTTTCGATATCCCTCTATACCTCTTTCCACACTACCATATCTTTCCCTTCTTCTGCATTTACCCATTTCTGATGCTTTTCAAACATGACCACTCTACATTTATACTGACTTCCGTGAGCTGTGTAATAAAGCTTCTCGTTCCATCGTTCACTCTGATGTTTTTCCATTTCAACTTGGTGCATGCCCCCTTGTTCCATGTCCATTTGGGTTATAAAATTCTGTTGTCTAATGCACCTTTTTTAGCTTACTTGTTAGCTTCTTTATTTTCAGTGATTCTGCTATTTCCTTTAACTTTTCGAAGTCTTAGCTTTAGCTTCTTAATCTGTACCAATCTGTTGATGTGTTCTAGCAGGCATAGATTTTTCCTTTTGAGTATCTCACTATTTTTCCCTTTTGTTATGCCTGCTTGAATCGCCTGAATTGCTGTTGCACTGTCCATGCATATAGTGACTAATGCTTCTGCTGGTGCGACAAGTAAGGCCAACCATATAGCTGCAAGTTCTGCTCTAGTAAAAGAGGGCCAGTCTCTAATTGCACCTTGAAACCTTGCAATCACTTGCTTGGGTACTTTTCTCTTTTCACTTCTTATGGCTACCCAACCGAGGCCTATTCTTCTCTTTTCTGGATCCTCTTTACCATTTATTAGTGAGCTATCAGTATAGAAGCAAATTGATTTCTGCTATGCGGGGTCTTGTGCAATTTCGATAAGTTTTCTCGTTGTTTCAGAGTTTTTAAGAGAGCTTTCAATCAACTCTCTTTCCAATGTGGAAACTGCAATGCTCTCAAACTGTTGCTCGTTTGCTTCTGTACTTGTGGCATCCATTTTCCTTCCATTATTTACCATAACATTCGTAAAGTAACTTAGTGGAGTTGTAATATACCGGCTATGGTCGTCTGAATGCGCCATTTTAACTAACTTTGCGTCAAATGCGATGCTCCTGTTTTTCTGACCTTTTTTTATTAAGCAGGAGTTTTTGCGATTCTCTTTTTCTACTTGGTTAAGTTCACAGCCCGTACACTTATTAATAACTAGGCTACTGTCACGCATTCTCTTTCTGGCCAGCCAGTGTTCGATTACAAGATGCCTTTTATAATTTTTCTGAGCTACTCTTTCTATTTTGTGCCCTTCTCTTGTCCAGTGTTGTTACTTGGACGTTTTTTGGACATTTTGGACATTTTTTTAAATTAAAATTACTTAAAATTTTATTAAGATAATCTATTTTAATTTTTTTACCAATGAGTCCAGCACCTAAAAAAATATATAATATATATTTTTTTAAATTACTTTATTAATTAGTTAAGCATGGGACATAGGCTTGGACGATTTTGGACAATCTTGGACGTTGGACAAAAAACATAGTATGGACACGTCCAAGTAACAACACTGCTCTTGTCTTCACGAGGACCCAGTCTTTTACTCTCTTGTCTTCGCTTATTTTGGACAGTAGAATTATAGGACTAAGCATATTAAACCTACTTATTTCATAGGGTACCTTTAATTTTCTGCTACCGGTCTCCATCAGAACTAGCTCTTCTATTCTTGCAAACCATGCCGGTTTTTTTCCTGCTGCATTTTGCTTTTTACTTTTTTTGAGCTGTTTCCATGTGCCTAGCATACCTCCTGTTTAATCAATTAATTGTTCGAGAAAGAATAACCCTATGTTCTTCTCCCAGCAGAAGCTAGTTAGGGCTTTTTGATTTAACAGACTTGCAATTTCTGTTCCTTCTTCTACTAACTGTAAGCTCTTCTCCATTTCCTCTGAGCGCAAGTTAAGGTTCATTTTCCTTACCTTTGTTAAAATTTTGTAGGCAAGATTATGTTTGAGTTTAACTGCTTCTAGTCTTGGTAGCTCAAGCGTTGTGATATATGATCCATTTTTGCAATCAAGCTGCGCTTGTTGCATTCTTAGCCAAGTTGCTTTGCCTAAGTCTCTCTTGTTATTCAAACGCTTTCTAAGATCCGTAATATGATGTACCATTTGGTTTTGCCATAATGTTCTTAAGCCCACCAGATTTCTATACGAAAAATCGAGCTCGCAGCTGTTGAGGCCATGTTCGATTTATTCTTTATCACCATCATAATCGGGCTTTGTAATCTATCGTACTAGTCTCTTTTTAAAATACAATGCTGCAATCTGTACTCGAGCCGGGGGATAAGTACACAGTTATTAATGTATACTACATCAGCAAATTTTATATATAGATATATATCGATTACTAACCAGTAATATTATATCGATACCTATCACCCCTGCCGATTTCTATCGATAATAATAATAATCGATATATATCAATATTAATCGATATATATCAATACCCCATCACCCCTGCCGATTTTTATCGATAATAGATATATATCGATATTAATCAATATATATCGATACCCATCACTCCTGCTGATTTCTATCGATAATAATAATAATCGATATATATCGATATTAATTGATATATATCGATATATATCTGATATAATATCAATTAATAATTATTATATTCACATAATCATGCTTTTTGAACATTTTACAGGTTTTCGCAAGTTTTCACAAGTTTTCGCAATTTAATTATAAATTTTTTTTATTTATTATTATTATATAATATTTTAATTTATTAAATATACAATAATCACAAGTTTTCGCTATTTAATATAAAATTTTATTTTTTTATTATATATTATATTTTAAATATTACATATATTATATATAATTATAAAAAAATGACAAAAAAAAATAAATCCAAAAAAAACAAAACCAAAAAAAATTAAAAAAATGAAAACAAAAAAAAAACTATTATATTCTTTATATTCACTCATATTCGCTTATATTCGTTTATATTTGCTTATATTTGCTACTTCTTGCAAAGTCCCAGTAAGTTAGGTCGTTTTCTTGCAAAGTTCCGAAAGAAGTAAGGAATAAATAAAATAAAATAAAATTAAAAAAATAAGTAAAAAACACAAACAAAAAACAAACCAAAAAAATAAAAAAAACAAAAACAAAAAATAAACTTATATTTCGCTCCTATTTGCTTATATTCGATTATATTCGTTCATATTCATAACTTCTTGCAAAGAATTGGTGTTCTTGTAAAGTGCCG